>CM064575.1:64524465-64899513 GCA_032716605.1 Paralithodes platypus | reverse complement strand
AGGAGAGCTACCCTTCCCTATAACGTAATATTTGACGCACAGACTTGAGATTTGCACTAGGCTATGCGGGCACTCATGCCATGCGCACCAGTAAGTTTCCGTATCATGACTCTAGCTAGAACTTTATCAGTCCATAGTAGACATTAAGTATATTTACAAACCAAGTACGCTTTATTATTGCATACCCGTTTATGATTACACAAGCATTTCGCAGCCTAGTTTGATGTATTGAGACACAAACGACTTAGGCTCTTTTTGTTGATAGGAATACTGCATTGTCGTGGCGATTATTATTGTTGTAGTGTTTGGATATTCTTGGCTCCGACGGCATTATATATTCTGCCTTTTTGTGTGCATAGCCTGCACGAGCTTTGTTCCGCTGCCTGCCTTTTTGGGTTCCATTTCCGATACGAGCATCTTTATAGCATCTAACATTTAAAGAAGATTCCTTGTTAGTGTTGAAGGACTTTAGTGTACTTTCTTTCATGGCCGAGTGCCTGACATTTATGATTAAAGTAACGTAAGCTGTAACTTCTCTTACCACCTTACTTTGCATACCATAACCAAGCACCTTCGGTTATAGGTAGTAATAGGCTGTTTTCACCTAACATTAAGCCTAGAGTAGACGCACATTTATTGAGAGTTTGATAGCCTATTATTGGCATATAGAACTCTGTAAGTATTTGTGTTCTTTGTTCACTGGGAATATACTCAGAGGTTGGATCTAGCGCTTTCCGTTGTAGCATTTATGCCATTACTAGTCCAATGAATAAGAGCCCTGATATATTTAAACCTCAGTCGTAACAATACATTTAGCATGGATGAATTGTGAGTGTGGTTACCGTTAATTATCATTTGACTGGTCAGATGAGTGAACTACTGCAAAAGAAACTACTCGTAGCTCAATAATGGGCATAATATTTCCGTGTAAAAGATTACGGAGAGGATGACAACTTATGTAGGCAACTGTACAGATTATCACGTGTAAAGGCGATGTCATACGAGCTTATTTTCCGGCAAGTCTACAAGCAGTTATATATTTTTTATGTTTTTTATATTTTGGGAGATTTTCGCACTGGAAATGGCAACTAGACTGGGGTAGGTGATTTAACCCCTATTTAGTATGCGAGAGATATTTATGGACCTCTAGTTTCACTCCATTTGCTTGGAGATTTTAACATGTTTCATGGGAACAGTTTGGCAACAGGTGTGACTTCTTTCTGGGCAAGTGATTGAGAGCCTATAACTAAAACAGTGAAGGCGTAGGGGATAAACTTAACATACATTGCTCGTAAATGTTTGCCGGCGCTTCATTCCTTGTATTCAGCAATTCGTTGAAGTACTCCCTCCATCTTTACACTCTCTTGCTTCTCGGCTAGCACTCGCCCATTCTCATCTTTCACACCCTTACTGTTTCCCTTGCTACCTTCTTTAACTTTCTAGGCTTCTTTCCAGAACAGTTTCTTACACTCCCTCCATTTAACACTCAGATTTCTTCCAAATTCCTCATCTACACTTCTCTTACTTTCCTTCACTACTCTCTTCACCAGTCTCTTTTTCTCCATGTACAGTTGGTCAAGGATGAAAGTATACAGTTTTTCGTCTGCTATAGCCACACATGGTTCGTCATGTTGGCAGCCATGACAGCCTTTCCACTAACCCAAACCATCCCAACACACATGGGGTTTATTATTTTATTTTTTTTTTTTTTTTAAGAGACAATGAACGGAGGAAGGAAAAACACAGATAAAACAAAAAGGTCCATGTGCCTAAAGGCATCCTCCATTCATAAAATGTTTGTAACAACTGGATTTAAACATTTGTAGATTGTAAGTTTGTGGAAAGCAATTCGAGGGAAGTGAATTCCAAAGAGTAGTAGCTCTGGGGATAAATTAATTCTGATATGCAGAGGAGAAAGTGTAAATTCATGGGCGCTCTCAGCTGCCCTAGTTCTACGGGGAAAGATGTGGAGAGGTGGCACAATTGAAGCAAGTTCCTCGGAACAATTGCTGTGAAAATATCTGTAGAATAATGCAAGGGATGCAACGTTTCTTCGTATGGATAATGTAGGAAGGTCCTGTGTGATTGCAGGGTTATTGATTAATCTAATAGCTTTATTTTGAATTTTGTCCAACTGCCTCAATGCAACCACTCCACTTCCACCCCACAGAGGTGAACAGTAATCCATCTGAGAACGCACATGACTTTTATATATTACGGCCAACTGCTCGTCAGTGAAGAATTCTCGAACTCTGTACAGGAGTCCCAGTTTTTTAGAGGCATTCTTAGCAATGCTTCTAACATAATGTGTCCAGCTCAAGTTAGTAGTAATGTTACACCGAGAATGTCAATACTAGGGGAAGTGGGAATATTTACATCATTAAAAAATATAAGTCAGTGAGATTCTGTCGGTTAGAAAATTGAATGTACTTGGTTTTCTGTGCATTAAAGGAAACTAGATTCTTTTGTCCCCATCCATTAATTCTAGAAAGGTCCTGGTTCAGAGAAATTGCAGTGTTTATTTTTGAATTTGTAAGATCGGGTTGGGTGAAAGAATTGGTAAATGTGAAGGAACTGTGGAGTGTTGAGTCATCTGCGTAGGAATGTATTGGATTATGAGTGGTAGATATGAGATCATTGATATGAATGAGGAACAGAATTGGGGCCAAAACTGATCCCTGGGGAACACCAGCATTTATTGAGTGAAATTGAGAATAAAGGCCATCTACCATTACACATATTTTTCTGTTATGAAGATAAGAAGAAATTAGTGGAACTAATGATGCAAGGCCGTAGTGTGACATCTTCGACAATAAGGATTGATGCCAGACTCTATCAAATGCCTTTGATATATCCAGTGCTATTGTATGTGTTTCACCATGTTGGTCTGTAGCTTGGTTGATTTGATGCGTAAGAAGGCAAAGCATGTCTGCAGTTGATCGACATCGTCTAAAACCATATTGCCTATCACTGATTAATTTATTATTCTCAAGATGCTTAATTATGTGATTATTTAATATAATTTCAAAGACTTTACCAAGAGTGGAAGTTATAGCTATTGGTTTGTAGTTTGATGGATCTGAAGAGGCACCTATTTTAGGAACTGGATGGATGTTTGCTTCTTTCCAGGGTACTGGGAAACATGAGGTATGAGTACACAGACGGAAAAATTTTGCCAATACAGGAGCGAGCACCAAGGAGCAATTCTTAAGTACCATTGGAGGAATTTCATCTGGACCAGGAGCCTTATCTACTGAGAGATTCTGCAAAATAGTTTTGACATGTCTGGTGTGGATCTTAAGTGAGGGAATTTCAGGCGAATTAAAATTAAGTACAGGGACATCTTGATTTATTTCATCTAAGGTTGAGTTGGTGGAGAAAATATCCTCAAGAAGGTTAGCTTTACCTCGTGGGTCACTTACAAGATTGCCAGTCGGAGATTTTAATGGTGGAATGGATGAAGCAGTAGTGAAGTTGGATTTAAAATGAGTTAAGAGTAGACCAAAATATTTTGTTATCATTTGGATTATTTAGAAGTTTATTTGCCTGCTTGTGGAGAAAGTTTGATTTAGTTAGGTTTAATACAGTTTTGGCATGATTTCTGATGTCTCTAAAGTATTAAAGGCTTCATGTGTTTTTGATCTTGTGTATGCATTGTAGGCTATTGCTTTTTGTTCAGTTACTCTAGCACAATTATGGTCAAACCATTATATTGATACATTAATTAATATACGGAGTGCTTCGAAAAAGCGTTTCCATAAATATCAAAAGTTAGAGAATTATTCATAAACCTTCAGGGTGACTAAATACTGTTATGGAGATAGCAAAACAAAGCTGGAGGCATACGCTGGAACAGCGCGTAGCCGCGGTGCTCGCCTCCGTTGCATTGCCCTTTGGATCACATATAATCCAGTCTTGGGGATGAAAGTGAAATATCAATATTTACCTACTTATTAATTAACAAGTATTATTAGATTCCTCTTTCTACTCATTATTTATTATGAATGTTATAATGTTAAGTGTATATCGTAATATCTTTTATAGCCACTCCATATTCGTCTAATAGATACACAAAAATCTAATTCCTAAACGTGGACGTAAGGAAGCCTGTGTGTTCAATAGGGTAATGACCCAGCAATTTTACTCATCTTGCGAGCGCCATTGCTTTAGGAGTCAGTCCTCGAAGCATAATGAGGCTTTACTTGTGATTTTTATTTATTTATTTATTATTATTATTATTTTTATTTTTACAAGCAGAACACCTGCAAACCAACTGCAACACTGATATCACCATACCCTACATTATTAGCCACATATTACCACGTGTGAAAATGGACCTGTATTCCACTGAAATATCGTATATAGGTAGACGTTTTGATTTTCGTTTTTCACTCTCGTATTTCTTGTATATCTATCAATAACATTAAGTGTTTAATATCTCCGAAGTGATATTCACGTCAAATATTATAGAGCAATATATTCATATTTCCGTCTGACAACTAAGTCCAGGAACACGTTTTTAAACACCCTGTATAAGGTGGGCGGGCTCTGAGATATGGTTACCAGGGCTGCCAACATGACAAACTATGTGTGGCTATAGCAGACGAAAAACTGTATACTTTCATCCTTGACCAACTGTACCTCGCTCGTTTCTGTCTCTGCAAATCTTCATTCTCTATACTACCCAACCACTCTCTATATGCTTTCTTCTTGTCTTCCACAGCAATTTTTAACTTTTCTGTCCATCATGCTGTACCCTTCACTCCCCTCCCTCTTCTCCTTAGTCTACACACCTCCTCACATGGATAAAAAACACCATCTGAGGAAGAGCACTTTATTGACCACGTTTCGCAGATAGCTTCATCAGGTCACTAACAACTGCTGGTACATAGGAGGCCTTAAATATCCGTCCAGACAGGTGGCGGTGGAGGAGAGGGAGGTGGGGGTTGGGAGGGAGGAAGGAGGCAGGACAGGGAGGGGGCAGAAGCATGGGGGGAGGGGAGGCGGAGCCTATATATGGGTCAAATACATCAGTAAGAACTAGCAAAAACAGACATACAAACATGCGTACAGGGTAACAACTCTACTAGTACAAAGAAATAAAAATAACTGCGAAACGTTGTCAATACAAAAATGCAGAAAACTCTTAAATGTAAACTAGTAAAGTTAAGACAAAATGTTAATGCTTAAAATTACTCCAGACCTGCCCCACTACTATACAATGAACGCATGAAAGAATATATGCGGTAATAAGGGAGCTAATGGAGAAGTCAAGTCAAGTCAAATTGAG
The DNA here is from genome assembly GCA_032716605.1 of Paralithodes platypus. Taxonomy (NCBI): domain Eukaryota; kingdom Metazoa; phylum Arthropoda; class Malacostraca; order Decapoda; family Lithodidae; genus Paralithodes; species Paralithodes platypus. Next base: position 64,894,223 of record CM064575.1, on the reverse strand, counting down.
TAGTGACAGGGGGTTAGGGGGAAGTGGGGATAGGACAAGAATTGCCCAACACACAGAGCAGCACGTGTAGTCGGTACAGGGTCTGTAACTGGAGTGAGGCAGCAACGTTGGGCGGCTGGGCCAGCCTCAGGAAAGGAAAGGGAGCTCCAGACTAATAACTATTTCAGGCACCTGTGCTCTCATTAACAATACAGAAATAATCAACTAAATATAAGACATCATTGTACAACTCATAATAAACTGAAACACTCCCACAGGGTCAAACAAAATCAAATAATTACACTCTTATCAAAACGAATGTGTTGCACAGTACGGCGCCCTACTGACGACAACAAGCTCTCACGTGGGAACAAAGAAAGACAGCGACAAAGAAGGCAGGCCTCCCCAACTAGGTTATGTGCAAATTATACAAACCCTTACAACTGAAGCAGCTGGAAGTGACAATATATACAAATAATATAATAAAGAAAGACTATCTGAATATGCCCCAACGGCAACACTTCTCTCAAAAACACAAGCTTCCCATTACTAAGAAGACAGGATATATTTTAAGGGGTGAGATACGTGTCTGACTGAGCCTTGCATAACTCACGAGAGAGAGAAATAGGAAGAAAGAAGAGAGAGAGAGAGAGGGGTGGGATTAACGTAGACTCCAATTCCAATGTGAAATGGTGAAAAACTAAACACATTATACATATAGTCGAAAACAACTAAAAAGCAATACAGAAACTAAACTTAGCTAAAACAACATATACTGTATATATATATATATATATATATATATATATATATATATATATATATATATATATATATATGTACTGTATATAGAACGCATTGATACTTACAATTTTGTAATCCAGAAGAGGGTAGAACATGAGCAATTTATAAATATATTGTATGCGTTTCCATGTGATGTGTGTGTGTGTGTGTGTGTGTGTGAGCGAGAGAGAGTGATTGAGAATGAGTGAAGAGTGAGAGAGTAAAAGAGAGAGAGAGTGAAGACTGTATTAAGGGTGAGTTTTCTTACCACAAAATAATGCTCACTACAATATCTCTCTCACCTTACCTAATTATCTTAGTACCGTACCTCTCACACGCATACCCTCTCCCCCCCCCCCCCCTCCCCTGTATCTCGCCCTCTCTCTTGTTCTTGCTCTCTCTATATCTCTCTCTCTCTCTCTCTCTCTCTCTCTCTCTCTCTCTCTCTCTCTCTCTCTCTCTCTCTCTCATTGTCCTTCACTTGTGCTAGGGGTAACACGTGTTTAAGGTACCTCTCCTGACCATCTAATCTGACCTTCTAAATAAGTTACCCATTGCTCACCTGCAGACCAGCTAAGGGAAGTTGCCATTATTGTTATTGAGTTTCATACCCCGACACTATTACAATTTTAAAAATCTATCATTTGTGCATTTACAATGGCCCCCATACGAGTATACTCTGTGATAGCTGCGAAAAGAAATATTACAAAGAATGGTTTCCCAGGTATGGATATCCAGATGCTAAGTGCTTCATGTGCTTAACAAATGAGAAATTCAATTTTTATGAATGCATAATAGATGCATATAAAAGCAAATTTGATGAAGTAAATCATGACAACTTCGAGCTGAAGGAAAAACTCAGCATCCTTGAAAGCAAGATAAAGGCGGTAACAGATTCTAACGCTGTTGCTAAACCATCAAATGACGGTTTCCATGATGTTATAAATAATGGAAAGAATAGGAATAAGGTAAGCTCTTCAGGCATCTCCACCTGGAACAAATATAACGTGTTGGCTGAGGTTAACACAAATGGTCCAGGCAAGAGAAAAATAACCCTCAGAAAAATATACAGGTAACCAAGAGTGCTAACAACGAAGGTAAGGCAAATAATTTCAAACAAAGTAATAATAACAGTAAGAAAATCAGCAGCAAAGAGACATGTACACTGGTGTTCAGTGACAGTCTATTGCGGAGACAAGGTCCTGCTTTTGCCGCAAGGAATGCAAAGAAATGGTCAATGAAGGTTATCTCAGGAGGGAAGCTAGAGCAAGTCACCATTGACTTATCCAAAGCTCATATTACTGCTAACGCCTGTGTTATGGTTAACGTGGGTAGCAACGATTGATTTGATGGAGTTAAGGTCCCAATAAGAGATATAGTAGGTAAATACCAAACTCTAATCAAGGAAATGAAAAGGAAGTCAAATAATTGTATAGTAAATGGCATGGTACCAAGACTTAAAACAGGATCGTATAGTTTAAATCGAGCCACTGAAATAAATGATGTAATCCAGGCTATGTGTGTTAGCGAAAAGGTTCATTATGTACGCAACTGGAAACATTTCGAGGGAAAATCAGACTTGTACAAAAGGGACGGTGTTCATCGTTCAGACAAAGGAGTTGAGTATATGAATTAAATATTAAACAAGGCAGTCTATGATACCCATGAACATATTGAGTTCAGAATTCACGCATCTGAGTATTGACATAGTCCATCAGCATCTCCCTCCCCACGCCGTATTACTTCTGTGACCAGCAACATTAAAACTTCAGTAAATTCCACCCAGTACAACAATAATTCCATTCTTAGCGGGGATAAACCTTACCCCCCTATCCCCAGCACACCTCTTTTGATCCCCCCCCCCCCCCCGCAAACCGTCACAGGTCAACCTACCAATAATTACTCTCTAATTATCTCGAAGGTCGGCCAACCATCAAATTCAGCTAAGACATCTGGTCAGGCTTTTAAACACAGAAGGGTTGAACATTCCTTTACAAATTCCATAAGATAATGTCTTTCAATGCATGCTCTATTAGAAATAAGAGCAATGAATTACGGTGTCTCCTATCAACTGTACACACTGATATTATAAGTATCACCGAAACTCATCTTGATTTAAATAATAAAAATATAATATCCGAATACAATATCAATGGCTACACATTTATTCATAAAGACCGTATAAATGGAAAGAAAGGAGGAGTTGTGGCCATGTATATATCATCTAAGTTGATGCCAGAAGAAATTACCCTCCTCCCTAGTAATCTAGAAATAGTGTGTGCCCGAATCAATATCATTAACACGAAGATTCATATTACAACAGCTGACAGACCCCCTAGCTACAAAGTTAGTGACGATGTAATATTTTACGATATGCTAAATACAATTTTTTCGGATAAATTTATTTTTCTAGGCGATTATAATGTCCCTCATATAAGATGTAATCTTGCCACAGTAAATAACGCTAATTCAATCAAAATTATATATTTCATAGAATATAATGTCCTATATTAGTGTGTAAAGGAAGCAACACGTGAACATTCATATTCTTGACCTTGTCATAACTGCCCATGACAATTTAGTTACTGAACATCTGTCAAATTCCGACCATAGAATCATTAGGTTCGATGTTAAATTGCAGCTATACTATTGAGAAAAAAAAAAAATCCTGGTACCAGATTTAGAAAAAGCTGATTTTCACTAATTTAGGTAATCACTGTACAGTATAACACACACTCACGGCTAGATATAGATAACGAAATAAAATGAGATGTGGGAACAGATTAAGAACATGTTTATGATGACACAGAACAAATATGTAAACGAAAAAGTTAAACAAACGAATTAAATTAAAAAAGACACCATGGTTCAACAGTGAAATCCGTAATGCAATAATAAATAGACAGAAAATGCTCAAGCTTAACAAAAATGACTGTTCTAATGACCAAGTAAAGGTATTATACAACCTTGCTAGAAGAAATGTTAAGAAACTGATTAGATCCGCTAAACGTGAGTATAAAGTATCTACAGCCAGAAAAAGCACTGACAACCCAAAGCATTTATATAGCTACGTAAATAATATTAAAGAAATAAAAAGCGGAATGGTCCCATTAACTAGAAATGATCAAATAGTGACAGCCGACATAGATATTGCAAATACACTTAACGAATATTTTTGTTCTGTTTTTACAAACGAAGTAAAGAATAATATAAAACATAGGCAGTAACAACACAAGAAATAGGAAACTTTACTATCAGCGCAAGTGAAGTATTATATAAATTAAATAAATTAGATATCAACAAGACTCCGGGGCCTGATAATCTCCATAATAGGATAGTAAAACAAGTAAAAGAAGAAATATGTGAATCCCTGACCATTATCTTTAACTCAATACTACAGCAGGGTTGCGTCGCTAATGATTGGAAAACAGCCAACATTACACCCATTCACAAATAGGGTGATCGAGGCAGAGCTAGTAATTACAGACCTATAAGCTTAACATCAGTAATAGGAAAAAATCTTTAAACCATTTTAAGAGATAACATAGTTGAGTATTTTGAATCTAATGAATTAATAAGAAACAGCCAGCACGGATTTAGGACCTTAAAATTGTGCCTAACAAACCTCCTCGAATTTTATAATAAATTGTTTACTCTTAATGATTCAACTAAGGCACTTGACACAGTCTACCTAGATTTTCAAAAGGCGTTTGACAAGGTAACTCACAATAAGTTATTAGAGAAACTAGCAATGCTCGGAATAAAGGGTAATATTATATCAATTGATTAAAGCTGGCTTGCAAACAGAAAGCAAAGAGTTGTTATTAATGGTGTGGAATCAGATTGGGTGCCTGCTGCCAGTGGTGTGCCTCAAGGATCGGTCCTTGGTCCGATTTCATTTATCATATATATAAATTATATTGATGTGGGTCTGAATAACTGTATCTCCAAATTTGCTGACGATATAGAGATAGGGAACATAGTCTTGAATGAGGAAGACAGATATAGCCTGCAGTCCGACTTAGGCAAAATAGTGGATTGGTCAGAAAATTGGCAAATGCCCTTTAATGTTGACAAATGTCAAATTTTGCACGTTGGTTCAAAAAACAAAAAATATAATTATCAAATGAAAGGCCAACCAATAATAGAAAACTCTAAGGTTAAAGATCTCGGGGTTATAATATCTGAAAGCCCAAAATCCTCAGATCAATGTGCGGCTGCGGCAAATAAAGCTAACAAAGCCTTGGGATTTATCAACAAAAATTTTACCTATAAAAACAAAAACATTATTTTGCCGTTATTCAAAAGCATTGTTAGACCCCATTTTGAATATCGCGTTCAGTTCTGGTCCCCGTATCCAAAGAAGGGCATTACAAAACTCGAATATGTGCAGCGTAGAACAACTAAACTAATTCCCTCTCTGAAAAACAAGCCATATTATGAAAGATTAAAGAAATTAAATTTGTTCTCGCTAAAAAAAAAAGGAGGTTGCGAGGCCAACTTATCGAGTGACACAAAATGTCTTCACATACAATGTGGTTAAAGAGTGGAATAGTTTACTAAGGAAGGTGGTCGACAGTAATTCTATTGATACGTTTAAGAAAAGACTGGACGATCATCTAATGAAGATTGGATCAATATGAATTAATCAGTAGGCATGTGTAATTTCCTTTTCAAACTAATTTCTTCCTATTTCATATAACATCTTTCCTTGTGGGAATTTTCTGACCCATAAGGTTACACTTTATCCTATTTTCCGGTACGGCTTTTTACCCAGAGGGAGCGGAGGGTGGGGAGAGAGACTTTTACTTTACTTTCCTATTCTTCCGCTATAAACTGTCCCTGTCTAGTAGTATTAAGGCTGGACCACCTAGTTGGTACTGCAAGGTCTGTGTGGTCTGAGTATCTGTGCAACTCTGTGTAACTCTCGCTCTCTCTCTTTCTCTATATCTCTCACTCTCTCTGGTCTTCAAAGGAAATGAAGTCGGTGCCACAGAGGAGAGGTCATGACTCTGGCTGATGAGCCCCAAATCAAACCAGACAGAGGCACGATACTTGGTATTTTGCCCAGGATGTATGGAGGAGTTTGTTCTACCAGCAAAGCAATAGGTTTAAATGGTAAGTTAGCTGACCTGTGTACACAGAAAGGGGTGAGATTTGTAGACCCATTTGATGAGTTCTATGGGAAACACAACCTCTGCCTCCCTGACGGTGTGCACTAGTGGTAAAATAAAACTTGGTGATTTTCTAATCACCATCTTTACAGTTTGCTGAGGGCAAGCAAAATTGTAAAAAGCACCTCCAGGAAAAATGCAAACCTTCATCAGCAGCTGATCTCAAACTTCCAGAAAGAGGTCCCACAAAAGAAGGAGTTAGTCCCTCTGAGAGCAAGAATACTTCTCAACAAATGACAGAGCTCCCTAGTAGATTGAGTGATGACCTGCAACTCCCTCTAGACTCCTTTTTTCTTCTATATGGATGAGGGAAACAAAAGGCAGAGCTGCCTGTAATGAGTGCCTCCCCCAGTTGAAAGAGTGACAGGGCCAAAATCAAGGAACGTTCGAGCCAAAATGCCTGGACACACGGAGTTTGAAGCAATTTAAGTCATAGGATGAGGGGAAGATGGATTCAGGGAGAGAGTTGCAGATCTCACCTGTTGAATAGAAGAAGGTTTGAGAATATTGTTTTACTCTTGGATTGGAGAGTTGCACTGAGTAGGGATGGGATTGTGTTGCAAGACGGGTGCTACATACTCTACGTAGAGGAGGTGGTATACACTGAGAGAGCTCTGAGGAACATTGATTATTGTAATAGCGGTAACATAGCGAGATATGTGCAACACTGCGGCGAAGAGAGAGAGATTGCAAAGAATCAATGAGTGGACTTGAGTTAATGAGACAAAAGACTTTCTTTTCTACTTTGTCAAGAAGTGCTGTGTTAGAGGATCCTCCTCACACATGAGATCAATACTCAATACATGGATGCAATGTATCCTTGTACAGAGCAAGAAGCTGTGCAGGGGTAAAGAACCCCCAGAGGCGGTTGAGCACACCCAGCTGCTGGGAAGCTGTTTTAGCAAGGGTGGTAATATGGTCTTTCCAAGTGAGATCAGAAGAGAAAGATATTCCTAGAATAATGAGAGAAGCTGAAGGATTGATTGGTGTATTGTTGAAGTACAGTATAAGGGATAGTCCTGTGGGAGTTCTTTACGGGTAGATAAATGGAGAAATTTGGTTTTGGAAGTATTGAAAGTAACAACATTTTCTCTGCTCAAATGAAAATGGTTGATAGGTCAGAATTTAAATGTTTTATGGCACCTTCAAATGATTTTTTGAGTGCTTGCTTGTTGGGGGGTTCTGGAAAACTAGTTGAATAGTGTAAGGTAGAGTCATAAGCATAAGAATGGATAGGACTGGAGGTAAAATTGAAAAGATCATAAATGAATATTAGAAAGAAAATTGGAGATAGGACAGAACCCTGAGGAACACCCGAGTTGATAGGTTGAGGAAGTGAATGATGGGCGTCCCCAACCACAACTATGGAACGGCCAGAAAGGAAATTCGAGATAAAGGCACAGATAGAGGGATAGAAAACGAAGAAGGGTAGTTTAGAAATTAGAGATTTGTGCCAGACTCTATCAAAGGCCTTCAATATGTCTAGCGCAATAGAAAAGGTCTCACCGAAGTCCCGGAAGGAGGATGACCAAGAGTTAGTATGATATGTAAGGAGATCCTCAGCAGAGCGACCCTTAAGGAATCCATACTGGCGATCTGAGAGTAGATTATGAGAAGATAGATGCTTAAGAAATTTTGAAGTAAGAAGAGTTTCAAAAACTTTGGAGATGCAAGAAATGAGAGCAATTGGACGATAGTTGGAGGGTTGAGAGCAGTCGCCCTTCTTTGGGACATGTTGAATGAAAGCAAACTTCCAGCAAGAAGGGAAGGCGTTAGATGAGAGAGACGGAAGAGTTTGCCTAGGCAGGGAGTCAGCTCGGAAGCACAGTTTTTGAGTATAACTGGAGGGACACCATCCGGACCTTACGCCTTCTTATTATTAAGCCCAGAGAGGGTAGAAAGTACATCTTTAGAAGAGATTAGGATATTAGGCTTGAGTAAGAGAGAGGGGGGTGGAGAGGCAGGAATAGCACCGGAATCATCCAAGGTGGAGTTTCTAGCGAAAGTTTGGGTGAGGAGTTCAACTTTGTCAGAGGAAGAAGTGATGGTGGTGCCTTCAGAGTGGACAAGGGGAGAGAAAGACAAGAAAGATAAATTGTTGGAGTGGTTCTGGGCTAGATGCCAGAAAGCTTGGGAAGAGCTAGAGGTGGATAGTCCAGTGCATTTATTATTGATGAAAGAGTGTTTGACGAGTCGAAAAACTGATTTGGCTTGATTCCGGGCAATAACATAGGAAGTATGAGATTCTTGAGTTTGAAGGCGACGGTACCGTTTGAATGCTTCCTCCTTGTTGAGGACAGCAGTTAAACAAGTGTGAGTAAACCAAGATTTCTTAGCATTAGACTGAAAGAAAGAAAATTATAATTTATGTCCGCCCGAGACGATTACCTCGGTAAGTAATGCGTTTATCACTCTTCGAGGGTTCACGGAAGCAAAGTCATTCCATGGGAAATCAAAGAACTACTGCCAGAGAGCCTGCCAGTCGGCAGCGCAAAAGTGCCACAAGCGCCGCCGGCTGGGAGTATCGGGTAGCCGTACCGAAGAGATAGGAGAGGTTGCAGAGATAACTTTATGGTCGGAGGAGCCCAAAGGAGAGAAAAGATTTATAGTATAAGCAGTAGGGTTAGAGGTTAGAAATAAGTAAAGAACGTTGTGCCGATTTCCGAAGCGATCCAGGATACGGGTGGGTTGCTGGACTAACTGCTCTAGGTCATTTAGGATAGAAAAGAGGTAGGCTTGTTCACCAGGTTGGTCAGCGGAAAGAGAGGAAAGCCATTGTATGTGGCGAACAATGAAATTTCTTAGAATGGAGATTTCTGCGAAAGGAGAGAACGATAGAATGTGTTCCACTTATATAGTCAAATAGTCAAATAATTTTGGATAGTCAGTAGAATTAGGGGAGAGGTAAACAGCGCAGAGATATTTAGTTTTAGTTTGAGAGTGAAAAGGAAACTTTAGATAGAGAGTTGTGAATTCAGAAGAGTCAAAGTTAGCACCTCGAGAGAAAGCGAGATTGTTGGGCACATATACGCAACATCCATCTTTAGCTTGAAACTGAGGATAGAGATAGTAGGAGGATACAGAGAATGGTTTGCTGTCAGTAGTAATAAACACCTGAGCTTCGGTGAGAAAGAGAAAATCAGGGTTGGCAGAGGAGAGGTGGTGTGCTACAGAGGGAAAGTTAGAGGAAATGCCACGGATGTTGCAGAAATTGATAGTAAGCGTAGAAGGTAGTGGTTCAGAGCATTTTGGGGAGTCTATGTCATGGGACAGATCATGGAGATGCTGAAGGTAGGCGCCTTGTGGACTTTGCTAACGATAACTTTTTGACACAGTGGGTGAATGAGCCAACTAGAGGGAACAATATACGTCTTGATCTTGTGCTCACCACTGAAGATGAAAGTGTGACCAGCTTATCTGTTGGGAAATCACTTGGAGGTAGTGACCACAATCTAATTAGGTTCTCTCTTCGCACATTTAGCAGCAGGCCCACCAGTCCTCAGATTTCAAAACTAGATTTCCGTTGGGCAAACTTTTATGGCCTTCGGGGAAGCTTATCCCAGATCAGACTCGAGGGTGAGAATGTTAATGCGATTTGGTGATCTTTCAAAGAGCAGTTTAGGGCTCGGCAAGCTACATTCATTCTTACTAAACTTACCAAATTAGGCTCAACCCAACCAAAATGGTTCACAAGTGACATTTCTTCAGCAATTAGAAAGAGAAAGGTTGCATACAGAAAGGCCAAAAGAAGTCAAGAACAAAGATATTTAGAGTCCTTCAAAAATGTGTCTAGAAGAGTGAAATTTCTTATAAAGGATCTTCTGATCACTGTCTGATACAGGCCACCTGTCTATCACCTACCACACCTTCCCACTCTGAACCTGTTTTGGTGACTAAATGGCATTACGATAGGGCAGACTGGGAGGGTCTTCAAGGTTTCTTTATTGATATTCCCTGGACCTCTTTCTTTTCTAATGATGCACACTCCACCTTGAGCCACATACAAGATTTTGTAAAAATTGGAATGGAAACTTTTATTCCTCATCAAAAGTACAGTAAAAGATCTAATTCACCTAAATGGTTTGACCATAATTGTGCTAGAGTAACTGAACAAAAAGCAATAGCCTACAATGCATACACAAGATCAAAAACACATGAAGCCTTTAATTACTTTAGAAACATCAGAAATTATGCCAAAACTGTATTAAACCTAACTAAATCAAACTTTCTCCATAAGCAGGCAAATAAACTTCTAAATAATCCAAATGATAACAAAATATTTTGGTCTACTCTTAACTCATTCAAATCCAACTTCACTACTGCTTCATCCATTCCACCATTAAAATCTCCGACTGGCAATCTTGTAAGTGACCCACGAGGTAAAGCTAACCTTCTTGCGGATATTTTCTCCACCAACTCGACCTTAGATGAAATAAATCAAGATGTCCCTGTACTTAATTTTAATTCACCTGAAATTCCCTCACTTAAGATCCACACCAGACATGTCAAAACTATTTTGCAGAATCTCTCAGTAGATAAGGCTCCTGGTCCAGATGAAATTCCTCCAACAGTACTTAAGAATTGCTCCTTGGTGCTCGCTCCTGTATTGGCAAAAATTTTCCGTCTGTGTACTCATACCTCATGCTTCCCAGTACCCTGGAAAGAAGCAAACATCCATCCAGTTCCTAAAAAAGGTGCCTCTTCAGATCCATCAAACTACAGACCAATAGCTATAACTTCCACTCTTGGAAAAGTCTTTGAAATTATATTAAATAATCACATAATTAAGCATCTGGAGAATAATAAATTAATCAGTGATAGGCAATATGGTTTTAGACGATGTCGATCAACTGCAGACATTCTTTGCCTTCTTACGCATCAAATCAACCAAGCTACAGACCAACATGGTGAAACACATACAATAGCACTGGATATATCAAAGGCATTTGATAGAGTCTGGCATCAATCCTTATTGTCGAAGATGTCACACTACGGCCTTGCATCATTAGTTCCACTAATTTCTTCTTATCTTCATAACAGAAAAATACGTGTAATGGTAGATGGCCTTTATTCTCAATTTCACTCAATAAATGCTGGTGTTCCCCAGGGATCAGTTTTGACCCCAACTCTGTTCCTCATTCATATCAATGATCTCATATCTACCACTCATAATCCAATACATTCCTACGCAGATGACTCAACACTCCACAGTTCCTTCACATTTACCAATTCTTTCACCCAACCCGATCTTATAAATTCAAAAATAAACACTGCAATTTCTCTGAACCAGGACCTTTCTAGAATTAATGAATGGGGACAAGAGAATCTAGTTTCCTTTAATGCACAGAAAACCAAGTACATTCAATTTTCTAACCGACAGAATCTCACCGTCCCATATATTTTTTAATGATGTAAATATTCCCACCTCCCCTAGTATTGACATTCTCGGTGTAACATTAACTACTAACTTGAGCTGGACACATTATGTTAGAAGCATTGCTAAGAATGCCTCTAAAAAACTGGGACTCCTGTACAGAGTTCGAGAATTCTTCAATTCTTCTGACGAGCAGTTGGCCGTAATATATAAAAGTCATGTGCGCTCTCAGATGTATTACTGTTCACCTCTGTGGGGTGGAAGTGGAGTGGTTGCATTGAGGCAGTTGGACAAAATTCAAAATAAAGCTATTAGATTAATCAATAACCCTGCAATCACACAGGACCTTCCTACATTATCCATACGAAGAAACGTTGCATCCCTTGCATTATTCTACAGATATTTTCACAGCAATTGTTCCGAGGAACTTTCTTCAATTGTGCCGCCTCTCCACATCTTTCGCCGTAGAACTAGGGCAGCTGAGAGCGCCCATGAATTTACACTTTCTCCTCCACAATGCAGAACTTCTGCTTATCAGAATTCATTTATCCCCAGAGCTACTACTCTTTGGAATTCACTTCCCTCTAATTGCTTTCCACAAACTTACAATCTACAAATGTTTAAATCCAGTTGTTACAAACATTTTATGAATGGAGGATGCCTTTAGGCACATGGACCTTTTTGTTTTATCTGTGTTTTTCCTTCCTCCGTTCATTGTCTCTTAAAAAAAAAAAAAAAAAAAAAAAAAAGCGGATTGAAGAACTCGGGGTTGCAGCCCTCTGCAAAGAGAGTCCTAAAGAGTTTTTCAGCTATGGGAACAGCAGGAAGCCATTCAAAAGTAGCATTGGACCTTTAAAGGATCCAACAGGCCAACTACAAACCTCTGATGCTGATCTAGCTAAATCCCTAAACGACTATATTGCTTTAGGATTCACAAGGGAAAACATCAGTGACATGCCAAGTCCAGGATTAGTGCATGAGAGTGAAGTTCTTAGCAGAATCAGATGTACCCCAGAGGAGGTAGCAAAAGAATAGATAAGTTTAATAGGTTCAAATCATCCGGCCCATATGACTTTCTTCTTCGAATTGTACGTGAAGTGCAGGATGAAATCGCACCTTTCTTAGCAGACATCTTCAATAAATCACTAGAAAATGGAGAAGTCCTTGAAGACTGGAAACTGGCCAATGTGACCCCAATCTTTAAGAAAGGGGATGACGAGTGTCCTAAGAATTATCGGCCAATTAGCTTGACTTCTATCATAGTAAAACTTTTAGAAGGGATAATAGTAGATGTGGTTAACTATCAATGGAAGTAAAATATTTTTAAGCTATAATAAATCAAACAAAATCAATCTAAATTAAATTACTCCATATCTAAATTGAATTCAATCTGAAACAAGCTAATTTATATCCAAAGGTCTCGCATAATAAATTATATATAAGGTAAGGTTATAAGGGTTAATATTATCCAGGAATTAACTCACCAATAGTTCCACGTGGCAACGAGACAAAGGAGAACTTTTACCCAATATGGCGGACAATGGGGAAGCAAGACGTCGGCCCTGAGGCTCGAGTCAAGTGAAAGAAAGAATTAAATGATTAGATGGGTTTGGACATGAATACTATGCTTATCTGTCAGTCAGTCATGGCGTCGATGAGAGCGTCGTGATGGTGTAGCTGTATGTATTGCTGTCAGTGCATTGTGATTAGAGGCTCATAAGCTCGATCAACTGAAGGCGGAAATTAGATGTTAACTGGTTGGTGCTCGTGAAGGTTCTGCTGTTTCCAGCCCTCTGCCTTTCTGCCGTGGCATACGCCAGGGCCCAAATTATCGTACCGATTCTATGTTGCTCAATATGATAAATTATATTAATATATATATGATAAATTCATATATACTACATAAGACCATGTCAATATTGCTTAATAGCATATTAGGCCTTTTATAATCTTAACTTGCTTACAATCTTATAATATACGATCTACTCGTCCTACGCCGTGCAGCGGGAACGACCGTGACGTCACAGAGACGTACGGTGCCACATAAAATATCGTACACTATCGTATTTACACGATACACTCCCCCCACAAAAATACCTGAACCCCACCTTAAACTTAAAGTTGCCCAGAGGATATCTACTGACGCCACATATCGACGGTGCCAGCAGCAGCGCGTCCGGGACGCGTCCCGGTCCGAGATTGATCACCATCAGTAAGAGGTGAGTCGTTACCTGGAGAATCTTCGGACCCAGCAATAACAGGTGGAGTCTCCGATTGTAAAGGGGAATCGAGCTCCAAAGCGTACAAACGTGCGATAGGACGAACAGTAGTACCAGTGGCTATCTTCAATAGCGCCACCTGCTCTGCAGAGTCTGCCCCCTTGTATACCTCCAACATGCAGCCCAATTTCCAGTATAAACGAGACTATCTTCTTTAATTAAAACGACTTCACCAACAGTAGGTGCCGTTGGTCTACCCGAGGGTGTAACACTCCTTTCCCTCAATGCTAGCAGATATTCATTAATCCACCTCTTTCTAAAATCTTCGATTACCCTCGATATATGCTGGTATCGCTTAGACACCGCTGCTTCAGAGTACGAGGGATTCTCTAACTCTACAATGGATTGGAAATCAGATGGAAATGCAGTCAATGGTTTACCGTATAGCAAGTGAGCTGGCGTTAATGGTAGTGGTTCTTGCAGGTCGGTGTACACATATGTGAGCGGACGATCATTCACGACTGCCTCTATCTCTGTGAGGACTGTCGTCAACTCACTCTTCTTTAATAGAGCACGTCCTACTACCACTCTGAGTCCTGACTTTACTATGCCAACACACCGTTCCCACATTCCACCAAACCATGGTTCCTTAACTGGGATGAACCTCCATTCGCACTTTCTCTCTCCCATAAAAGTGATGATAGTAGGATCACTGCTCATATCCTTTAGATATTTTGATGCCTGGATATAAGTAGGAGCATTGTCGCTAAGAATGAGTTGAGGGAATGAATGATGGGCACAAAACCGTCTAAACGCCAGCATAAATTCTTGGTTAGACATATTATCACATAGTTCTAGGTGTACCGCTCGAGACGTTGCACAGGTAAAACAAAATATATACACCTTCTCATGCTCTCTCGTCTTTAATGCACCTGTGTAATCTAACCCTACAGCTTGGAAAGGTTCTATATGCTTTACACGGCATTCAGGTAGGGGTGGAGCTGGTCCAGTTGCATATGGTTTACCCTTTAGTCTCTGGCATATTACATACTTTCTTACTACGCGTCGAGCTACTTGTCGAACTCTGGGTATTCACCATGTGAGACGCAAATTTGATATAATATGACATACCCCGTAGTGTTTTACTTCTCTACAGTATGTGCACGTATGATCAATAGATCAGTAACGTGATGTCTTGTTGGCATCAGTATAGGACGGTTTGTGCCGTTCGTTACACCCGACCACTTCAGGCGACCCTAACACCTGATGAGGTCATTATCTAGGTGCAACCTTAGTTGACGCACTAAATGAGGCATTAATGTCTTGTTCGAGCTTTGCAAAGATTCAAATTCATTGGAAAAGGTTTCTACTTGAACCCACTTGATCAAAGTTACTTCAGCTGCTTTATATTCACGAGCATCAATGTTGTGACCCCTGTTGCAGAGTTGGCCCGTTACTTTAAGCTTCATATTGGATATATAATTATCTCAACACCCAAGCTACAACTCTGACTAATTTATTATAGTCACCGAATCTTGCCCATTCTAATATTGGACCCGGTGGCTCATTTGGTTGGGATGTAACTGCCACTGTTTCCAGTGGCAGAAGTCCCTCACCAACAGCATGCCAAATCGTCCATTCATTTTCATGGAGCAGCCAATTTGGACCATGCCACCACAATTCGGACTTCACTAACTGGCTAGCCATTAGACCCCTAGTTATGAGATCACTAGGGTTGTCTTTTGTATTTACATAATGATAAGCAACGTCTGGCAAAAGAGCTCTAATCTCGTCTACCCTATTCCGCACATAAACTGGCAGAGACTTCTTGCTATATAAGAACATAAGAACATAAGAAAATGGGAGTCTGCAGAAAGCCGATTGGCCTAAGCAAGGCAGATCCCTGTGTATGTATCTAGTTGAGTGCGACCTGACTATCGCACCAAATGTGAGCGATTTCAATATTTAACTCGCTCTCGTTTGCTGCGCGTACATGTTGCACCAGACGTGCTAATAGCAGCATGGGAGTAAATTCCATTTTAGGGATACTTACCTTTTTGACTGGGGCTACTTTAGCCCGGGCTGTAACTAAATGCGCCCCAAATAAAGTAACGACATATATGGCTAGCCCGTATGCCGTGGCGCTAGCATCGCAAAACGTGTGTAATGTAACGTCAGCGAACGACGCCACTTTACGAGGTAAAGGTTTAGTACATAGGATGTCATACTCTTTCAACAACAATGTCCCTTGGTCATTCAAGTCCTCAGGCAAACTGTCATCCCATCCTATTTTGCGTCTCCAAACTTCCTGCATCAGAATCCTAGCTCTTATGGTAATGGGTAATGCTAGACCCAAAGGATCAAAGAATTGCGCAACTTTGCTCAACAGACTTCTTTTTGAGTGCACTCCCATCTGCTGGGCAAAAGACCTTGTTTGAAAAGTTAGTATATCTTGTTTAGGTTGCCAGATCATCCCCAAATTTCTGGACTTTTCCTGGTTAAGAGATGCCGTACCGTCCACCTGTATCAAACTCTGAAGATCTTCACTATTAGTAACCCCCTCGCGGAGAAATAAATGTGCTTCTGTAAACTATCTACGTGCTTGCCAGTAGGTATGTAACAAATCATCCTGGCTATCGCTAGAACCCTGCAAATTGTCTATATATAATCCGTGAGATAGTTTACTGGTGTCCTCATGAGTATCTGATAGATGTTTTTTTATTGTGATATTTAACAAAAACTGTGAACATGTAGCACCAAAGAGTACGACCCGAAAACGGTAGATTACGACTGGACTTTCAGAGTCGCTAATGTCTTCGAACCAAAGAAAGCGGGTAACATCTCTATCTTCCTCTTTTAGTTTGACCATCAAGAATGCCTTCTCGATGTCACTAGTAAATGCATACTGCCCCAGCCTAAACCGCAATTGATGTTGGGACAGATCCGACACCAAGGACGGACCTGTCAGCAGGCAGTCATTTAGACTGGGTTGTTGACCTTGGTGGGCAGAGCAGTCATACACCACCCGTATTGGTGTGGTGACGCTGTCTTTCCTCACCCCATGATGGGCGAGATAGTGAAGCCTTCCCTTCCTAATCGGTTCTTTTACATCAACTCTCCGAAAAACATCGTCATACGGCTGGCGCGTGCTCGGTTCATTTATTAATTTACGCTGTAATGCGTGCAAGCGACCTAATGCCAATCCATAGTTGGTTGGCAGGCTCATCTCACTGTTCTTCCAGGGTAAACTAACCTTGTATTGCTTGTCTGAGGCACAGTAGCTCACAGACTCTTCAAATTTCTTCAGCGCAATTTCCGAGTCATAATCGGTCTCCATAGGATTAATGCCTATGTGATCCAGTTTCCACAGTCGTTCCAGGTCGAACTCGGCAGTAATTTTAGGGTCACTAGGTTGGGAATCCTCCCTTCCCAACTCCTCTGCCGCGGTTACATTCACTCTTAATATCGAGACCGTGTCGACCAGGACATTTGACTATGTAGTATGCACCTTTCCGCTCACACAATAGCCAAATTTAGTGGGGATTAAAATTACACCACACATTCATTTAAATCCAGGGTATACTACATCATAATAATGATTCACACCAAGTAGAACATGCACCTCACTCTGATCTCCCATGGGATCTGACAAGTTAACCCCTTTGCTACGTAATGCATGTTCCACCTGCTTCACTCCTACAGATACATATTCTGGTAGGGTGTCTACTACGATACATGTCATAAAGTACCTGTTTTTACAGTAGAAATATGAAATCTCCGCTATCTCGTAATCTTGTTTGTCAGTAACCCCTGTGAAGCCCTGCAATCGAAGAGTCTCAGCCCCTACGATTCGGTGCATAAGTCCCATTAATACAGACCTTTTTATAAAGGATCGTTGAGATCCTTGATCAAGAAGTACCCGACAAACCTTGTTACTGTCATTACCTTCCATGGGAATCTGTATTGTGGGCAATATAGTGGTGTCTTTCGTGCTCCCTAGTGTCAAAGTTGTAGTACCCTCTGGTTTGACGTCTTTGACTTTGTCTGCTGTAGGACACAACTTATCAAAGTGATGTCCTTTACAGTGGCGACAGGGCCTTAAGTATGTAGCAGTACATTGTCCCTGCTTACCATGTTCCTTACTTAGACAACCTACACATAGCTTCAATCTTTTTGCCTGTGCTAGTGTTGTCTCATTTGTTGGGTATTTTACACAGAAACTCCATTTATGTTTGTTGTTACATAGCTTACATAGAATCTGAGCAGGTTTCTTATATGTACCCTCTTTCTTTCCTTTAGTCCCCACAGTCATGTTGACAGTTCCCCTCATTTCCACATTCCCACTCCCTCCCGACACATACATTAAAAATAATTGTACTGCCTCCAGATAGCTATTACCTACTACCGCAACTCCCTCTATCAAATGCCTCTCCTTCCATTTGTCCTTTCAGGTAGTGAAACTTACGGACATTATCTAAAGAGGATTCATGAACTGTAGACCGAAATACATCCCAAAAAGCTAACCACTCAGTCAATTTGCCCCCAAATGTAGGAAGATTGAGCTTTGGGAGGTGCACAGTGTGTTTCGGGTCAACCCTTCTATGGGCATCGTTCTCGCCTCCCTTCTTATTTGCGACAACGCGCTGTAATAGGTGCTTCGCTTTAAAGATAGGTTCATCATAGAGGGCGCGATTATCACACTCTGCAATTATCTCTTCCTCCTCTGTCATGCCTGCCACAATCATCTCACTTAGAGCAACAATACGACTGTGGGTAGCCTGGACATTGCATAACCTAGCCTCTAATTCCTCGAGGTCAGCAGTAGTGATGAAAGTGATGACATCTATAATTAGCCTATTTAATACTCCCCGAAGTCCCGCCCTCTGATTTTTAGGGGCTTTGCTCAGCACCCCTCTAGACGGTATCTCTTCCTGTTTACTCATTTTGCATGTAAGCCTGTAGGCTATTTACCTAAAATGTTACAAATACAACGGCAAATTAGTAGTCTAGTTAAGAGACGCCGACCGGCAGACTTCTATGTTATGGAGAAAAAAATAGTACACAAAATAGCAATACCCACACTAAAGGGTCATATTGAACAAGATTTTTTTTTAGGTCAGGTCATATGTCACAGGAAGTCTGAAATGAAAAAGATAATTATTAGGGGAAGATGATGGGTGGGATGCAGGAATTAGGCAGGCGCAACGATGTGACACTGCATTCCGGCTCTAACCATCGCTTGGCTAGCCTTACCAGTTTATCATAGTTGTTCCTGCATCCTGTTATATGTCCCCTTGCTCATTGCCTTAAAAAATCCCTTACTGGTAGCTAATTCCCGGGGTCTGGGCACCAATGTGGTAAACTATCAATGGAAGGTAAATATTTCTAAGCTATAATAATTCAAACAATATCAATCTAAATTAAATTACTCCATATCTAAATTTAATTCAATCTGAAACAAGCTAATTTATATCCAAAGGTCGCACATAATAAATTATATATAAAGTAAGGTTATAAGGGTTAATATTATCCAGGAATTAACTCACCAATAGTTCCACATTGCAACGAGACAAAGGAGAACTTTTACCCAATATGGCGGACAATGGGGAAGCAAGACGTCGGCCCAGAGGCTCGAGTCAAGTGAAAGAAAGAATCAAATGATAAGATGAGTTTGGACATGAATACTATGCTTATCTGTCGGTCAGTCATGGCGTCGATGAGAGCGTCGTGATGGTGTAGCTGTATGTATTGCTGTCAGTGTATTGTGATTAGAGGCACAAAAGCTTGATCAACTGAAGGCGGAAATTAGATGTTAACTGGTTGGTGGTCATGAAGGCTCTGCTGTTTCCAGCCCTCTGCCTTTCTGCCGTGGCATACGCCAGGGCCCAAATTATCGTACCGATTCTATGTTGCTCAATACGATAAATTATATTACTATTTACGATAAATTCATATATACTACATAAGACGATATCAATATTGCTTAATAGCATATTAGGGCTTTTATAATCTTAACTTACTTACAATCTTATAATATACGATCTACTCGTCCTACGCCGTGCAGCGGGAACGACCGTGACGTCACAGAGACTTACGGTGGCATAAAAAATATCGTACACTATCGTATTTACACCATACACTCCCCCCACAAAAATACCTGAACCCCACCTTAAACTTAAATTTGCCCAGAGGCTATCTTCTGACGCCACATATCGACGGCGCCAGCAGCAGCGCGTCTGTGACGCGTCCCGGTTCGAGATTGATCACCATCAGTAAGAGGTGACTCGTTACCTTGAGAATCTTCGGACCCAGCAATAACAGGTGGAGTCTCCGATTGTAAAGGGGAATCGAGCTCCAAAGCGTACAAACGTGCGATAGGGCGAACAGTAGTACCAGTGGCTGTCTTCAATAGCACCACCTGCTCTACAGAGTCTTCCCCCTTGTATACCTCCAACATGCGGCCCAATTTCCAGTATAAACGAGACTATCTTCTTTAATTAAAACGACTTCACCAACAGTAGGTGCCGTCGGTCTACCCGAGGGTGTAACACTCCTTTCCCTCAATGCTAGCAGATATTCATTAATCCACCTCTTTCTAAAATCTTCGATTACCCTCGATATATACTGGTATCGCTTAGACACCGCTGCTTCAGAGTACGAGGGATCCTCTAACTCTACAATGGATTGGAAATCAGATGGAAACGCAGTCAATGGTTTACCATATAGCAAGTGAGCTGGCGTTAATGGTAGTGGTTCTTGCAGATCGGTGTACACATATGTGAGCGGACGATCATTCACGACTGCCTCTATCTCTGTGAGAACTGTCGTCAACTCACTCTTCTTTAATAGAGCACGTCCTACTACCGCTCTGAGTCCTGACTTTACTATGCCAACACACCATTCCCACATTCCACCAAACCATGGTGCCTTAACTGGGATGAACCACCATTTGCACTTTCTCTCTCCCATAAAAGTGATGATAGTAGGATCACTGCTCATATCCTTTAGATATTTTGATGCCTGGATATAAGTAGGAGCATTGTCGCTAAGAATGAGTTGAGGGAATGAATGACGGGCACAAAACCGTCTAAACACCAGCATAAATTCTTGGCTAGACATATTATCACATAGTTCTAGGTGTACTGCTCGAGATGTTGCACAGGTAAACAATAATAAATTATATACACCTTCTCATGCTCTCTCGTCTTTAATGCACCTGTGTAATCTAACCCTACAGCTTGGAAAGGTTCAATATGCTTTACACGACATTCAGGTAGAGGTGGAGCTGGTCCAGTTGCATATGGTTTACCCTTTAGTCTCTGGCATATTACTTACTTTCTTACTACGCGTCGAGCTACTTGTCGAACTCTGGGTATCCACCATGTGAGACGCAAATTTGATATAATATGATATACCCCGTAGTGTTTTACTTCTCTATCTGCACGTATGATCAATAGATCAGTAACGTGATGTCTTGTTGGCATAAGTATAGGACGGTTTGTGCCGTCCGTTACACCCGACCACTTCAGGCGACCCTCACACCTGATGAGGTCATTATCTAGGTGCAACCTTAATTGACGCACTAAATTAGGCATTAATGTCTTGTTTGAGCTCTGCAAAGATTCAAATTCATTGGAAAAGGTTTCTACTTGAACCCACTTGATCAAAGTTACTTCAGCTGCTTTATATTCACGAGCATCAATGTTGTGACCCCTGTTGCAGAGTTGGCCCATTACTTTAAGCTTGATATTGGATATATATCTCAACACCCAAGCTACAACTCTGACTAATTTATTATAGTCACCGAATCTTGCCCATTCTAATATTGGACCCGGTGGCTCATTTGGTTGGGCTGTAACTGCCACTGTTTCCAGTGGCAGAAGTCCCTCACCAACAGCATGCCAAATCGTCCATTCATTTTCATGGAGCAGCCACTTTGGACCATGCCACCACAATTCGGACTTCACTAACTGGCTAGCCGTTATACCCCTAGTTATGAGATCACTAGGGTTGTCTTTTGTATTTACATAATGATAAGCAACGTCTGGCAAAAGAGCTCTAATCTCGTCTACCCTATTCCGCACATAAACTGGCAGAGACTTCTTGCTATGTATCCAGTTGAGTGCGACCTGACTATCGCACCAAACGTGAGCGATTTCAATATTTAACTCGCTCTTGTATGCTGCGCGTACATGTTGCACCAGACGTGCTAATAGCAGCATGGATGTCAATTCCATTTTAGGGATAGTGACCTTTTTAACCGGGGCTACTTTAGCCCGGGCTGTAAATAAATGCGCCCCAAATAAAGTAACGACATATATGGCTACCCCGTATGCCGTGGCAATAGCATCGCAAAACGTGTGTAATGTAACGTCACCGAACGACGCCACTTTACGAGGTAAAGGTTTAGTACATAGGATGTCATACTCTTTCAACAACAATGTCCCTTGGTCATTCAAGTCCTCGGGCAAACTGTCATCCCATCCTATTTTGCGTCTCCAAACTTCCTGCATCAGAATCCTAGCTCTTATGGTATTGGGTAATGCTAGACCCAAAGGATCAAAGAATTGCGCAACTTTGCTCAACAGACTTCTTTTTGAGTGCGCTCCCGTCTGCTGGGCAAAAGACCTTGTTTGAAAAGTTAGTATATCTTGTTTAGGTTGCCATATCATCCACAAATTTCTGGACTTTTCCTGGTTAAGAGATGCCGTACCGTCCACCTGTATCAAACTCTGAAGATCTTCACTATTAGTAACCCACTCGCAGAGAAATAAATGTGCTTCTGTAAACAATCTACGTGCTTGCCAGTAGGTATGTAACAAATCATCCTAACTATCGCTAGAACCCTGCAAATTGTCTATATATAATCCGCGAGATAGTTTACTGGTGTCCTCATGAGTATCTGTTAGATGTTTTTTGATTGTGACATTTAACAAAAACTGTGAACATGTAGCACCAAAGAGTACGACCCGAAAACGGTAGATTACGACCGGACTTTCAGAGTCGCTAATGTCTTCGAACCAAAGAAAGCGGGTAACATCTCTATCTTCCTGTTTTAGTTTGACCATCAAGAATGCTTTCTCGATGTCACTAGTAGATGCATACTGCCCCAGCCTAAACCGCAATAGATGTTGGGACAGGTCCAACACCAAGGACGGACCTGTCAGCAGGCAGTCATTTAGACTGGGTTGTTGTTCTTGTTGTTCCCTAAGCTGCCTGGCCGAACAGCCCCGAATCCCTGAGGAAGGCCATGGTCACGATCGGGCTTTCCCACAGAGCTCTCATTGAGTGTAGATTGTGTTGTTGGCGTAAGTGGTTGTGTGAAATGCAGTCTTCTATGATGTGTTTAATGGTATGGGGTGCTGTGTTACATCCCGGGCAGGCGTCGACAACGGAGTCATCCAGTCTCTTCTGATAGCTCAGGAGAGCTGGATGGTGTCCGCATCTCAGCCTGGCCAGGTGGACTCTGTCCTCGCGAGGAAGGGAGGATTCGGAAGGATGGATTTCGGGAGGTTGTGCATGCAGCTGCGTGTTGTCTGTGAGTGAGTGGATGGATCGGCGAGAGATATGAGTATGGATGTGCTTCTGGAAGTTGGTTCGGGGTGGGCAGGGAGGGACAGAGGACAATAATTGTGTGTGATACCGTGTGCTGGGTGTTGTTTTGATATTTCTTGGTGTCTGTGGGTGTGTTGCCATGTATTTTTGTGGGTGGTCTTGGTTCGTGGAGGCTGCTGCCAGGAATTGAGTGCCTCTCATGTCCAGATGGACTTTGACTTTGAGGATTTTAGTTTCTTGATGTAGGTGATCTGTGGGTGCAGTAGCTGTGCAGCCTGTAATGATCTTCAGGGCTTTGTTTTGAATAGTCTGTAAGGTCTTATGATGTGTTTCAGCTAGGTTAGAAGCCCAGGCTGGGCTTGCGTATTCCATCACTGATCTTATGTATTGTTTATATACTGTGGTGGTAGTTTCTTTGTTGTGTCCAAATTTTGTGTGAGCAAGTGACCTGAGGGCGTTAAGTCTGGGTGTCAGTTTCTTTTTAATGTTTGTGGTGTGCTGTTTGAATGTCATATGAGTATCATATGTTACTCCTAGGATTTTGGGGGTGTGTGTATGTGTTAGGGGTGTGTTGTTTATGGTGAGTTGAGGGATGTATTCGTGTACTCCTGTCCAGCTTGTGAGCAGGGTTGCGGTGGATTTGGCTGGGGCTAGATTAAGTCTGTTTGTAGTGCACCAGCCATGTAGTGTGTTGAGATAGGGTTGAAGGAGATCTGTTGCTCTTTTTGGGTCATGGTGTGTGCATGTGAGTGTTATGTCATCTGCATAGGAAGCTAAGTTTATTTGGGGCGTATTGGGTGTAGTTATATCGTGCATGTGCAGATTGAAGAGTGCGGGCGATAGGACGGATCCTTGTGGGACTCCGTTTGGAAAGTTTCTGATTTTAGATGACTGACCGGCAAAAGATACGTGTGCACATCTGCCTGCTAGGAAGTTGGCCAGCCACCTTTTTGTGTTGTTGTGCATGTTTGTGTTGTAGATTTTGTTTGTTAGGTTGTGGCGGGGGATGGCATCGAAGGCTTTACTAATGTCGAGTGTGGCTAATAGTGATCTGTGTGGTGGTCTAGCTGAGTTGATGCCATCAAAAGCTCTTTGTGTAAGGTCTGTGAGAAGAGTGCTTGTGGAGTGCAGTGGCCTAAAGCCATGTTGTGTTGGAGCTAGGGGTAGGTCGGGTGTAATTAGTTGTAATACTAGGCGTTCCATGACTTTGGAGGGGGAGCAAAGGAGTGTGATGGGGCGGTGCGAGGAGGGTAGCGTGGGATCTTTGTTGGGTGTGGGGAATGTGATGATGATACCATGCTTCCAAATGTCTGGTATTGTGTTGTGTGAATAGCTGTAGTTTGATATGTTAGTGAGTGCTTGTATGCCTTGTGGTCCCAGGTGTCTGAGGTGTATGTTGCTTATGTTGCCTAGGCCACAGGCGGGTGAGTGCTTGAGATTGTTGATGATATGCTTTGTCTGGTGATTGGTGAAGGGTGCATAGTCAGGGTCTGTGGGGAATTGTCTCTTACGTCGGATAACACGTCGGTCGTCTTTGTTAGGTTTTAGGTGGCTGGGTTGTTGACCTTGGTGGGCAGAGCAGTCATACACCACCCGTATTGGTGTGGTGACGCTGTCTTTCCTCACCCCATGATGGGCCAGATAGTGAAGCCTTCCCTTCCTAATCGGTTCTTTTACATCAACTCTCTCAATGAAGTCCCTATCTTCATAACTCCGAAAAACATCGTCATACGCCTGGCTCGTGCTCGGTTCATTTGTTAATTTACGCTGTAATGCGCGCAAGCGACCTAATGCCAATCCATAGTTGGTTGGCAGGCTCATCTCACTGTTCTTCCAGGGTAAACTAACCTTGTATTGCTTGTCTGAGGCACAGTAGCTCACAGACTCTTCAAATTTCTTCAGCGCAATTTCCGAGTCATAATCGGTCTCCATAGGATTAATGCCTATGTGATCCAGTTTCCACAGTCGTTCCAGGTCGAACTCGGCAGTAATTTTAGGGTCACTAGGTTGGGAATCCTCCCTTCCCAATTCCTCTGCCGCGGTTACATTCACTCTTAATATCGAGACCGTTTCGACCAGGACATTTGACTGTGTAGTATGCACCTTTCGGTACGGTGGCACAAAAAATATCGTACACTAACGTATTTACACGATAGTAAACAAGACTGTTGACTACCTAGAAATCCAAAGTTTAATTACAGATTCCCAACATGGATTCAGGCGACATCAATCATGGCTTACCAATTTGCTGGAATTTGTCTATGAAATGCTGAGTGAGTACCTCAAAAGTAGAGCCATAGACATCCTTTACTTAGATTATCAAAAACCTATTGACAAAGTGCCTCATTGCAGGCTAATGTCAAACGTGAGTGCGCTAGGTATCAATACAGAGGTCACAAATTGGATAGAAAGTTGGCTAACAGGTAGGCAACAACGAGTGGTAATTATTATTGTTTCTTCTGAGAGCACTCCAGTCACTTATGGAGTTCCACAGGGATCTGTCCTTGGCCCACTGTTGTTTATCATATATGTCAATGACATCGATATTGGTCTGTTGAGTATGATCTCCAAGTTTGCAGATAACATAAACCTTGGAATAATTGTGAAAGACCCCAAAGGGGTTGAACAGCTCAGGATGGACCTCAACAGATTGGGTGAATGGTCTGGGACATGGCAGATGACTCTAAACTTGGAAAAGTACAAGGTGATGCATATCGGCCAAGCAAACCCCAATTCAGGTGATTTCACTATTGGGAATGCCTCTCGAAGTGACTGACTGTTAAAAGGATTTGGGTGTTTTGATTAGCAGTGACCTAAAGTTTTCCAAGCAGTGCATTGAAGTAGAGAAGAAAGCTCAGAAATTATTGAACTATATTAAGAGGCAATTTAAGTATAGACATAATGACATAATATGGAAATAGTCCTCACACTTTACAACGCTCTGATACGGCATCTCCTGGAGTATGCTGTTCAATTCTGGTCTCCGGCACTCAGGAAAGATATAGAACGACTGGAAAGAGTACAAGCTAGGGTGACAAAGCATATTCCATCGCTTAGAAGAATGAGCTATGAGGACCGGTTGAGAGCTCTTGATCTTTTCCCGTTGGAGACACACAGACTACAAGGTCAGCTCATTGAAGTTTTTTAAATACTCAATGGGTTTGACAATGTGGATTATAGCAAAATGATTTATCCTTAATATGAATACAACACACAACCATGGCTGGAAATTATAATTGAAAAGGTTCAGCACTAGTATTTGTGGACACTTTTTCACATTATTGGATCTGTTCTACCAGGACCAAACTTCCCTCCGAAGTTGTAAATATTTGTTCAGTAGAGCAGTTCAAGAAGAGAGTAGACAGTATTTTGCACACTCTGTAAAGAGTAGTGCGTTAAACAGTCTCTCTCCTTCCACTTCGAGTATCTCCTCGGAAAGGACCGCAAGGTCTCTGGGATACTAACTATTCCCTGCAACTCTCTCTTTCTCTCTCCCTCTCATTACCTACTTCCCTTCCCTCACTTTAACGACTTCTCTCATTTAATTAACCCATTCTCTCCCCTGCTCTCTTTCTCTCCTCACCAACCAAACCTGTCCACTCTTTAATTAGAGTATTATGTTGTTAAATTATTTCCTTCCATTACAGTGATAATTCTGACCTGCATCTTATATCCATTTATTTATTACTAGACGCTGTAATCCTGGAGAGTCGGTATCCGCGAATAAATCGCCTTCATATGTTTCCATAATCCGAGGGAACTCACTGGATTATCTAGCTTGTACTTGTTAACGGGGGAGGGGCCCTTTAGCCCAAATGTACAACTGCAACTTGTCTGCATTAGTTTCGACGTCATTTATAGTCTGGATTCTAGTTTAAGGTTTCTCTCATATAGGTTTTGCATATGAAGAGCAGTGTATTCCTTGATGACAATAGGGAAATATTCACAATATATAACTACCGATGACTAATATATATTTCAGTATGCAAATATTGTGGTAAAATCTATTATTTTGATATTTTCAACCAAATTTTAGTCTATAAAGGCTAAATGCTATTCATAGTATGCATGTTATGCAATTGGATTCTATACTAGTATTTGCATATCATTAAACTACTCTAAAAAATACTGTCCCCACTTAAGGAAATGGAAATATATTTAATAATGACAATCAAACAATTGCCAGACGTTTAGATCACCACAGGAGCGGATACGAATGAATCGCCTCAAGCAATGAAACAACAACTAAATGATAAAATATCAATAATGACAAACAGAAAATAAAGTAGTTCACTGCATTATTCATCACAGTAATATTACAATACGTTTGTATTTTAACAGGCAAATTATCTTGCTGGAGTTTAAATGCATATGAACAATTTGATGAGCTGAATAGTAATCAAGAACGTAGTACAATAATATATAATTATATATATATATATATATATTATATATATATATATATATATATATATATATATATATATATATATATATATACCGGTATATATATAGTATATATATATATATATATATAATATTTTATAATACCGTATATATATATATATTTTTTTCTTCTATATTCCAACTACTCCCTCTCGGGCATAGGCTGATAGCCTTTACACTCTACCGCTGAACACGGTGAGGCCCGTGAGGTCTTGCTCCAGTCTAGGGAGTGAGACATGCGAAGCTTCACGGCTCGAACCAACTCCAACTTGTAGAGCTACGACGCAAAGCCAAAAAGTTAATTAAGCAAAGTAAAAAGACCTTAGAGTTACATATTGCGAATCAAAGTAAAACAAACCCGAAAGAATTCTATAGTTATATCAGAAAGAAAAAAGTAGTTACTTCAACTGTTGGACCGTTAGTCGATGAAAAAGGAGAATACACCAAAGACGAAGTACAAATGAGTAATGCCCTCAATACCTTCTTTGCATCAGTTTTTTACAACAGAAGACCTCAGTGATATCCCTACACCATCGCCGATTCAGATTGATAATTCAGATGTTCTAAGCAATATCACTGTTACAGAGAGAGAAGTATTGAATTGTTTAGATAAACTCAAGGTAAATAAAACGCCAGGACCTGATACAATCTCGCCTAGAGTTCTAAAGGAAGCTAAGAATGAGCTCTCCAAACCACTGACATTACTATTCAATAAATCCTTGCAGTCTGGAACTATGCCTGATCAGTGGAAGCTAGCCAACGTAACACCGATATTCAAAAAAGGCAGTAAATCCCTACCCAGTAACTATCGTCCAATTAGCTTAACCTCAGTTGTATGTAAAATGCTAGAAACGGTCATACGAGACAGACTCGTAAATCACTTAGAGGAAAATAACATACTTAAAGATACTCAACACGGCTTTCGTAAAAAACGTTCCTGTTTAACAAACCTCTTAGACTTCTTCCACGATATCCTCAACCTCTACGATGAGAGTAAAGCTGTAGATATTATATACCTTGATTTTCAAAAGGCCTTTGACAAAGTTCCCCACAAACGTTTACTGCTAAAACTAAAAGCGCATGGAATACAAGACGGTGTGTTGAAATGGATAGAAAATTGGCTCAGCGACAGAAAGCAAAGGGTAGTCATAAACGGTAAGGCATCTAAATGGACCAATGTAAGTAGCGGGGTACCCCAGGGATCGGTATTAGGACCAATTCTCTTTCTAATTTACATCAACGACATAGATGAGGGTCTCACCTGCACAATCTCAAAATTTGCTGACGATACAAAAATTGCAAATAGCGTACTCTCAAAAGAACAAGTTGACGATATGCAACACAATCTAGATAAATTGTCATGTTGGGCCCAAATTTGGCAAATGAGTTTCAATGCGGATAAATGTAAAGTACTACATGTCGGATACCTAAATGAGAAAGCAAACTATTCGATGAATGGCACTCAGCTTAAGAATGTAAACAGAGAAACTGATCTGGGAGTAACAATATCGAGTAACCTAAAACCGAGTCAACAATGTTCAGAAGTTGTTAAGAAGGCAAACAAAATAATTGGCTTTATAGGCAGGTCATTTGAGCATAAATCCAAAGAAGTTATCCTAACCCTTTACAATTCCTTAGTCCGACCTCTTCTGGAATACTGCGTTCAATCCTGGTGCCCTTATTACCAAAAAGATATAAACAAGCTAGAACGAGTTCAACGTAGAGTTACCAAAATGATACCTAGCCTAAAGAACAAACCATACGAAGAGCGTCTTAGAGAATTAAATCTATTTCCTTTAACCCAGCGCAGATTAAGAGGTGACTTAATTCAAGTGTTCAAAATCATCAAAGGCATCGACAATATGAACTGTAGTAAGTACTTCACTATCGACCAATCTAATTACACGCGGGGAAACGGTTGCAAAATTATTGGTAAATCTTTTAACTCGCACGAATCTAAGAATTTCTTCTTCAATCGAGTTGTCAACTTGTGGAATGGGCTTCCCCGAGACGTTATAGACTGCAGCAGCACCGTTGATTCATTTAAATTCCGCCTAGACAAATATCTCGCATCAAACCCGCGACTGACTGCGTTTGTAAATGAATAACTTTATCCTCCCCTCAGTTACTAACCCATATGTCCCCTACTAACTTCCTAGTCCTGCCACGTTAGTGGCAGGGCAGTAGTTCCCTTTCCAATGTTCCCTTACCCACTCTAAACCACTGTTTGGACACTTGATCCTCAGTGTTTTGGAGGACAAGCAACCTAGAAGGGTCACTAGACCTGTTGTTGCTTGATTTCCTTTGTACTCCTTTGTATCTCTGAAGCTGCCTCGCCTCTGTGCTTCACAGTCTCATCCCCCACACTCGGACCCTCACTCTCAGAACGCAATTCACTCTATTGAGCAATTAACTCACTAGGCATTGCCCCCCTGTAGCATATTTTTGAATATGGAAATATTCATACAATGCTATTTAATCAGGGAACAATGTGGGTATGTGTTTGGCATTTCGGTGTGTGCTGTGGTAATGCAATGATACTAGGGTACAGCACAAATTCCATCACAATAATATCTTCCCATTGAAATATAGGGATTCGAACCCGGGTCCATTGGATTACCAGTCCAGTGGCAAGACCACTCCGCCATATATATATATATTTATATATAATATCTCCTATTCAACAATAATCGCCAAGAACAAGTGACTGGAGTTCCCGAAAAGGGGCTCCAGTCCCGACGTTATTTTTGGCTTACAGAGTGCTGGCTTAATATCCAGAAGGGTTGATAGCCTCTGAAGTCCTATGTTAGCTTGTGGGAAAAAAATAAAATAAAAAAAACATCTAAATTAGAACGATAAATACAGTATATGTCCAATTACCACTTCCTCTGCATGCCGCGGACCGTGGTATGGTCAGTATCCCATATGACTGCTGATTCAAGGGTCTGCAGTGCCATTCCTCTTCGTCAAGAGTTTGGACGCTCAGGTTTAGTGATTCGTAGCAAATGTCCAGTTAAGTCCCTGTAACAAGGGCACGCCCTAGCTTTGTCAATCAAAGGTTTGCACAACGTTAAAAACAACATCATCATCTTCTGAAATACATTTAGTTCTCCAAGATGTTTTATCAACAATATGGATGTTCCATATCCTGTTGTCCATCACCATTAGTTAATGGAGGCAGCCTTAAATAAATGTTAGTACGAATACGAAAACAAAAGCTGGATGTGGGTGGTTCACGTGCAGGTACTTACAACTCTCTCTCTCTCTCATATATATATATATATATATATATATATATATATTCTGACATACGGAGCCCTGTATGTTTATTTATGAGTTAGAATTCAGAGTTGAAGGAGTGCCGAATCACCCAGGCGGCGAAGCAGACCAGCGAGCGAACCAGCGAGTGGGAAACCAGCTCGTCTGCATACCAGCAAACAAGCCTTCACACCTGCATGCGTCATAGGGGACCCTGCAAACTACTTCGACGACCCAACGCTATGACGAAGATCGATGATCGACGTCAATCGACGCCATTGGACCACGCACCTCTTACGCAACTAGAGGAGCTGTGATTGGGGCGCGCACCATCCCCCGCCTCCTGATTCGTTCCTACACCATCATTGCATAGTATATAAGACCCGAGTAGTGGGCATTCAAATCAGTCTCATTTGGAGTTGGGAAGGTGAACTTGCAGCTGGAGGAAGACGGGGTGAAGTATTTTAATGGGATTGTGGCTGTCAGTCAGATTATATAAGTGTGTGTTAAGTGTGTTCGGTGTAAACACTTACGTTATGTTGGTTAGTGAGATATGTAATTGGGAATTAACGTTAACGCTACTCTTATGTACTTAACTATTTTAGTTGACTGATTTGTGGACTAAAGCAACTCTTCAAGTAATTGGGTTATGATAAAAGTAATACTATTGTTTTATATTAATACTTGCGAGTTCTTTAATTTTCTTTAAATTAAGTTTACATTGCTGGTAAGAACAAGAACGGTGATACTATTGTCTCATATTAGTAATATCACCTTGGACTAACATGGCTGTTTTAATGTTACTTCTAGTGATTTCCTAAGCTGAAGAAAATTCTTTTAGCTTCAAAATATTATTTTTGCTTTTCATATTATTTGAGTGAGACCTGAATCGAATCTATGAAGCGATCCTGTAACTTAATTTACTCATAATCAAACCTCAATGTTTCGTGGTTAGGAAATACATTTATCTAATTATTAAATATATATCTAACTTTGTATGTGACTTTGATATTAATCATGATAATAATAATATAATACTATTAACGTAAAACAAGAACCAAGAATAATAACTACATTAAATATAAATAAAAGGACATGATATAAGAAAACTATTTATTCATTTAAAAAAGGGTAAGAGACAGAAATATTGTTACCTTAATATTTATCTTTCAAGACTTGATATATAATTAATAGTCCTTCTTTAGATATAACTTATTCGGTTCATAACCATAGCCTACTAAGCTTCGGTTAAATAATAATTCTTTATAAATACTACATGAATTTAATTAGTTTCAGTATTTTTCCATAATTAAAGAGTATCAGTCAATAAAGGATACCAAGTCCTAAGATCCAAAAGGAAAGGAAGCAACAACAGGAAATAATTTTATTAGATTTTACTTTCGTTTTGCCTTCAGCTGACTGATACCTTAATATACTGTATATCTCTGTGCTATCTAGATTCATCAAGTTAACCACTTGAGGATCAAGATACGTAACAATATATATATATATATATATTGTGACGTTAACCACTCCGTTAGAACCGCATGGCTTGTCCTACAGTGACTCGCTAGGATCGCCAGGGCAGTGGATGGGGCTACAGTTTATGTATTAGAGTGTGCTTTATTTCATATGAAAGCTCGTGTCATGGTCAGTCCAGAAAGGCTCTTTGTTTTCACCCATGTCAAGGCTTTCTATATTTAATTGTAAAGTATATGTTTTATCATTAACTAGTAATGATGGGATCTGGGAGAGAGAGAGAGAGTAGAACAGAGTGAGAGGGGCGCGCGCAGTGTTTTTGCCCCGCTCGATGACGTCACGGCTGGCTGCCTCGTGGGGTTGGTTGAGGGAGGTCCTTACCATGCTGCTAGCTCCCTTGCTAGTGGCTAGAGGAATTGTTACCGCATTACCTGCGCGGTGCAGGCTAGTCCGGGTATATATACTGCCGCCTCGCCACTCTCTCCCTCAGATCTGGTTTCTAGAACGCATCTCTCTTTATCCTTTGATACCTGTCTCCCGTCTGCACCTGAGAATCTTTTCCTCTGGCTACCTCTCTCTTTTTCCATATCTTACACCACCTTTTATTAATACCATATCCCCTCTGGTTAACTCTGCAAAATCAGCTTCATGCTGGCCAGTTGTATTGTGCGTTAAGGTCTGATATAACCCATGTATGTTAGTTGTTAAGATAAGTTGATCTCGAAGCATTGGTTGGCATTCATATTGTTTACTGCCGCTTCCTATAATTATTAGTGTTCTGCTGGATTAGATAATGCTAGACTAGGGGTCTGATATTATAAGGTATTGTTTCCTATGAGTGCTGGCTTTAGGTAAAAGCTGCACGACATACCTGAGAACTGGAGTTGATTGGGTAAATTCTAGTCTGTGTGCCATTGAGAGTAGAGCATGCACGAATGAGGGCTTTTTGCCTATACCATTCTGCACTGTTCTAAGCTGGTGGTTTTTCTTTGAGGTACGCCAGGAGAACGCTTGATGCTTCGGTATTAAGGTTTCTCAAGAGAGCTACCCTTCACTATAACGTAATATTTGACGCACAGACTTGAGATTTACACTAGGCTATGCGGCATGCCATGCGCACCAGTATCTCGTATCATTGACTCTAGCTAGGCTTTATCAATCATAGTAGACATTAAGTATATTAAACCAAGTACTCTTTTTTATGCATACCCATTTATGATTACACAAGCATTTCGCAGCCTAGTTTGATGTATTGAGACGCAAACGACTTAGGCTCTTTTTGTTGAGAGGAATACTGCATTGTTGTGGCGATCATTATTATTGTTGTAGTGTTTAGGATATTCTTGGCTCCGACGGCATTATATATTCTGCCTTTTTGTGTGCATAGCCTGCTCGAGCATTGTTCCGCTGCCTGCCTTTTTGGGTTCCATTTACGATACGAGCATCTTTATAGCATCTAACATTTAAAGAAGATTCCTTGTTGGTGTTGAAGGACTTTAGTGCACTTTCTTTCATGCAGGAGTGCCTGACATTTATTGATTAAAGTAACGTAAGCTGTAACTTCTCTTACCACCTTACTTTGCATACCATAACCAAGCACCTTCGGTTATAGGTAGTAATAGGCTGTTTTCACATAACATTAAGCCTAGAGTAGACGCACATTTATTGAGAGTTTGATAGCCTATTATTGCATATAGAACTCTGAGAGTATTTGTGTTCTTTGTTCACTGGGAATATACATCAGAGGTTGGAACTAGCGCTTTCCGTTGTAGCATTTATGCCATTACTAGTCCAATGAATAAGATCCCTGATATATTTAAACCTCAGTCGTAACAATATATATATATATAATGTACACACACAAGCAGACACAAAGATAACATAAAGATACAAATGTGACACGTACGAGTGTACTTGAATATATTACCATTACTCTCATAATGTGCATTAGTTTTGCTACAAAGTATATTATTATCTAATTTTTTTTTTTTTTTTTTTTTTTTTTAAGAGACAATGAACGGAGGAAGGAAAAACACAGATAAAACAAAAAGGTCCATGTGCCTAAAGGCATCCTCCATTCATAAAATGTTTGTAACAACTGGATTTAAACATTTGTAAATTGTAAGTTTGTGGAAAGCAATTCGAGGGAAGTGAATTCCAAAGAGTAGTAGCTCTGGGGATAAATGAATTCTGATAAGCAGAAGTTCTGCATTGTGGAGGAGAAAGTGTAATTCATGGGCGCTCTCAGCTGCCGTAGTTCTACGGGGAAAGATGTGGAGAGGCGGCACAATTGAAGCAAGTTCCTCGGAACAATTGCTGTGAAAATATCTGTAGAATAATCCAAGGAATGCAACGTTTCTCCGTATGGATAATGTAGGAATGTCCTGTGTGATTGCAGGGTTATTGATTAATCTAATAGCTTTATTTTGAATTTTGTCCAACTGCCTCAATGCAACCACTCCACTTCCACCCCACAGAGGTGAACAGTAATCCATCTGAGAACGCACATGACTTTTATATATTACGGCCAACTGCTCGTCAGTGAAGAATTCTCGAAGGTTAGAACATTGAATGTACTTGGTTTTCTGTGCATTAAAGGAAACTAGATTCTTTTGTCCCCATCCATTAATTCTAGAAAGGTCCTGGTTCAGAGAAATTGCAGTGTTTATTTTTGAATTTATAAGATCGGGTTGGGTGAAAGAATTGGTAAATGTGAAGGAACTGTGGAGTGTTGAGTCATCTGCGTAGGAATGTATTGGATTATGAGTGGTAGATAATTATGAGATCATTGATATGAATGAGGAACATAATTGGGGCCAAAACTGATCCCTGGGGAACACCAGCATTTATTGAGTGAAATTGAGAATAAAGGCCATCTACCATTACACGTATTTTTCTGTTATGAAGATAAGAAGAAATTAGTGGAACTAATGATGCAAGGCCGTAGTGTGACATCTTCGACAATAAGGATTGATGCCAGACTCTATCAAATGCCTTTGATATATCCAGTGCTATTGTATGTGTTTCACCATGTTGGTCTGTAGCTTGGTTGATTTGATACGTAAGAAGGCAAAGAATGTCTGCAGTTGATCGACATTGTCTAAAACCATATTGCCTATCACTGATTAATTTATTATTCTCAAGATGCTTAATTATGTGATTATTTAATATAATTTCAAAGACTTTACCAAGAGTGGAAGTTATAGCTATTGGTCTGTAGTTTGATGGATCTGAAGAGGCACCTTTTTTAGGAACTGGATGAATGTTTGCTTCTTTCCAGGGTACTGGGAAGCATGAGGTATGAGTACACAGACGGAAATGTTTTGCCAATACAGGAGCGAGCACCAAGGAGCAATTCTTAAGTACTATTGGAGGAATTTCATCTGGACCAGGAGCCTTATCTAATGAGAGATTCTGCAAAATAGTTTTGACATGTCTGGTGTGGATCTTAAGTGAGGGAATTTCAGGCGAATTAAAATTAAGTACAGGGACATCTTGATTTATTTCATCTAAGGTTGAGTTGGTGGAGAAATATCCGCAGAAGGTTAGCTTTACCTCTTGGGTCACTTACAAGATTGCCAGTCGGAGATTTTAATGGTGGAATGGATGAAGCAGTAGTGAAGTTGGATTTGAATGAGTTAAGAGTAGACCAAAATATTTTGTTATAATTTGGATTATTTAGAAGTTTATTTGCCTGCTTGTGGAGAAAGTTTGATTTAGTTAGGTTTAATACAGTTTTGGCATGATTTATGATGTTTCTAAAGTAATTAAAGGCTGCATGTGTTTTTCATCTTGTGTATGCATTGTAGGCTATTGCTTTTTGTTCAGTTACTCTAGCACAATTATGGTCAAACCATTTAGGTGAATTAGATCTTTTACTGTACTTTTGATGAGGAATAAAAGTTTCCATTCCAATTTTTACAAAATCTTGTATGTGGCTCAAGGTGGAGTGTGCATCATTAGAAAAGAAAGAGGTCCAGGGAATATCAATTAAAATTTAAAACTTGCAAACTAAACAAACCAAAATTGGGACAAGGACAATATAAAGTCAAATTAAATTATCAAAATCGCTATGTGGAAACACTTACTAAAATGAAAATTATTAAATAAAAGAACACAATCCACCACATAGGGTGTACATTACTACATGAGCAAGTTAATCTGTTTCCCAAGCAAACTAATCGCACATATAACAACGCACTATCGTCACGTTAAAGTAAGTAGTCAAGTTTGGGAAGTCCAGGACGTTCTGGCAAATTTTACTAAACTCTGCATGAATAAAGAAACTACATGTTAAATGTCAAAATATTATTTAAAATCAAATTTGCAACATGACAAGACATTAACAATAGTACAAAATACAAATATTGATAAGATATCTATACTATTACAAAATAATATCTAAAATACAGTACAGCACTCCCTAACGATAGTGCTATCGGGTAGGTACCTGTAAGCATAGCATGCCTCAAGTGACCCCTATCAATAACTACCCTACAAATAACCTACATTTATAGCACAAATAAACTAAGGAAATCGCAAAAGTAAGCAATTGATACTATCGACAATGAATACATATAATATAAAGACAAATAATTGCTAAATATGAAGTAACAACAGATTTAAACAAAGAGTACTCTTTTAACAAGAACAATAAATTTAAAAAATCATCAATATTAATATTAATAATAGATAAAGAAAAAGATAAACAATAAATACAGACAAAAACAATAAATACAGACAAAAAGTAAGCAGAGGTTATACAAGAAACTTCAAGTTAAAAATGCTTGATTAAAATTATTGATGTCAAATTTTAGAATACAGTCACAATAATTGACCCTAAAAAGATTAAATTTATGGAACAATTTACTTGCCTCAAAACCTCTGTCCACTAAGAGTCTGTATAGTAACCTAGCTCTAGCCCAAAAGTCATCTACTTTAGTGCAGATTTTACAAAATCTTATTAATTGGGAATAAAAACAATTATAAGTTATTTTACTATTGATATTACTACTAGGGAAAGGAAAGTTTATTACGTTAAAATTAAAATCATCAACTTTGTGATATACTTTAAGTATGCACTGTTCATTAACAATCTCTATATTTATATCAAGAAAATTTTCAACTTTATAATTTACGTTACATTGTGTGAGGGGAATAGAATTAGAGTAAATAAGTTTAGCAACTTGATTAAAATTTAACAAATTGCAAACGAGAATATCATCAATATATCTACTATTATTACTTAACAATTTAGCAAGTGCTAATTTTTCGGGGATTTTATTTTTCTTGCTACTGTCAACTAAGTCTTTTATATATTTAAATTCTAAAGCAAGCAAGAATCTATCTATCTATCTATTGCCTGACGCCGCGATCCCCGAAGGGGTGGCCACGAACGAACCGCCCCCATGCACCTCTGTCCCCAGTCAGTCGACGCCCCTCCCCCCAACCAGCACCGCCTTCGTTCATGTAGTTCCTCACTCCATCCTTCCACCTCATATTCGGTCTACCTCTCCCCCTCTGTCCCTCCACCTCGCTCTCGTACACCCTCTTAGTCATTCTCTCGCTTTCCATACGTTCCATATGGCCGAACCATCTCAAGTTGTTCCTTTTCACACTTTCCAGCACATCTACCTCCACACCACACCTCCTTCTTACTTCCTCATTAGTCTGTCTATCCCTCCATGTAACTCCGCACGCACTCCTTAAGTAATTCATTTCTACTGCTCTCACTCTTGGTCTGAGTCTCTCAACCAACGTCCATGCTTCGCTTCCGTAAGTCAGTGTCGGGATTACCACACTGTCATGCAAGGACTTCTTCACTTCCATACTGACCACCCTATTTCTTGTTACTGCTTTTAGCGTTCCTACAACCCTCTTCCCCTGTTGTACCCTCTCCCGCACCTCTTCATCCATAGTCCCATCTTTACTCAACACACTGCCCAGATACTTAAAAGAGTTGACGATCTCCATAGCCTGACCGTTCAGCTTCACCTCACACTCTGTGACTTCACCCTTTCGAAGACCATAACCTTGCTCTTCCCCGCATTTACCTTCAAATTCTGTTTTTTCGCACACTGTTCCAAACTCATTTACCAGACCCTGCAACTCCCATTCATTATCACTCATCAGAACTGTATCATCCGCAAACAGCAGTATAGGTAGCTTCCACTCAATTCCCTCCCTTTTCAGTGATACACCAACATCCACTGCTCTTGATAGTATTTCTTTCATGACTCCATCCATATATACAGTAAACAACCACGGGGACATCACACACCCCTGTTTCAAACCAACATTCAGGTCAAAGAACTCGCTCTGCTCACTCTCCACACGTACTGCCGCCTTTGCACCCTCATACATGCTCTTCACTGCTTTCAGCAACTTGCCCTCTACTCCGTATATTCTAAGTACTTTCCACAAACCTTCTCTATCCACTCTGTCATAGGCCTTCTCCAAGTCCATAAAGGCAACATACACCTTTTGTTTCTTCTCCAGATACTTCTCCACAACACAATTCAGGGTAAAAATCTGATCTACACATCCTCTTCCCTTCCTAAAACCTCCCTGCTCGTCGCCTATCCATTTCTCCGTTCTCACTCTCACTCTCTCAATCACTACCCTACTGTATACCTTCCCTACTACGCTTAGAAGACATATTCCTCGGTGGTTACCACACACTCCTCTTTCCCCTTTGCCCTTATATAGGGGGACTATTATGCCAGTCTTCCAGTCATCGGGTGCACTCCCCTTCTCCCATGCTAGTTTGCACATTTTCCA
The DNA here is from genome assembly GCA_032716605.1 of Paralithodes platypus. NCBI lineage: Eukaryota > Metazoa > Arthropoda > Malacostraca > Decapoda > Lithodidae > Paralithodes > Paralithodes platypus. The sequence goes on along the minus strand of CM064575.1, from coordinate 64,855,176 downwards.
TACCCATTCTAATCACTATCTCACCACCATACCTCAACATTTCCCCACACACTCCATCTGTTCCTGGTGCTTTCCCCAACTTCACTCTTTTCATGGCTTCCCACACTTCTGACCTCCTGATCCCCACCTCCTCCTCCACTACTTCTCTTCTTCTCCCTCCCATACCATATCCAGCTATGTTTGCTGGCTCTTCATTCCTTTCATTTAGCAACTCACTGAAGTACTCCCTCCATCTTTCGACTCTCTCTTGCTTCTCGGCTAGCATTCTCCCATTCTTATCTTTCACACCCTTACTGTTTCCCTTGCTACCTTCCCTAACTTTCTTTACTTCTTTCCAGAACAGTTTCTTACTCTCCCTCCATTTTACACTCAGATTCCTTCCAAATTCCTCATCTACTCTTCTCTTACTTTCCTTCACTACTCTCTTCACCACCCTCTTACTCTCCACGTACCTCGCTCGTTTCTGTCTCTCGGAATCTTCATTCCCTCTACTACCCCACCACTCTCTATATGCTTTCTTCTTTTCTTCCACAGCTATTCTTACCTCTTCTGTCCACCATGCTGTACCTTTCACTCCCCTCCCTCTTCTCCTCACTCCACACACCTCCTCACATGCTGCACAGATCTCATCCTTAAACACCTTGCTCATCTCCTCCACTTCCTCCATAACTTCCAGGTCGAACCCACCTAGTCGTCTTTCCACTGCTCTCCTGTACTCCTCCTTGACTTCCTCCTCCTGCAACCTCTCCACCCTCCTCACCATTCCACCCTCCTCTCGCCTCCCTCCCGCTCTCCTCACCCACTTCTTTTGTATCCTAACCTTAGTTACCACTACATAATGATCAGACAGACCCCCTCCAAGCAAGAATAAGTCTGCAATTAAAGGACTAGCATTTCCACCCATAGGAATTCCCAATATTTGTTTGAAAATGTACGGCCCGAATCTAACATAAGTATTGAAAAGGAGGAATTTAAGGGCATCTTTAAGTTTAGTTCTATCAAAATATACAGAACTAGTGGGAGTAGAGCTAAGTGATGCATTATTAAAATATGTATAAACATTTATGAAATAATTACCATTCCTAACGAACCTGTCAAAGTGCAAATCTATAATAAAGCAAAGCTCTGAATATACTAAATTTAAAGGCAAATTGGTATACAAAGTTGAAAAGTCGAAGCTATGTACCGAGGTAACTTTCGGCATGGTATTTATTTTATCAATAACTTCTAACGAATTGTCAACACTCCAATAATAGTTAATGCCAGTTCTTCTCATGATGGTATTACAATATCTTTTATGAGTACTTTTAATGTATTTTAAGCAATTTACGACTTGTTCTGATAGAGTTTTAGTGGTAGCAAATTTTGCTCAGGCAATAAAGCGATATTTATAAGGTCTTTTATGAAATTTAGGTAACATGTATAATTTTGCAATGCACTTGTTCTTATCAGAAAGTTTAATATCAAATGTTATATTTTTCTTGGTATGTTCATCGATTAAGTTATCAATATTCAGATTATTTTGAATTTCATAAACAGAATTACCGCAAATATTTTTACGTAATATGTTACCCTTAATACCTAATTCTTTGTTCATGTTTTCAAGATAAAATTTCTTACATGAGAAGGTATAATTATTGCTGCCTTTATCTACTGTAGTGATTACAAAATGTTTATGTAAATTTATTAAATCAGCTTTAAGCTTATTATAATTATAGTCTATAAAATCTGAAAGATTAAATTCATTTTTAAGCGAGAACATTTTATTTCTAATTAACTTAATTAATAATTTAGACCATGCTTCTAGTTCTCTCGCATCGCAGCACGCAATTTTTAACAATTTATCTTTTAATTTATTGACTGAAAAACAATATCTTTTAAAATTATGTCCCATGTTACTTTATTACTCCCTATTCTAAATTTAAACCCTTTACGACATAGCTCCGCTAATTTGTCGTTTGCAAAATGTTTAACTAGTTCTACATCACCTGTTAATATGTGACATATCGGACTATAAATGAACTTTACTAGTGCATCACGTCTGCTAGCTGGCATATCCATGACTCTTTCACACACGCATTTATTATTATTGAAAATATAATTATCTGAAAGATTTCCTAAAACTTTATTATAATTACAAATAATAGACCCAACAGGTCGTTCATATGAATACACTATAAATGGTTTGAAATCTTTACAACCATCTGGTAACATGGACTTCACTTTCTTTGAATTAATAAGACTGTTAACATTAATTTTGTCTAAAATTTTAGAGGAATAATTTAAAGTGGACATGACTTTATCTTTAATACGGTTATCTTTGGATTTCTTAGAATTAGCTCTAATATATCCCATAAAAGCAAAGACTATATTCTTAAATTTATTTGTGAAATTATGTTTATTGTTAGAATATTTTCTATAAAAGGAGCAAAACTTTTCTTTTGTAGGCCTTTCAATGAATCTTTTATTTTTTTAATTCCGAAATTTCGATATAATGAATATAAATTATTAACAATAATTTTAATATCAGACCTGTTTTTCTTTGTGTATAAATGTATTTAGTCTTCTGTTACCGTGTCTACCAGGTCTTCTGTTTAAAACAGGGAAGTTAAAATATGGGTTATTAAAATCGTTTTTTAATAAATCTTTATACAAAATGTTGCCTACATTTTTTATTTGATTGTTAAGTCCAAATGGATAGATGGTCATTAATTTTCCAATCCAATAATTTTCTCTATCTAAAACATTTTGATTACTTTGAACAATTTCTATAATTTTGTATTTACAATCAAATTTAGTACAATCTGTGTTAAAATGCTTATATAGAAGAATCTTGGAGACGATAAAGAAACCTTGAAGACCCTCCCAGTCTGCCCTATCGTAATGCCATTTAGTCACCAAAACAGGTTCAGAGTGGGAAGGTGTGGTAGGTGATAGACAGGTGGCCTGTATCAGACAGTGATCAGAAGATGTTTATATGTTGCCAGAAAACTTGACCCCAGAGGGGGTGGACAAGAACGAAACACCCTCATGTGCCTCCATATGTCGAGGCAACTCTTTGACAGCGAAGGTTACTTTAGTAGAGTTATTTCAAGCTAACGGTAAGTTTAGTCCATTACAAATATATTTTGTGTATGCAGTAAGAAAATATGAATTCAACATGTGTCTGCATCATATAAATAAAGGGACTGGAGTTCTTGCAGAGGGGCTCCAGTCCTGATGTTATTCTTGACTTACAGTGTGCTGGCTGAATAATACAATAGGGTTGATAGTCATATGAATACCAAGTTTTTATAATTCACAATATATTTCGCTTCAAAATTGGTATTGGCCGAGTAATATAAATAAGGTTATGACAGTTTACCATCATATGAAAGTAAACTGATTATACAGGTCTACTTTACACATGAACAGTTTACATTGCATAAACATACGTTTATATTCAGTCCCCATGTGTCATTCCCACTGCTAATTTGACAATGTGTATATATTATTGTATATAGAGATGCTGTTTACACTCATACCACATGAATATTCCCACTGATAATCTGACAATGTGTATGTATATTTATGTACGTATAATATGTTTACACTCAGTCCCCATGTATCGTTCCCACTGCTAATCTGACAATGTGTATATACTTATCTATGTGTATACACTGTATATGATGTTTACACTCAGGCCCCATCATTCCCACTGCTAATTTGACAATTTTTGTTTTCTATGTGAGTGAGGGAGACAAAAGGCAGATTGCCTGTAGCGAGTCGTCCCCCAGAGTTGAAAGAGTGACAGCGCCAAAATCAAGGAACGTTCGATGCCTGGACACACGTAGTTTGAAGCAATTCAAGTCATAGGAAGAAGGAAAGACTGATTCTGGGAGAGAGTTCCAGAGCTCAGCTGTTGAATAGAAGTAAGAATGAGAGTAACGTTTAACTCTTGGGTTGGAGAGTTGCACACAGTAGGCGTGGGATTGTGTTGCAAGACAGGTACTACGTATCCTACATAGAGGAGGTGGTATACACTGGGAGAGCTCTGATTATTGTTGTTGTGCCGGGATATAATCATTCTCTTCCCTTGATACAGTCCGTAAAACAATCCAATACTGGTTTGATGGACTTGAATATACTTGACAGGGACGTACCGAGTAGGCTCTATATGCAATGATATTAGTATTCAATAGATCAATGTAGTACTCAAGAACAACACAAGTGGGAACATAAATGAAGGTTTTATTTAATGCACATGATATGAACATTACTATCAGAATCATAAAGGGAGATCCAACAACAGTAGCAAATATATATGTTATTCTTGCTTCAGAATAACGATACTGGTACTAGAAGAACCCAATAGTGAGAGTCTAGCAGTTAATCATGTAAAATAAGAAAGTATACCTAAAGATATAACACACGTAATTATGAATAAACCTTCAATACAATGATGAATGTGGGTCTAGTATCTTCCGTAATCAAGAAGAGACTTCAATGCACTAGGTAATGATCCTAGAGCTACAGCTGAGAGAGTTGAGGTTATAAATATTGCCCCAAGGTTTGGGGGAGTCACACTACGGCTCAGGTGGAGTCTTAACGTGACCGCGTGAACTTGCCTTGCGGTCCGATTAATGGGAAGGTCACTATTTGGACTGAAATAGTGATAAATACTTTTCCTAATAGTTCAACTATTTTCTTAGTGGAAATGTGATGTTAATTTATATTATATTAAGAGAATGAAATTATTATTTGTAATTAACGAGAAGTATCAAATAGCTCGAAGGGTGAATTTATATTTTATTACGGAATTACATTACTTGAACATATGCTACGATAACGAACCAAGCTTAGGAATTCGTCTTTCTATATTTTGCTTGTGTAATGTACGGTAATGACTTCAATTTGGCAAGAGTGAAATTAGAGTTTTACTTCTACTCGATGATATTAATTATGTCGAAAGGTAATCTTCAATATTCGCAATTAAGACAACACAGGAAGATAAACAAAATAACTAACTGAGTTCCACTAGGTTCAGACTTGAATGAACACTTATGAATTAATCTTAACCTCTGAAGTGCGCATGGGGGTAATTGGAAACGTCCCCCTGTGCTGACGTATTTGAGGTGTTTCCGTCACTAAAATATTCATTGTGCCATTAATAGCATTAACACCTTACGAGCGGCCTATGCGGTTTATTTATGTGTACCGCACAGCGGGGTGTTTTTAGCCAAAATAGGGCTGTTTACGTGATCATTTTCATGCCTAAATAAGACCCAGAACGTAAAACAAGTACCTATCCCTGAAAGGGCATAAACAGAGCTTTCGAATGACACCATAACGATCCTTGTATGATGGATAGTTTTCTTGCAATAACCGTGCAACGCGAGTGCAAAAAGCAGGTAATTCGGTACTTTCAGTACATAATTGAGTATGTAGCGAGTGAGAGAGGGAGGAGGGAGCTGAGATTTGTGTCAGTAGGTTCGCCGCGGTGGTCTGGAGCAGTCATACGCTCGCTAGTCTCCTGCCACCACTTGTCTCTCTCTCAGCCACATTACGTGCTGAAATTGCCACTCGAGTTATGTCGAGCGCCGCCACATAGTCCAGCTTTATTTAACTCGACTTATGTTGCTCGCCGCTAAATAAGGGTTAATACTTATCCATATGCGCCTATTATGGGTTGATTATAAAGGTATTAACCTGAAACAACAATAAAACGAGTGAAAACAGCGTTTGGATGGTCAAAATCGGAGATATAGCCCGCGAGTTGTATAATGTATGGGTGAGGCAATCTGCTTTCCCGCCAATTTCCCCCAAGGCCACTGAGACACAGTCGATCGATACTCTCTCTCTCTCTCTTGCACTCGCTTGCTATCAGTGATGACCACACCCTCCAATCGGATTTCTAATGTTAGCACGAAAATATACCTCAGAATAAGGGAATAACAGGGAAAATAGGTGATAACTGAAGGAGAGGAGGAAAGTGGGGAAGGAGGGGAGGTAGAGGACTGAGATTTTGCGTGGCCCAGGGGCCAAAAAAAAAAAAACATTTTTTTTTTTTTTTTTTTTTTTTTTTTTTTTTTTTTTTTTCGATGTCAAAAGTTGATTTTTTTTTTCTCTGACTCTTAAGAGTCTCCCCGCAGTGCGCCGGGGGAACTCTTAAGAGTCTCCCCGCAGCTCCCGGGTTAATAAGTAGATCTAACAGATGTCGATCAATAGATCGGAATTGGCGCTAGCGACGAAGTCTAGCTCATTGATATTTAAAGCAATATCAGTCTCGGTACTGATCGGGTTAACAGCGCGAGGGGAATAAAAATGTACAGGCACAATTAGTACATGGGGCGTAAGCGACGAAGTCCTACTCATTGATACTTAAAAACAGGCAGTATCAGGCTCGGTACTGAACGGGTTAACAGCGCGAGGGGAATAAAATACACAGGCTCAATTAGTGTATGGTGGATGAAAGTGAGACGAACCACTGGGAAAAGAATTCCTAAACACGGTATTCGAAATATCACAACATCAAGATTTACAAGCACATAAAAGCACGTCTATAGAATATATTTCATATACGATTAATTAGCGAAAGAATAAATGAATTACACTATGCACTCGTTGGAAAATTGGGCGTAGGTTCCAGTTAAAGAATGATTATATAAATGGATTGATCACAGAATATACCAGGGCTTCAACTCTCAAATAATAAATCAACATACACGTAGTCAGTAATCTGCGAGCGTGGGGGCCTTTATATATTTTAGTAACACTGATATATAACGTATGCGTAAGTTATGAATTAATTAATAGCCTTGACTAAGGATCAAGGTTTAAAGGTAAAATGAATACAGAATAACACAGGTTCAGAAGGATGAAGCTATTACGCAAGTACGTGATCTAGGGCACAGATCACAATTAAATCAGGGCACAACACGGTTCACATATTTACATAATCAATACCTCACAACAATAATCAACAAAGAGAGACACAGAAACACTTAAGTATTTGGGAGGGCAGGGGACGAGAGTGCTGGTCTGGCCGACGTGGAGGGTAGTAGCCAGTACTGCACGGCTGGTTACCTCCTCGAGCAGGGGTCCTAGGATTAGGCTGGTATACGTAATCCGAGCAGGGGTCCTAGGTCCAGGCCTGTTTACGTAGCTCGAGTAGAGGTCCTCGGTTCAGGGCATCAGGCAGCAGACAGGTAGCCCTACAGGAATCCGGTAGGTGCTACGTCAGGAGGCACTCTCAAGGGCAGGGGGCAAGGAGGCTGGGGCAGACCGACACACTTGCCAAGAAGCCTAAACCCGAAGGAGAAGACGTTTTGGGTGGTGGTAGTTTGCATACTTTCCTCAGGTTATTCTGAGGCTATGCCAATTTATTCTTGATTCAGGTGTCAATGAACTCGGGGAAAAAGGGGTATTGAGGAAAGAGGAAAAGTGGTTGTTGTGAGGTACATATACATTCTAGCCGTGGAACTCAGGTATTATAACATGGGCCTGGGGGAAACTGGAAGGTCCAGGGTTGCTGTGAAAAATGGAAAACACTTAAAGCTATAAATGCAACAACTGTCTTGCAGGTCTTCTAATTATCTTAGTACATATATATATAGAAGATTGTGTTTGTATCTTCGAGAGCATGGGTTGGTCAGGTACTGTTCAGGTCCATTTGCCCCTGTAATATTCTGGGTGCTGGTGAGTAGATTGCATAAACATATTCTCTGAGCAATCTACGTCTTGGTGGAGAAATGTCCTTTTCGATAGTGAAGACCAGGGGGATGTCTTGAGGATCCAGGGGCAGGGTCCTGAAGGATTAGAGAAATGTCCTTTTTGATAGTGAGGACCAGGGGGAGGGCCCTGAAGGACTTAGTGGGAGGGTCCTTAATGACCAGGGGGAGGTCTTCCGTTTTCTTTGAAGGATGGTGGGTGATAGAAAACTTCTTACTGGTGTGGTTAACTGGTGTAAAGATGTGGCTTGTGTGGTTATGCTGGCCATTCGATGTACAGTTGGTTTTGGGGCCCGTCATCTCAATTGTAGTAGTGATAGAATAGCGAGTGAGATGCAACATTGCGGCGAAGAGAGAGAGATTGCAGAGAGTTGGTGAATGGACGGGAGTTAATGATACGAAACGCCTTCCTTTATAATTTGTCTAGGAGTGCGGTGTGAGAGGATCCACCCCACACATGTGAACAATACTCAATACAAGGACGCACTGTGCCCCTGTACAGAGCAAGAAGCTGTGCAGGGGTAAATAAAAACCATTGAGGTGATTGTGCACACCCAGCTTCTGGGAGGCTGCCTTAGCAAGACTGGTAATATGGTCCTTCCAAGAGAGAGCAGAAGAAAAAGAGACACCATGAATATTGAGAGAAGATGAAGGATTGATTTTTGTATTGTTGTAAGATAAGGGATAGTCCTCTGGGAGTTCCGGACGGGTAGATGGAGAAATTGGATTTTTGGAAGCATTAAAGGCAACAAGGTTTTCTCTGCCTCAATTGGAAATAGTAGTTAGATCAAGAGATATGTATTGTATGGCTTCATTACGTTTGTTTTTGAGGGATTGCTGGCTGGGGCGTTCTGGAAAACTAGTTGAGCAGTGTAAGGTAGAGTCTGCGTTTGAATGGATGGGACTGGAGGTACAGTTGAGAAGATCATTTGTGAAAATTAGAAAGACATTGGGAGATAGGACAGAGCCCTGAGCAACACCGGAGTTGATAGGATGACAAAGTGAGCGATGGCCAACCATAACCGCAGCTATGGAACGGATGGAAAGGGTATTAGATACACAGGTACAGATGGAAGAATTGAAACCGAAGGAGGGTAGTTTAGAAATTAAAGATTTGTGCCAGACTCTATCGAAGCTCTTCGATCTGTCTAGCGCAGTAAAAAAGGTCTCACCGAAGTCCCGAAAGGAGGATGACCAAGAGTTAGTAAGATATGAAAGAAGATATCCAGTAGAGCGACCCTTAACCCTTCCAATCCCAGCACCGTATATATACGTCGGTAGATAAGTAACTCCCCAGTCCCAGCGACGTATATATCCGTCAGTAATGTACTTTCCTTGTAACTTCCTGTACAACCCTGTACCAGTTACCACGACCTTTTGAGCACTGCTCCCGTGTTGGCAACACTTCTCAGCTTATAATAATAATAATAATAATAATAATAATAATATTTATTCAGTTAGCAATTTACAGAGTTGGTACCACATAGTATGTTACAAATATGACATGTACCAGCTTTGCATAATTCCAACTATGGATAGCCCAATAAGGCCGTTAGGCGTATTTCCATTGGGGTCCTTGTGGGATTAGGTTAGCTGGGGAAAAGGGGAGGATAAAAGAAATATTTTAGAGAAAGTATTTCTAGGGGGTTATTTTAAGATACCTTACATCCTATGGTAAATATCAGTAATCCGTAATCAGTAATCATTTCAGTTTGGTTTGCCTATCTCTTATGTCGTATTTAGTAGTAGACATAAGCTTGGTGCTCCCTTCTCGCAGCTGTCCGGTTCAGGTGTTCCTTCAGGCTACGTCTGAAGGAATACAGTGTTCTTTTTTCACGGACTGACTGGGGTAGGTCGTTCCAGTCTTTGATGGCAGTGAAGAAGAATGTTTTCTTACCCTGTCCTTGGATTCTCGGGACCTTAAAATTAAACATCCTGTTTCTTGTATTATGTCCACTCCTCTCATTTGCTTTAACAAAATCACTCTTAAGATACTCTGGAGCTCCGTCAAAGACAATTTTGAAGGCATTAGTGAGCCTGATTTGTTTGGCCATGTCAGAGACATTGAGCATACCTAGTGACTGAAGTTGTTCCTGGCCAACATGTGATCTGGGTCCTAGGTTCAGCATGAACCTAACCATTTTATTTTGATTGACCTGAAGTTTGTGCTGTGCTGATTTAGATGATGCAGAGTACCAGGATGACACAGAATAGTCAAAATGACATTGAACAAGCGCTTGGCAAAGGGTCTTTTTGGTCACCGCTGGCAAGCATCCGACCTGTCTATACAGGTATTTTATATGTGCTCTACACTTACACATGATAGATTCCAAAATTGTTTCACCTGACAAACTCGAGTCTAGTTTTAGTCTGAGATATTTAACTTGTGACACTGTTGTAATAGGAATATCATTACAGTTGACCGAGAAGCCCACAATGTCTTTCAGTTTGCGTTTTGTCCCACATAAGATGGCTTCCGTCTTGCCCAGGTGAAGAGATAGACTATTGTCCACTAGCCATTCACTACATGATTCTAGTTCTTTGGAAAGTGAAGCGGCAATACTTATTGGGTCTTTTCCTGAAACCAGAAGCACGCTGTCGTCAGCATACAGTAATAATTTACACGACCCGCTCAGTTCAATGTCGTTCACATAACAGAGAAAGAGTAAGGGACCAAGGATGCTTCCCTGCGGGACCCCACAGTTAGTTGGCATATATTATCATCAATTTTGATTCTTTGTGTTCTACCACTAAGATAAGATTTAAACCCGTTCACAGACCCAATGCCCATTGCTTGTAGTTTATTACATAGGATATCATGGTCTACTGTGTCAAACGCTTTTTGTAGATCAAGAAGAACTATACTGGTGTAGTTACCTTTAGACATTTCTTTACGAATGTGATCTGTTAAGTGGATGAGACATGAGTCAGTCGAGTACATGCATCTGAAACCTGATTGAAAGGGTGACAAGAGCCAGTCTTGCCTCATGTTTGGAGGTGGATAGGTGGTCTCTCCTGCCATTTTTGCCACATTGCTTGGGACTGCTGGGGACTTTTATTACTGTATCCTACGGTACAGTACGGGTTAAGGAAGCCATACTGGCAATCTGAGAGTAGATTATGGGAAGAGAAATGCTTTAAGAAATTTGGAAGCAAGAATAGTTTTAAAAACTTTAGAGGTACAAGAGATGAGAGCAATTGAACGATAGTTGGAGGGTTGAGAGCGGTCACCCTTCTTTGGGGCAGGTTGAATGAGAGCAAACTTCCAGCAAGAAGGGAAGACATTAAAGGAGAGACAGAAACGAAAGAGTTTGCCTAGTCAGCACGGAAGCACTTTTTTTTAGTAGAACAGGAGGAACACCGTCCGGACCGTACGCCTTCTTATTATTAAGCCCAGAGGGGGTAGAAAGTACATCTTTAGGAGAGATTAGGATAGTAGGCATAAGTAGGAGAGAGGGGGGTGGAGAGGGAGGAATAGCACCGTAATCATCCAAGGTAGAGTTTCTAGCGAAAGTTTGAGCAAAGAATTCAGCTTTGTCAGAGGAAGAAGAGATGGCTTGTGCCATCAGAGTGGAAAAGGGGAGGGATAGATGAGGAAGAAAAATTGTTGGAGAGGTTTTTGGCTAGATGCCAGAAAGCTTTGGAAGAGCTAGAGTTGGATAGTTCAGTGCATATATTATTGATGAAAGAGTGCTTGGCAAGTCAAAGAACAGATTTGGCTTGATTCCGGCAGAAACATAGGAAGAATGAGATTCTTGAGTTCTAAGGCGTCGGGACTGTTTGAATGCTTCCTCCTTGTTGCAGACAGCAGTAGAACAAGCGTGAGTAATCCAAGATTTGTTTGCATTAGTCTGAGATAAAGGAAATAGAATGTATGCTTCCATGCCCAAGAGGATTAATTCGGTAATGCGTTCAGCACTTTCCGAAGGTCCCCGGCCACGTAGCAAAAGTAATTCCATGGGAAATCAAAGAAGTATTGACAAAGAGCCTCCCAGTCGGTAGCGCCAAAGTGCCACAAGCGCCGCCGGTTGGGAGGATCGGGTGGCCGTATTGGAGAGATAGAACAAGTGACAGATATAAGTTTATGGTCGGAGGAGCCCAAAGGAGAGAAAAGATTGACTGTGTAAGAAGAAGGGTTAGAAGTTAGAAACAAGTCAAGAATGTTGGGCCGATCTCCGAAGGGATCTGGGATACGGGTTGGTTGCTGAACCAACTGCTCTAGGTCATTTAGGATAGAAAAGACGTAGGCTTGTTCACCAAGTTGGTCAGAAGTATGAGAGGGGAACCATTGGCATTGGTGAACGTTGAAATCTCCTAAGATGGAGATTTCTGCGAAGGGAGAGGTGGATAGAATGTGTTCCACTTTAGAAGTTAGATAGTCAAAGAATTTTGGATAGTCAGTAGAATTAGGGGAGAGATAAACAGCGCAAAATATTTAGTTTGAGAGTGACAAGAAAGCTTTAGCTAGAGAGTTGCGAATTCAGAAGAGTCAAAGTTGGGAACACGAGAGAAAGCAAGATTGCTGCACACATATACGCAACATCCACCTTTGGCTTGAAACTGAGGATAGAGATAGTAGGAGGATACAGAGAAGGATTTGCTGTCAGTGGTTTCAGACACCTGAGTTTCGGTGAGAAAGAGAAGGTCAGGGTTGGCAGAGGAGAGGTGGTGTTCTATAGAGTGGAAGTTAGAGGAGAGGCCACGAATGTTGCAGAAGGTAATAGTAAGAGTAAAAGATAATGGTCCAGGGCATGTTGGGGAGTCGTTGCCAGGGATCAGTCGGATAGGGGCATTTCTGGTACAACCCCCCCCCCCCCCTTGGGGACTCCGAGGCTGGGCGTGTATTCGTCATTTCCGTATAAGAAAGATAGTGTAGCATGTAAGGTGTTTGCAGTATAATGTATTGCTAGGAGGATAGGGTGTTTGGACGGCAAGCTGGGGTTGCCATCGATATTGATGAGGCACAGAATGGATCAGCTAGGGAGGCCAGGTGGTGAAACTGGAGTTCCAGCTGCCCTTATCAACCTCCTAGCACTACCAGGGAGTACCGCCCTGTTCTGCTGGTGCCTGCAGCCTCTTCCTAATGTGTATATATATCTATGTATAATAATTCAGGGATGGGGCGATTACATGAGTAGTGTAATCGATTACGATTACAATTACGGACGAATTTTTAGATTACGATTATGATTACAGAAAACCTAAATGTAATTGATTATGATTACGATCACAATCGTTGTAATCATGATTATAATCGTGACTACTTGAAATGTAATGTACTATACAGAAAATAATTATAAACCATTTTGTTTTCTATTTGGATGAGGGAGACAGGGCAAAAACTGCCTGTGACGAGTGCCTCCACCAGAGTTGAAAGAGTGACAGGGTCAAAATCAAGGAATGCTCGAGCCAAAATACAGGGACACACTTAGTTTTAAGCAATTAAAGTCATAGGATGAGGTAAAGATAGATTCAGGGAGAGAGTTCCAGAGTTCAGCTTTTGAAAAGAAGAAAGATTGGGACTATCGTTTCACTCTTGGGTTGGAGTTGCACAGAGTAGGGGTGGGATTGTTTTGCAGACGGGTGCTATATACTCTACGTAGAGGAGGAGGTATACTCTGAAACTTCTGAAAGAGCTCTGAGGAACACTGATTATTGTAATAGCAGTAAAATAGCGGGAGAGCTGCAACATTGCGTCGAAGAGAGAGAGTGCAAAGAGTCGGTGAGTGGACGAGAGTTAATGACACAAAAGGCTTTCTTTTACTTTGTTAAGAAGTTCTGTGTGAGAGGATCCTCTCCACACATGCTAACAATACTCAAGACATGGCCGAACTGTGCCCCTGTACAGAGCAAGAAGCTGTGGAGGTGGTTGAGCACACCTAGCTTCTTTGAAGCTGTTTTAGCAAGAGTGGTAACATGGTCTTTCAAAGAGAGATCAGAAGAAAAAAAGACACCGCGAATACTGAGAGAAGATGAAAGGTTGATTTGTGTATTGTTGAAGTATAAGGGATACACCTATGAGAGTTCTCGACGGGTATATAAATGGAGAACTTGGGTTTTGGAAGCATTGAAAGCAACAAGATTTCCTCTACCCCGATTGGAAATGGTTGATACATCAGAAGATAAGTGTTCTATGGCATCATCACATGAGCTTTTGAGTGATTGCTTGCTGGGGAATTTTGAAAAACTAGTCGAATAGTGTAAGGCAGAGTCATCAGCATATGAATTGATAGGTACAGCTGAGAAGATCATTAATGAATATTGGAAAGAGAACTGGAGATAGGACAGAAGCCTGAGGAACACCGGAGTTGATAGGTTGGGGAAGTGAATGATGGCCGTCCACAACTGCAGCTATTTAACAATATGGAAATTAGAGCTAAAAGCAGAGATGGAGGGATAGAAACCGAAGGAGGGCAGTTTAGAGATTAAAGACTTGTGTCAGATTCTATCAAAGGCCTTCAATATGTCTAGCTCAATAGAACAGGTCTCACCGAAGTACCGAAAGGAAGATGACCAAGAGTTAGTAGGATATGAAAGAAGATCACCACTATAGACCAGTCAAAGTAGGGCTGGACTTAGAACAAATTGCAATAGAAGGTTTTTTGGCTTTAACTTGTTTATTAGGTCCCTCTGATGAACATATAAAAAGTCTCCAACTTTTGGACACCGGGAAAGTGGTTAATTTGCATAAATTCAAGATGGCCACCGTCCAAAGCTTCAATTTACAGATAACTTTTTTCTGGTTGCTCCTAGACCCTATAAATGTATTACAAACAACGTTTTTTGGCTTTAACTTGTTTATTAGGTCCCTCTGATGAACATATAAAAAGTCTCCAACTTTTGGACACCTGGAAAGTGGTTAATTTACAGCCAAAAAACCTTACAGCCAAAAAACCTTCTATTGCAATTTGTTCTAGGTCAAGCCCTACCTTTACTGCACATTATTGTCTATTACATTTTGCCTAGGCCTATACTAATCCCATCATCTTGTTTCTTGTTTCAACAGATTGGTGCGACATCTACCGAAGCCATGGAAGAAGAGGTGGTGCATAATCCCTGCGGCATTTGCTCAAACACGTTAGACGAAGGAGAAACAGTCAAGCTGAGGGCGAAGGGAGCAGATACTATCAACAAGGCCAGTACTGAACGTGGAACGCCATCAATTACCGTGTCCGAGGGCCAAACGGTGCACATTGATTGCCGAAAGAAGCATGTTAATACGAAGCCAAATAGAATTCCTGGGAAGCAGAAGAAACGTCCTGAATAATTGTAGCACCCATTCAGTATGGATTGGCGGTTCAAATGCACCAGCACTTTGGTTCCCGCTTTCTTGTGGACAGTTTACACAGCCACGGCTTCTGTCTGCCTTACGCAGAAGTTTTGAGGTTTTCGAAGTGTGCTGCCAATTTCAGGGGCACCAACATATCCACTGCAGGCAGGTTTGGACAGTTCGTTGCAGACAATGTTGATCACAACTTGCGTACGCTTGATGGGCGAGGAACATATCATGGTATGGGTATAATTGTTGCTGTCACCCCTGAAGTAAGAGACACAACATCAATACCAAGATTGCAGTCACCTGAAAACAACTTCACGGCAGCTCAAATTGAAATAAAATACTACCGCAGTGTTCGCAAGAAGGGTGGGCCTCTCGAATTTAGAAAGCTTGACCCCATTTCAGCATCTGACAAGCTTGAAAATCTGGACATACTGTGGAAAACGTCATGGTTGCTTCGACCAAAACGACCAGGCTGGTCCGGCTTAATGCAGAGTGTGTGCCATGGACCACACCCAGGGAAATCATCCGTCCATTTCTTGCCCATGATTGACATGGACCCTACGGACATGAGTTGTATTTACTCAACACTTCACTTCGTTGCTGCGGAAAGCCATCGCCAGGGAACGACGCCAATGCTGACATTCGACCAACCGCTTTATTGGAAAGCGAAGACGATCATTGTTCATGAGAAGGAAGGAAGCGAACTGAAACCCATTGTTTTGAACCTTGGTGGCTTTCACTCTGTGATGAGCTTTTGGGATGCATGGGCCATGTTATGGAAGCATCTGGGCTTAAGGAGGTTTTGGAACTTATATACGCTGAAAATGCTGTGACCCAAATGCTGAGTGGGAAAGCCTATGCACGAGCAATCAGAGGCCACTTCTTGGTTGACACAGCCTTGAGTTCGATTGTGTTAGGCAGGGCATACGGTGTCAACCTCTCAATGGTAGATGAGGAAAGTGACGCATGCAAGGACTTCCAGGAGGCTGCAGATCTTTTGGATAAGCTGTTGCGTGAAGACGTTTCACCGGATGAAGTCTGCAGTAAAGACGTTTTCAACAGAATTTCTGAAAAACTTAAAGCTGAGAAGAGCTCCTTAGCAGAGCATAAGATGGAAAGCTATGGATTCAATACATGGACATGATTGACCTGCTGCGTCGCTTCCTGAGGGCACTGAGAATGGGCGATTTCCTACTGTACCTCGGAACACTCCAGGAGATGTTGCCGTACTTTGCAGCGTGTGGTCATAACAATTATGCCAAGTCAGCCCATGTGTACATTCGAGACATGATTGAACTTGAGCAGCTCAACCCAGACATGTTCTGTCAATTGAATTCCGGTCTATTTGTGATCCGCCGAAGTGATCGGCTGTGGGCAGGACTGCCAAGCGACTTGGTTATAGAGCAGGTTTTGATGCGCTCTTTGAAAACGAATGGTGGATTGACACGTGGTAGGGGCATGGAGGAAACGCAACGCCTGCGCTGGTTACTTGCTATGCCAGCCTGCGCTGAGGTGAGTGAAGTTATGCAAGAACTGACAGGGAAGCATTTCCACACCTCTGAGCAGCACAAAGAAATGACTGAAGCAAGGCGTGAACGAGATAGGAAGGACACAGAGAAGGTTCTCGCATTCTTCAAGGATTATGATCCATTTCAAGAATCAAATGAACTCAGGAATATTGCCAACGGTGTGACAGGACCAGCCTCGGCCAATCCTCATTTACTGTATGAGGTTGGTATGAACATTGTGCAGAAGATGGAAGGTAGCAATGCTTTTGACTTTTCATTTAGGAAGAAAGATCAAGTTGAGTCGTTGGGTGCAAAGGTTACAATCAGTGCTGAAAAAGTACCAATCGACCCACAGCTCCTTTTCCAGAGGCTCCTCATCTTTGCTAATAACAGGGACTTAGGTGTTGAAGAGGTCTTTGCGTATGAGTTGTCTAGCTACCCTACTGCTCTGTTCGATAAGTGGGGGAGGCTCAGGGAAGCCAATAAACCACAGCTAGGAGATGAGATAGCTGCTGTTGTTCCCAAGTCGTCATTGGAATCATTTGAGGAAGAAAGGACTGTGACCCATGTTCTGGATGGTGGTTCCTTATTGCAAAGGATTCCATGGAAGAAGGGTGACACATTTGAGGACATTGCAAGCATGTACATGAAGCATGTTTCCAAAAACTTTCTCAACCCGGTGGTTGTATTCGACGGTTATAAATCAGGACCTACTACCAAGGACATGACACACAATCGACGATCAAAAGGAGTCTTTGGTCAAAAGGTGATGTTCACTCCAACCATGCCCCTTCGGTCAAAAAAGGAAAACTTCTTGTCAAACTCGGACAATAAGCAAAACTTCATTGACTTATTGTGTGAAACATTCAAGGCAAATGGAATTGACTGTGTCAATGCGCAAGCAGATGCAGATGTCATGATTGCGAAGAAGGGAATTGAGCATGCAAGGGAAACCGTGACATATGTGATAGGTGAGGACACAGACTTGTTGGTGCTGTTGTGTCATTATGCGGAACGAGGGATGAATGATTTGTACTTCAAGTCGAGCAAGGAAGGTGGGAAATGTTGGCATATTAACTCAGTAGCAGAAGCTCTCGGTGAAAGCATCTGTCGTGTCCTGCCAGTTGTCCATGCACTCTGTGGATGTGACACAACCTCACGACTGTATGGTATTGGTAAAGGGGCTGCCTTGAGGAAAGTGAGGGAAGACAACGGTTTCTTGAAATGTATAGAAGCATTCTGTTGCCAAAGTGGAAGTAAAGACGCGATATCATCAGCTGGTGAAAAGGCCTTGGTTTATTTGTACGGGGGAAAAGGAAATGACACCCTTGACGGACTGCGAAAGACAAAGTTTTGCAACAAGGTGGCAAAAAGTTCAACTACCGTTGAAGTTCACAGCCTTCCCCCAAACGCCGATGCAGCCAAATACCACTCGTTCCGAGTTTATTGTCAGGTCCAGGAATGGATGGGGAACTGTGTGGACCCCGAGAAATGGGGCTGGTGTCTGCGGAAGGGACAGCTTGAACCGAAGACGATGGATTCGCCAGTGGCTCCTGATTCACTACTGAAATTGGTCAGATGTCAGTGTAAGGGCAACTGTGACACTCAACGCTGTAGTTGCAAACGGAATGAGCTTGAATGTTCCAGTGCATGTGGTCAATGTAAAGGACTCTGCCAAAATAGCAACTTTGATGCAAGCACCGATGATCCAAGTGAATACGAACTCCTATCATGAATTACATAATTGGCTCTGAATGACGTCATACTACGTCATGTTTTTTTGTTCTTTTGTTTTTATAAAAAAGAGGGACAACAGGTCAAAAAACCCATACAAGCACAAAGTGCCTGTGTCAC
Organism: Paralithodes platypus; assembly: GCA_032716605.1. Classification (NCBI taxonomy): domain Eukaryota; kingdom Metazoa; phylum Arthropoda; class Malacostraca; order Decapoda; family Lithodidae; genus Paralithodes; species Paralithodes platypus. Next base: position 64,836,826 of record CM064575.1, on the reverse strand, counting down.
CCCTTGTGAAAGAGACAGTTCAGCCTGTCTGTAAGGTTTTTCGGCTGTAAATTAACCACTTTCCAGGTGTCCAAAAGTTGGAGACTTTTTATATGTTCATCAGAGGGACCTAATAAACAAGTTAAAGCCAAAAAACGTTGTTTGTAATACATTTATAGGGTCTAGGAGCAACCAGAAAAAAGTTATCTGTAAATTGAAGCTTTGGACGGCGGCCATCTTGAATTAATGCAAATTAACCACTTTCCCAGTGTCCAAAAGTTGGAGACTTTTTATATGTTCATCAGAGGGACCTAATAAACAAGTTAAAGCCAAAAAACCTTCTATTGCAATTTGTTCTAGGTCCAGTTAAATGATTGCTAGATTTACTGGACTACTAGAGCGACCCCTAAGGAAGCCATACTGGCAATCTGAGAGTAGATAATGAGAAGAGATATGCTTAAGACATTTTTGAAGAAAGAAGAGTATCAAAGCCTTTGGAGATACAAGAAATTAGAGCAATTGGACGATAGTTGGATGGTTGAGAGCGGTCACCCTTCTTTGGGACAGGTTGGATGAGAGGAAACTTCCAGCAAGATGGGAAGACGTTAGAGGAGAGACAGAAACGGAAGAATTTGCCTAGGCATGGGGTCATCACGGAAGCATAGTTTTTAAGTACACCATCTGGACCGTACGCTTTCTTAGTATTAAGCCTAAAAAGGGTAGAAATTACATCTTTAGAAGATATTAGGATATAAGGCATAAGTATGTGAGAGTGGAGAGTGAGAGTGGAGGGGGTGGAGAGGGAGGAATAGCACCGGAATCATCCAAGGTGGATTTTTTTAGCGAAAGTTTGGGTGAAGAGCTCAATTTTGTTCTACTTTTATTTATGTTGAAAAAGTACAGTAATACAATTAGGGTTCTCTGATAGATTAAATTGTTTGTTGTACTGTACATAATGGATTCAAGGGAAAAATTTAGTATATTTGTCTAGATTTACACAAATACGAAGCATAAGTTAGTTTTTTACTAAATTATATTTATGATTAATTAATCTACAAATCAAATCTAAATTTATGAATGGCAGATTATATTCTAAAACGCTGGAAATCGTCAACTGGCAATTGTATTTACACAATGCTGGTAGAGTTTATTTTACCTAAATTATAAACTGAATAATATATGTTCCGTATGGAATATACTATGTACAAGTGATGTAAGGAATCCAAAATGTGTAAATCATAAAACAACTGGTAAGGTGGCCCACCGCAAGACGGTTGAATCATGGAATGTACTCGTTATTTCCGTGTAAAACTTAAACACAAATTCATATTATAATGAAGTTAAATGTGGTACCTGAAATAATATAATATCTAATGAACTTCATTGCATGTGAATGTAGAGAGCATCATCGAAAATGTCAAACAATATTGTTATATAAATATAAATATGTCTATACTGACTACTTTGTACTGGTGTAATCATAAATTAATCATGATTATGATTACTTTATTTAGAATAATCGATTACGATTATGATTACATATCCAATTATAAGAAAGTAATCGATTACGATTACGATTACTTAGAAAACTAATCGATTGTAATCGATTACGATTACTCCATGCCTATTGTATATTATACAGTATATTCTGATTATACTCAGGCCCCATGTAGCATTCGCATCTATCTCTGTGTACAGTAATTCTGCTAAAACGCAGGCGCCATATTCATTGCCACTGCTAATTTGGCAATGTATTAATATTTGTGTTGGTTCGCGGTGGTAGTACACTGTAATCTCGCCATTTCTTCAAGACACATTATAGTGGGGCAGATAACTGGAATAATCGTTCATTTCTGGAAACAAGCACCAAAATTGGCACACATACTCCTTGGGGATTGCTCTTTTGATAAAACCCGTTAGCCACCTAAAAATTCAAGATGGCGGCCATTTTTCAAGATGGCCGCCATTGAATATACAGAAACATTGCATTTCGCAATAAAATCGCAAAGACTTGTCCTATTTGAATGATCTTGGTGTCAAATCATAAATTTTTCACTATGTAGAATCCGAATTTGGAACCATGGACTTACTCACTAGCTTCCTTGTACCATAATATCAGTCCTGGAATCCTAATATTCTGCTAAATTAGAGGTTCATGTTACGTCTGACTCGGCTAAAATGCATGGTAGTGTATATCGTAGTAGTGTTAGAGGTTTAGTATGTGTAGCATCTTCCTGTACAAGGCTTCCAAACTGGGCATGACACGATGCGGTGGGAGGGGACGTTGAGAGACTTGCAGCGGAAGGTGTAGAGTAGTAGCTCAACAGAGCGGATGTCAACGCACAGCCAGGGCACACTGGTGGCACCGCTGCTGTGAAACTCAGCATGGGGTTCAGTATCAGCTGAATAATTCGTTTAGTGTAGCTAAATAATTAGTTTAGTGTCCCAAATGCTGTCTAATAAGCCCCGCATCAGTTAGCTACTGTAGATTACATGTAGTTTAACAGTTTAACAGAAGCATCCTCAGCTGGCTCAGGAGTTCCAGAGTGGAAACTTTGTTATTACGGAAGAACTCCTTCAAGTCACAATCTCTGCTCTGGCATGATATGAACAGCTTGGAGAACAGTTGACAGTCTTCCTTCAGCACCCCCACAATCAAGAAAAGGAAAACCCCCGAGGAACGCGGAATGAAACAAGTAGGAAAGCACCCTAAGAACAACGAGGAAGGAGAAACTAAACTAAAACCAACAACGAAGGAAACAGAGAAAACAAGAGAAAAAATAACCAAAATGTCCCACATTCCAGCTCCCCACATCATCAACCAGAGGTACGAGAAGAGGATGAACGGAGCCAAGTCACCCACAAAGAAGATAAAAGTAACAGCAGAGGAATTAGTAATAATAAAACCACGGGGAAATAATAATTCACAAAAGAGACAAAATGGCCGCCCCGATCATCAGAGAAAACGTATCCCAGAAGACAAAGGAGAAACTAACATAAAATCAGCAACACTGAAGACGGAAGAAATAAAGAATAAACTAAACACGATGCCCCGTATTCCAAAATTAACCAACATCGCCACGAAGAAGAACAAGAATCAGAATATACAAACCAGGACCGAAGATAAGGACATCCGAGCATCAACAGCAACAAAAGACACACGCATGGCCAAACCACGTGTACGAGATAATCAGAAATCCACGAGTAATACCTGCACCGAGATAACAACTAATATTATTTCCACGCACTTTACGAATAACAGACGAGACGCCAGAATTGCCACAATTACACCAGAACATCCAACAACACCAGGCAAAGACATTCCCCTAATATCAATGTCATAAGAAACACACAGAAGGAAACTATTATTCAGCCACAAGCAGAAGGGCCAGCATCACCATCAGAAGACAAGTTACTTACGCCCTACTTCCACCCAATGGCCGACTCACATGCCCGCGAATTTCTAAGGGGCCCTTGTAATCCCCTTAGATCCGCCCCGCCCGGACATATGACCTTGTGACCCCCGCATACCTACCCCGGGACATCTCAGCAAAAGTTGTCACTATCCCAACGAAACTTGAACAAGGCAAGCAATTCTAGGGCTTTCATAACACTGACATATTAGTGTTGAATAGTCCTAAAATTACCTCCCTTTTAAGTAAGGATAAAAGGCATGCCCAACATTCTGAAAGGTCTGTAAGAGTATTTTCCCTATTGAGGAATTATTGTTGTACATGCCATGGTCTTGTATTAACATTAAGGTCCACAATAGGCTGCACCTTTAACAGTATAAGTATACTCTTTTTCTAAGAGACAATGAACGGAGGAAGGAAAAACACAGATAAAACAAAAAGGTCCATATGCCTAAAGGCATCCTCCATTCATAAAATGTTTGTAACAACTGGATTTAACTTTTGATTGTAAGTTTGTGGAAGCAATTCGAGGGAAGTGAATTCCAAAGAGTAGTAGCTCTGGGGATAAATGAATTCTGATAAGCAGAAGTTCTGCATTGTGGAGGAGAAAGTGTAAATTCATGGGCGCTCTCAGCTGTCCTAGTTTTACGGGGAAAGATGTGGAGAGGCGGCACAATTGAAGCAAGTTCCTCGGAACAATTGCTGTGAAAATATCTGTAGAATAATGCAAGGGATGCAACGTTTCTTCGTATGGATAATGTAGGAAGGTCCTGTGTGATTGCAGGGTTATTGATTAATCTAATAGCTTTATTTTGAATTTTGTCCAACTGCCTCAATGCAACCACTCCACTTCCACCCCACAGAGGTGAACAGTAATCCATCTGAGAACGCACATGACTTTATATATCACGGCCAACTGCTCGTCAGTGAAGTATTCTCGAACTCTGTACAGGAGTCCCAGTTTTTTAGAGGCATTCTTAGCAATGCTTCTAACATAATGTGTCCAGCTCAAGTTAGTAGTTATGTTACACCGAGAATGTCAATACTAGGGGAAGTGGGAATATTTACATCATTAAAAAATATATGGGAGTCGGTGAGATTGCATTAAAGGAAACTAGATTCTTTTGTCCCCATCCATTAATTCTAGAAAGGTCCTGGTTCAGAGAAATTGCAGTGTTTATTTTTGAATTTATAAGATCGGGTTGGGTGAAAGAATTGGTAAATGTGAAGGAACTGTGGAGTGTTGAGTCATCTGCGTAGGAATGTATTGGATTATGAGTGGTAGATAATTATGAGATCATTGATATGAATGAGGAACAGAATTGGGGCCAAAACTGATCCCTGGGGAACACCAGCATTTATTGAGTGAAATTGAGAATAAAGCCATCTACCATTACACGTATTTTTCTGTTATGAAGATAGAAGAAATTAGTGGAACTAATGATGCAAGGCCGTAGTGTTACATCGAAAATAAGGATTGATGCCAGACTCTATCAAATGCCTTTGATATATCCAGTGCTATTGTATGGTTTCACCATGTTGGTCTGTAGCTTGGTTGATTTGATGCGTAAGAAGGCAAAGCATGTCTGCAGTTGATCGACATCGTCTAAAACCATATTGCCTATCACTGATTAATTAATTATTCTCAAGATGCTTAATTATGTGATTATTTAATATAATTTCAAAGACTTTACCAAGAGTGGAAGTTATAGCTATTGGTCTGTAGTTTGATGGATCTGAAGAGGCACCTTTTTTAGGAACTGGATGGATGTTTGCTTCTTTCCAGGGTACTGGGAAGCATGAGGTATGAGTACACAGACGGAAAAAAAATCCCAATACAGGAGCGAGCACCAAGGAGCAATTCTTAAGTACTATTGGAGGAATTTCATCTGGACCAGGAGCCTTATCTACCGAGAGATTCTGCAAAATAGTTTTGACATGTCTGGTGTGGATCTTAAGTGAGGGAATTTCAGGCGAATTAAAATTAATTTGTGTTATTTCACTTCCCGCTTGGGAATTATAGTCACGGCTCTGTGACTTGAGCCGGAAAGAGAAGGTATTTCCGCGGCATGTGGACATCGGAAAGGTGTTGAGGTATTCCCACCAGTCTAGGGAACGTTGATCCGGAGCACGTTGAGCGTTATTTATGACAGTGAGGAATGAGGGTTTGCCTTTGATGAATACATCTGTCTGGGCTTCGTCTTGGTACCGGATTTTGAAGAATCATTCTTGATCAGCGGACCACTTCACTTTGCTGATGTAGGGCATGGAGGTCGTCATGGTGCCGAGTGAATGGCGTGTCCGGCGGTGGTTAGAGGAGGTAGGGGTTGCTCTGGCGGTGGTGCGAAGGCAAGTGATGACCCGGTCAATGACCTGAGGGGTTTTAATGACTCTTGCGGATGCGAAAGTACTAGGGATTATGAAGCTGTCAAAATGTGTATGTGGGAAGGCTGAATTTATGATTGTTGCCGATGATATTCTGAGTGTTTTTGGAGTGGTTGTGTATGTTGTGTGTTTTGTTTTGTGTGTTATGGGAGGAGCAGGTGTTACGCTGGCCAGCTTGCCAGAATGTGCTCGTACTCGCTAGCGCTCGCCAGGGCAGTGAAATGGGCTATAATAATCGTAGAACGATGCTCTTTCTTTCCTAGTATTCATGTTGTCACAGACAGATCAGTGGTGGTCTTTATTTTTGTCTGTGACACTTGGAAGTATTTTATATCAGTGATAGAGTATGAGATGTGTAGTGTGAAGTTAAGGAGAGAGAGAACGAAGGAGACAGCGAGGTGGTAGTATGTGCGTGTGTATGTAAGTGTGCCTTCCTCGCTCGGGCGGAGGATCCCACGCTTGTGATTGGCCGGCGGGCCTGGCTGCGTCACAGGACGCTTGCTCTTCATGACGTAGTGGTCTGTGATTGGGTGCCGCTGTCCTAGTGTGCTGGGGGGCTCCTGCCCGCGTGTCTCCTTAGAGCTTGGCATGGTGTGCTTGCTCCTAGACGTCCCTTGCAATCTGTCCCCAATCTAACCCCCTGTACTACTGTTTCTCTCTCTGAACTTCTTTTCCATTACTTCTCATCTTTATTCAATTACGTATCCCTTCTGGTTCTGCATACGACTTCCATAGTTGGCCAGTCGTATTACCAGCACCAATTCTCACATATATGTTTTGCACTAGCTTTAGGGATTATTAGTCATAGTCACATGGAGTCGTATTATCATTGGGTGCTTCTAATTATTGAGTAGTTCTTTGTTACTATTTAATGCTAGACAGTGGAGGGTATCTTTAGTCGTTGAGTTATGTACATGGCAAGTCAGAGCCTGTACTACTTCGACGGAGCTAGGTGCCTGTAACCCTTGTGCATATTTTTTCCTTTGCGAGTGTAGCAGTATACAAGCGAAGGGCTTTTGCCTACATTTACTTGTATGCTTGCTACCTCATTTTGTTGACCTTTGTGGAGCGCCAGGGTAAGACCAGATACTTGAGATCTGGACTTACCAAGAGAGCCTCCTAGTCACTTAACGTATCATAAGGGAAATCTGTTCAAGGGGAGACAGTAGGCTACGAGCATGCTTGCGCTCTGCCTAGCCTCCTGGTACCTTTTTTTGCCGCTGCTAGACTTTATTAGTAATAAAGAGAGCATTGTGTTTATTAACTTTAACTGCGTATGCTTTAGGAATTATTCACATATTCTTTTTGACTAGGTTGATGCTTGGTGCACAACCCAGTATGGCTGTTACTTTGGCTAAGGAAGTACTGTTTTGAGTGGCTATTATTAGTGCTGTCACAAAGTTGTTGCACTCCCTTGTTTTATATATATGTATCCTACTTATTGGTGTATTTAACACCTTACGAGCGGCCTATGCGGTTTATTTATGTGTACCGCACAGCGGGGTGTTTTTAGCCAAAATAGGGCTGTTTACGTGATCATTTTCATGCCTAAATAAGACCCAGAACGTAAAACAAATACCTATCCCTGAAAGGGCATAAACAGAGCTTTCGAATGACACCATAACGATCCTTGTATGAAGGATAGTTTTCTTGCAATAACCGTGCAACGTGAGTGCAAAAAGCAGGTAATTCGGTACTTTCAGTACATAATTGAGTATGTAGCGAGTGAGAGAGGGAGGAGGGAGCTGAGATTTGTGTCAGTAGGTTCGCCGCGGTGGTCTGGAGCAGTGATACGCTCGCTAGTCTCCTGCCACCACTTGTCTCTCTCTCTCAGCCACATTACGTGCTGAAATTGCCACTCGAGTTATGTCGAGCGCCGCCACATAGTCCAGCTTTATTTAACTCGACTTATGTTGCTCGCCGCTAATTAAGGGTTAAGATACACGCTTGGTGTCCTGCCCCTGCATTATTTCTGTTCTATATTGACGAGCATCTTAGAGCATCAGACGTTTTCAGAAGATTCCATATCTGTTTGCTGTAGGACTAGACTTCCAGTGTTTTCATAGAGCATTGAAGAGTTTAGTGTCGAGTACAGACTCACACTAAAGTTAACGTAAGCATATACTCCTTTATTAAATCTTGTTATAGTTTATTTAAGCATTGTTATTACTTGAGAGCATTTTATTAACGTAAAGTACTCCTGTTGTGAGTAGGCTTTGCCGTCACCGGAAAGCCTTTGTAGAAGTGCACTGAAACCCAGTTAATTGATACCCCGTTATCCAGTAGATTAACTCTGGAGGGTTTTAAGTGTTTTGTTGACCGGCGTAATAGTTCGAGGGTTTGGAATTAGCGTACCGTTGTTGCAGATATAGCCTATCATCTAGTCCAATATTAAGTGCCCTTGTTTATTTCATAGTGCCGGTCGTAACAAATGGTGACCTTAGACCAGTATATAGTGAACTGAATATTGCAGTTTTTTTTTTGGAGAAATCTTATTGCCATTTGGGGTTGAATTTATTTCTCGCATTGTTGGCAGTGGACATTGTTTTGAGGATATATAGAACTTGTTGGAGTTTATTGGTGACCTAGTATTGCACTCAAAAACATCTTTGAATATTTTTTGTGAATAAAGCTACGTGAGAGTTTGGCTATTTTTGTCTTGAATGGAGATATTATTTTTGTTTACTCCATCATGACACTGGATAGGTCTGAGCATAGTGAGGGCACAGTGCGAGAGACAGGCGAGGAGGTGGAGAAGGTGGAGTTGTCTAACGGCGTTCGGGTGGTGAAGGATGAGGAGGATGCTTCAAGATTTTTGGAGGAACCTGTGACGGCGGACCGGGTGTCGGGGTTGGACCGGTACGGACTGCAGTGAGTAGCCACGGTCTTAGGGTTTTCCGGTACTAGCGGTTTGTCGAGAGGTGAGCTGGTTACCTGTGTGCTCGGTGGGGTGCATGGGGCTTCGGGTGGAGCGGGAGCTGGGGCACCTTCGGCCCAGCCCCCATTTCACTCGACTCCTATCATGGCGCCCCCTTGGGCTCCGGAGCCGGGTACGTTCCTGCAGGCCGATGGTCGCTGGCGGTTGGGTATGCCTCTAGGTGATTCACGGGGTGGGTCCCCAATAGTAGCACCCCCTCCTCAGGGTTTGTCTTCCGAGATGTTGTTTCAGCTCGAGCTCGCCAAACTTAACAAGCAGTCTGAGGTTGAGCAGCAGAAGTTCGAGCAGCGAAAGCATGAGGCTGAGCTCGAGCAGCGGCAGCGAGAGGCTGAACTCAGGCAGCAGCAGCAGCGAGAGGCTGAGCTTAAGTTTGAGTCTGAAAGGTATTGTGCCGATGTTGATCTAGAGAAAACTTGTGTAGAGGTGACAAGGAACCGGGTCGTCCAGGTGGGTCGAGCCCATGACCAGTCCCTGTCGCATCTACTAAAGTTGGTTCCAGTGTTTGATGAGTTAGGAGTTACCGAATTCTTTCTCCGGTTTGAGAAAAGTGCCAGGAGCACCAATGGCTCGAGGAGAAGTGGGCAGCCCTTGTTTCGTCACGATTGACGGGGAAAGCACTCAAGGCGTATGATGCTTTGGCCCTAGATTCCTGCGTGAATTATGAGGCGTTGAAAGAGGCTGTCCTGAGGGCGTATGAGTTGCAGCCAGAGACCTATAGGCTGAAATTTAGGGCTGTTCCCAAGAGAAAGGAGAGTACTTTCTAGGAACACGCTAGAGAGCTGTCAGATGCATTTGAGAATTGGTTAAGATCGGAGAAGGCAACTACTTTTGATGCAGTGAAGCAATTAGTGTTGTTAGAGCAATTTTTAAAATGTACTGGCAGTTACTTGACTCTTAACCTGAAAGAAAAGCAACCAAAAACTCTGCAGGAGGTGGCTGAGCTGGCTGACCTCAGGTTGTCATTGATTCGTGGGTGCGGGTCTGCACAGAGAGCTGAGGCAGGTAACAAGGGGTGTACCAATCCACCCCCCACCCCCCAAATTAATGACACAACTAATTATCCATTTAAGAGTACTGTTGCCAATTATGATCCCAAGTCGAAACCCTTCCCGTTAAAGAAAGGCCAGGGCCCTTACCCATCTCAGGGGAAGTCCAAGAGTGAAGTGGAATGTTTCAAGTGTCATAAGAAGGGGCATATTGCGCGCTAATGTCAGAGCACACCGCCTACAGCAGTGGTGTCACTAGTGAGCAACATTGCCGTGTCTTTGAGGTCTTCCGCGTTTACCCGGGGTAAACAGTCGGTTGCAAAGTCACCGCCGGTGCACAAGGAGCAGGAGGGCTCGTCACCCTTCCGAGATGTTTTTTGTGGTCATAGGGGGCGCGGCACTGTGAGGTGGCTGGTGTGGAGCATAGGCTTGAGTTGCTGCGTGATACGGGCGCTTCCCAGACACTTGTTAAGAATTTCACTGGCAAGCCTATTAACGCGGCTCGGGTTGTGGTGGTTCAAGGCATCAATGCTACGCGGTCTTACCCGCTGGTCAGAGTAGAGCTTGAGGTGGACGGTGTGACACGAGAGTTGGATGTGGGTGTTGTGGAGAAGTTGCCAGTTGAGGGGGTCGACCTCCTCGGTAACGACTTTGCGGTGCTCACTTCCGAGGTTCCACCCTTAGTCGTTGCCGAGAGGACAGCCGACACGAGAAGGGAGGGGCAAGAGTGGCTCGAGAGGTGCCAGATGCCGCAGATGGCGTGTGCTGTCACCAGGTCTCAGTCCGCTCAGGTGTCACAGCCTAATACCCAAGTTTTAGACCAGTGGAGGAAGGGTCGGAAGGAGAAAGTCAAGGCTGGTCGGGTTGAGAGTTTGGACCCAGCGACAATCCTTGGTGACTCGGTACTTTTTTTTTTTTTTTTTTTTTTTTTTTTCTATACTTCAACTTACTTCCTCTCGGGCATAGGCTGAGAGCCTTAACATTCACCGCTTTACAATGAACAGTGAAGCCTGTGAGGTCTTGTTCCAGTCTAGGGAGTGAGACATGTGAAGCACGTAGAGTACAACGAGCACCTGCCATCTTGCCTTCACATGAGGCACGGTGCTCACTCATGGCCCGAAAGGACCCCATCTCTGAAGCCACCTCGTTCCCGTGCTTCACTGTCTCACCCCCTACACTCGGACTCTCACACTTACACACACACAATGCCACCTGTTGAGCAGATAACTCACCAGGCATTGCACCCCTATAGCATATTTTGAATATGGGAATATTCATACAGTGCTATTTAATCAGGGAACAATGAGGGTATTTTATTGACGTTTCGGTGGGCTTGTGGTAATGCACTGATACTAGGTACAGCACAAATTCCATCCCAATAATATCTTCCCATTGATACCTTACCTTTGGATACCTTTGGATGTGTTCGCCGCTCCTCTAGCGGCACCAAGGAGCGCGACGCCCCTCGTTATGGGTGGTGATTTGGTGCAGTAGACTGTTTGAAGCGACAGCTCGCTCCCTTGCGAGGATGGGCTCGTCTGGCACTTTTTGCAGTTCGACATCTAGGGCTCTCTTGAAGTTGTCTAATGAGATGTCCCTCATGTCTCTTACTCGCCGTGGGAGTTTGTTGAAGAGACGTGGGCCTCTGTGTGATAACCAGCCCTCTCGCAGAGAGCCCATAGCACCCCTGTTATTCATCCGGGGGATTTCGCATTCCCAGCCTCTCCTATCACTGAATTTCATGACTATCGGAGTATGTAGGTTTGGTACTAAACCCTCTGCGATTTTCCACGTGTATATTATTAGCTAACGTTCTCTTCTACGTTCCAGTGAGTACAGATTCAGTTCTCTTAAACGCTCCCAATAGTGTAGATGTTTTATCGAACTTATATGCGAAGTGAAATTTCTTTGTACACTCTCTACGTCATTTATTTCACCTGCTTTGTATGGGGATGTTAATACGCTACAGTATTCAAGCCGCGGTAGCACTAGAGATTTGAAGAGCGTTATCATAGGCAATTCACCGCATGTTTTAAAAGTACGCAGAATCCAACCCGTTAGACGTTTCGCAGCCGCCACTTTGACCTGGTTATGTACTTTGAAACCCATATTTTCAGACATTAATACCCCAAGGTCTTTCACACTGTCTTTCCGTTCTATTATGTGGTTAGATTCTGTTAAGTAATTTGTAATTTCTTTAACACCATTATTATCTCCGTACCGTATTAATTGGAAATTTTCCTCATTGAATTGCATGTTGTTTTCCATGGTCCACTGGAGCACTACATTCATGTCTTCCTGCAGTCGGCCCGTGTCCTCTTGTGTGTTTACTATCTTGCTTAATTTTGTGTCATCAGCAAAAGACGACAGCGTACTGTGTCTGGTGTTGGTATCTATGTCGCAAATTAGTATGAGGAACAGAAGGGGCGCTAGCACTGTTCCTTGGGGCACTGAGCTTTTGACATCCGAAGGCTCAGAAGTGACTTAGTTTACTGCTACCGATTGTTTTCGGTTTAAGAGGAAATTGTATATCCACCGTCCGATTTTCCCAGTTATACCTTTTGCTTTCAGTTTGTGGGCTATTATACCATGGTCACATTTATCAAATGCCTTAGCAAAATCGGTGTAAATGACATCCACGTTTTTCTTTTCTTCTAGCGCTTTAAGAATTTTGTCATAGTGTTCCAAAAGTTGTGAGAGACATGATCTTCCCGCTCTGAACCCATGTTGACCGGTGTTGTGTAGTTCATTTGTCTCCATGAATGTTGAAATTTTGATTCGCAGGACTCGCTCGAAAACGTTAATGATGCGAGAGGTTAGAGCTACCGGGCGGTAGTTTTTTGGTAGTGCTTTACTCCCTCCTTTATGCAGTGGGGCAATTATTGCGTTTTTCAAGCTATCTGGTATGTCAACATCGGGATTTGAACCCGGGACCTTTGGATTACCAGGCCAGTGGCAAGACCACTCCACCACACCTCCCCTTGCACCCATTATGAGGTCCGGAGTGGCCCCAGAACCTGTCCCCCTTAGTGACATGGTAGGGCGTGTTAGCACTCCGCGACAGAAACGTTCCCAGGCGAAGCAGGCAAGGCTGGAGCAGCCCAGTATCTGGGGTGGCCACAAGTTGCTTCAGGAGCATTTAGATAGGTTGGCACCCTCGGATATATGTCGGTTGCAAGTAGAAGATCCTGGGCTTGAGAGTTGTGGGAACGGGGCTATAGAACTCGACGAGGACGGGGATGCAAAGTCGGGAGATTTTTTTCATGTTGGGAGAATCCTGTACCGCCGTTTTTTGGATCCCAGATGTAGTTGGGATGGTGGGGCAAGAGTGGTTGACCAGTTGGTGGTCACTGAGAAGTGTCATGATAGCCTGTTGCGGTTGGCGCACGATGTTCCGTTGGCAGGTCACTTGGGTGTGAGTCAAACGTTGGCCTCGTTATCTAGGTTGTTCTTCTGGCCAGGTATTAAAGCCCAAGTTTCGGCCTGGGTGGCGATGTGTGGTGCTTGCCAGAGGGTGGGAAAGCCGAACCAGAGCATACCTAAGGCTCCGTTGCACCCAGTGCCTGCTATTGGTCCTCCCTTCAGCAAGGCAATCATCGACATGGTAGGCCCTCTGCCTCCCACTAGTTCAGGTAACAGGTTTTTGCTAACCCTCATGGACGTCTCCACTCGCTACCCTGATGCATACCCTGTGAGAAATGGCAAGTCTAAAACTGTTGTGCGAAACTTGCTGTTGCTTTGTTCGAGATACGGGTACCCGCAGGAAATTCAGTCGGACCATGGGTCAAATTTCACGTCCACTCTCTTTAAACAGACCATGCAGCAGCATGGGATCAATACGGTTGTCTCTTCAGCTTATCACCCAGAGAGTCGAGGGGTGTTGGAAAGATGGCACTCTACTTTGAAAAACATGTTGCGGTGCTACTGTACGGAGAATGGCAAGGATTGGGACCTGGGGCTACCGTACGTTTTGTTTGCGGCACGAGAGGTACCTGGGGAGAGCCTTGGGTTTAGTCCCAACGAGTTAGTCTTCGGGCATCAGGTTAGAGGTCCTCTGAGCATGGTAAGAGAGATCTGGGAAGGGACTGTGCCGCCATGTTCTTTAACCCTTAATTAGCGGCGAGCAACATAAGTCGAGTTAAAAAAAGCTGGACTATGTGGCGGCGCTCGACATAGGTCGAGTGGCAATTTCAGCACGTAATGTGGCTGAGAGAGAGAGACAAGTGGTGGCAGGAGACTAGCGAGCGTATGACTGCTCCAGACCACCGCGGCGAACCTACTGACACAAATCTCAGCTCCCTCCTCCCTCACTCGCTACATACTCAATTATGTACCGAAACTACCGAATTACCTGCTTTTTGCACTCGCGTTGCACGGTTATTGCAAGAAATCTATCCATCATACAAGGATCGTTATGGTGTCATTCGAAAGCTCTGTTTATGCCCTTTCAGGGATAGGTACTTGTTTTACGTTCTGGGTCTTATTTAGGCATGAAAATGATCACGTAAACAGCCCTATTTTGGCTAAAAACACCCCGCTGTGCGGTACATATAATAAACCGCATAGGCCGCTCGTAAGGTGTTAATTAAGTATGTCCTCGAGAGTAGGGACAGGATGCTGAAAAGCCTGGAGTTGGCAGGGAGAAATTTGGTGGGTAATCAGGCCTTGATGAAGGATCGGTATGACAAAAAGGCAAAGCTCCGGGAGTTTGTGGTAGGACAGGAGGTTTTGGTCTTATTGCCCTTAGTTGGCCATCCCCTGTCTGCCAAGTTTGTCGGTCCTTACAAGGTCGTGAGGAAGTTATCTGACCTAGATTACCTTGTGGCTACTCCGGATAGGCAAAAGAAAAATCAGCTCTTGTCATGTGAACCTGTTAAAAGAGTTTGTGAGGCGCCCACCTGAGCAGCCTACTGTCCCTGTGTTGGTCTGCAGCGGCCAAGGTGGAGAAGGAGAGGGGGACAGTGAGGCCCAGGTGGAGGAAAGTTGGGATTGTCATGTCTCTGCGGATCAGTGGGCAGGGAACACGAACCAGGTGGCTGTGGAGGCACTTGAGCACATGCCTGAGCAACCGCGTGCAACGATCCAGTACCTGTTCAGTTTATACCCCACTGTTTTTGCCGAGCACCCAGGCCTCACAACTTATGTGGTGCACGATGTAGATGTTGGAGACCACCCCCCTTTTAAATCGGTGCCCTATCGTGTACCTCCCATTAAACTTCCGGCTCTCCGAGCGGAATTAGGCTACATGTTGGAGAAGGGGCTGATAGAAAAAAGGGCGGTTAGGTGGACATCTCCCGTCACTCTGCAGCCTAAACCAGACGGAAAGGTCAGGTTTTGCATTGACTTCAGGCGGTTGAACGGCTTAACCCCCACCAATGCATACCCTCTTCCCCGCGTAGATGACAGTGTTCACAAGATCGGGTGTGCACGTTACCTCACCAAGGTGGATCTTGTCAAAGGTTACTGGCAGCTGCCGTTGTCTGAGCGGGCGAAGCAGGTGTGCGGTTTTGTGGTGGATGGGAACACTTACCGTTCCAACGTTATGCCGTATGGGCTGAAGAATGCACCTGCAACTTTCCAATGCCTGATGAACGAGTTAGTGGCGGAGATCCCTAACAGCACCGTTTATCTAGATGATGTAATAATCTACGATAATGACTTTGAAAGCCATTGCGAGCACATCGGGGCATTGTTCATGGAAGCTGAGTGAGGCTCATTTGGTGGTCAATATGGGCAAATGTGACTTTGTTCGGGCAACTGTGCAGTATTTAGGGTTTGTGGTAGGGTTAGGCCAGGTATGCCACTGCCCCCCCCAAACCAAAATACAGGCTATTAACCAGTTCCCCAGGCCGACCACCAAAAGACAAATCATGAGGTTCTTGGGCATGATTGGGTATTACCGCAGATTCATCCGCGGATACTCCTCGGTGTTGGCTCCTCTGACTGATTTACTTGCAAAGACGAAAAAGTTTGGGTGGCCACCTGAGTGTGAGAAAGCATTCTCACTGATGAAGCATCTTTTGTGCACTCACCCCATACTCAGGGCCCCAGACTTCTCAAGACCTTTTCAGCTAGCGACAGATGCTAGCGGTGTAGGGGCTGGTGTCGTCTTGTTGCAAACAGACACAGAAGGTGTGGAACACCCAGTAAGTTTCTTTTCCAAGAAGTTCAACTCAGTACAAAAGAACTATTCGGTGGTAGAGAAGGAGCTTCTGGCCATTGTGCTGGCGCTCAGGTACTTTGAGGTATATTTCCCGCTTTTGGCCCAGTCGTGGTGATTTACACTGACCACCACCCTTTGAAGTTTTTTAATCAGTTCCACAACCGGAATATGAGGCTAACCAGGTGGTCCTTAATGTTGCAGGAGTATAACCTGGACATTCGCCATATTGCCGGTTGTGACAATGTGATAGCTGACTGTTTGTCCAGGGTAGATCACCACAGGTGTGTCGGGTTGAGTGGAGAAAAATTAGGCTTGCCCCTGTAGTGCAAAGCCGCCAAAAACACTATTAAAACTAATACAAAAACCTCACATAAAAACTCTTTCTTTTGAAAGTATATAAGTGCAGTATGTTACAGCAAGAATCTAAGACATTCTGAGTTTCTGTCTTAGTAGGCTAGGCTTGTTGAAGCTTGCTCGTTGAGCGTAATATTGTTAAGTGATACTATTCTTTTGGGGAAGTGTTGTGTAGATTTTGTTTATATAATGAAGTGTTTTATGTTGTGATTGTGCCTTGTTTTCACAACTTGGGGGAGTAGCTGGGTGAGGCGGGGTTTATGAGCATTCTGTCTGGTGAGATGTGGCGTTTACCTGAGGTTAAAACGTCCCACATCTTGGGCGGGGTGTTACGCTGGCCAGCTTGCCAGAATGTGCTCGTACTCGCTAGCGCTCGCCAGGGCAGTGAAATGGGCTATAATAATCGTAGAACGATGCTCTTTCTTTCCTAATATTCATGTTGTCACAGACAGATCAGTGGTGGTCTTTATTCTTGTCTGTGACACTTGGAAGTATTTTATATCAGTGATAGAGTATAAGATGTGTAGTGTGAAGTTAAGGAGAGAGAGAACGAAGGAGACAGCGAGGTGGTAGTATGTGCGTGTGTATGTACGTGTGCCTTCCTCGCTCGGGCGGAGGTTCCCACGCTTGTGATTGGCCGGCGGGCCTGGCTGCGTCATAGGACGCTTGCTCTTCATGACGTAGTGGTCTGTGATTGGGTGCTGCTGTTCTAGTGTTGGTGCTGGGGGGCGCCTGCCCGCGTGTCTCCTTAGAGCTTGGCATGGTGTGCTTGGTCCTAGACGTCCCTTGCAATCTGTCCCCAATCTAACCCCCTGTACTACTGTTTCTCTCTCTGAACTTCTTCTTTTCCATTACTTCTCATCTTTATTCAATTACTTATCCCTTCTGGTTCTGCATACGACTTCCATAGTCGGCCAGTCGTATTACCATCACCAGTTCTCACATATATGTTTTGCACTAGCTTTAGGGATTATTAGTCATAGTCACATGGAGTCATATTATCATTGGGTGATTCTAATTATTGAGTTGTTCTTTGTTACTATTTAATGCTAGACAGTGGAGGGTATCTTTAGTCGTTGTCTGTGTTATGTACATGGCAAGTCAGAGCCTGTACGACTTCGACGGAGCTAGGTGCCTGTAACCCTTGTGCATATGTTTTCCTTTGCGAGTGTAGCAGTATACAAGCGAAGGGCTTTTGCCTACACTTACTTGTATGCTTGCTACCTCAATTGGTGACCTTTGTGGAGCGCCAGGGTAAGACCAGATACTTGAGATCTGGACTTACCAAGAGAGCCTCCTAGTCACTTAACGTAACATAAGGGAAATCTGTTCAAGGGGAGACAGTAGGCTACGAGCATGCTTGCGCTCTGCCTAGCCTCCTGGTACCTTTTTTTGCCGCTGCTAGACTTTATTAGTAATAAAGACAGCATTGTGTTTATTAACTTTAACTGCGTATGCTTTAGGAATTATTCACATATTCTTTTTGCCTAGGTTGATGCTTGGTGCACAACCCAGTATGGCTGTTACTTTGGCTAAGGAAGTACTGTTTTGAGTGGCTATTATTAGTGCTGTCACAGAGTTGTTGCACTCCCTTGTTTTATATATATGTATCCTACTTATTGGTGTATTTAAGATACACGCTTGGTGTCCTGCCCCTGCATTATTTCTGTTCTATATTGACGAGCATCTTAGAGCATCAGACGTTTTCAGAAGATTCCATATCTGTTTGCTGTAGGACTAGACTTCCAGTGTTTTCATAGAGCATTGAAGAGTTTAGTGTTGAATACAGACTCACACTAAAGTTAACGTAAGCATATACTCCTTTATTAAATCTTGTTATAGTTTATTTAAGCATTGTTATTACTTGAGAGCATTTTATTAACGTAAAGTACTCCTGTTGTGAGTAGGCTTTGCCGTCACCGGAAAGCCTTTGTAGAAGTGCACTGAAACCTAGTTAATTGATACCCCGTTATCCAGTAGATTAACTCTGGAGGGTTTTAAGTGTTTTGTTCACCGGCGTAATAGTTCGAGGGTATGGAATTAGCGTACCGTTGTTGCAGATATAGCCTATCATCTAGTCCAATATAAAGTGCCCTTGTTTATTTCGTAGTGCCGGTCGTAACACAGGGATGGTGTGAGGTTTATGAGTTAGAATTGGAGAACTGGGGGTTGGGATAGACGGTCTGATCTAGTGGTAAAACTTGGTCTGAGAGGTGGTTCTGGGCTGGTTTCAGAGGATGCTGATGGCGTGGTGATGGACGGGGTTTGCGGGCGAGGGTTAGGTGTGGTAGATTGAGCGGTGAAGTTAGGGCGTATAGTGATTTGTTGAGGAATGGAGGACTTTTGAGGGGGGCTTGTGAGGTTTGAAGGGACGGTGGATGGGTAAGGGGAGAGGTTGGGAGGGCGAGGCGAGGTGTGATGGTGGGGTTGTTTATTTGGGGAGGTTGATGGCTAGATGGGGTTGAGGGTGTGGGTTGCTGATAGTTAGATGAAGATGGTAGGGGTGAAGATGAAGAATTAGGTGAGGCATGGGGTTGGGATAATTGATGGGGGTGACCGCTGGTGGATTGAGGTGGATTGTTGGACGGGTAGGGGTCGGGTAAGGTTTCGGTTGGTGGAGTGGGGGGGAAGATGAGGTTGTGGTGGATTTGTGTGAGGCGGGGGAGGCAGTGAGTGGAGACGGTGTGGGTGAAGGTTGGGCGCGTGTTCGTTTGGGTGACGGTGGTGAGGATGTGTGTGTGTGGGGGGGGGGGGGGGGGGGTATACGTGACTTGTTGTGGGGTTTGTGGGAGGAATTTCTGGTGCAGGTTTTTTTTTTCTTTATGAGGTGAAGTGGCTGGGGGCGGAGTTCGTAGTGCGTGCGTAGATGTGGTTTTGTGGTGCGTTTGTGTTTTGTTGTGGTGGTGTTTTTATGGGTGGAGGGGGTTGAGTGTGGTGACACAGAGGGAAGGGGTGGTGTGATGAGGGGTCGAGATGTTTGTTTGGTGGTGGGGATGGGTACCGCCGGGGTTGGGTTGGTAGTAATGATGGAGGGTTTTTGGGCAGGAGTTGGTGGGGTGTCAGGGGGTTGGCTAGGCGTAGTAGAAGGTTGTTGTTGGTTGTCTTTTTCGATTGATAAAGGACGATATATCCTGACGAATCGATTTCTGTAAGTTCTAGTTTCTCTGTGGTATTAGATGATCACTTGGTATGAATTGGGGACTTTTAATACCTTGTAGGGTCCTACATAGCAGGGACTTAGTTTATTGATTACAGGTAATTTAGCTACCATGATGTTGTCACCTATGGCGTACGAATTGTTGGGTGTGGTAGTGTCGCGTTGAAGGTCTTGACATAATTGTGCTGTGTGGAGGGTGTTTTTTAGGTGTTGTAATGGGTCAATGGTCACTTCTGAATTGGGTGTTTGGGCAAGGTGATGAAACGGTAGCAGAAGCGGGGCAACTCCATATAGCCGTTCGTGGGGGGTAATGCCGTCTTCTCGGGGGCAGGAATTTATTCCCCACTGGATCATTTTGACTTGTGATGGCCAGTCGGTGTTGTTGAGTGCAATTAAACGTGTTCTAAGTTGATTATTGATGGTGCGGTGGTACCGTTCATAGATAGAGTTCCCTTGAGGCCAATAGGGTGAGGAATGAGCTATCTTTATTCCACACTTTTGGGTGAAAGATTTCCATATGTGTCCGGAGAATTCTGGGGCGTTGTCTGAGAGTAGGGTGATGGGTAATCCGAAATTTGGAAACATTTCTGTAGCTAGGACTTCTGCGACTGTCAGGGCATTGTGGTCTTTTATAGGACAAGCGATGAGGACTTTGAGTATACGTCTACGAATGTGACGATAAAATGTTTTCTATTGCTTGCGGGAAAAGGACCCATTATGTCCAGGGATAAGATCTGCCATGGTTTGTTAGCTGAGATTTTTCCAGTTGGTCCGGGGGTTCTACTCCTATCTTTACCCAGGGTACAGGGTTTGCAGGCTTCAGTGACACGTTTTGCGATGATCGATGGATTGGTGGTCCAATACATTTGTTGGAACGTCTTTTGCATTTTTGACTGTCCCAGGTGTATTCCATTTCCTTCATGGATGATGATCAAGACATCTAGAGCGGTGCGGGGGTCGACGGCTATGTGTCCGGATTTTGTGTATAATTGGTCTCCGACCTGGTGGAGGTGGTAAAAGACTTCCTTGGTAATCCATTTGGGTTATATTTAAATTTTCCAAGCTAGCAACAAGTTTGGTTCGGTGGTTGTACTGGTTGCCTGAGGTTGTTGAGTTACAGGGGTCGAGCTGGTCAGAGGGGCTAGGGTGGAAGTGAGGACATTGGGTACAGGTAGGCGGGAGCGGGCGTCGGCGTTTGTGTGTAGTTTGCCTGGCCGGTAGTGTATCTCGAAGTTATACTCTTCGAGCGTCTCTCGCCATCTTAGTAACAAATCTGAGTTTGTTGCTGAGCGTCGTAGACATTGTAGGGATTGATGATCTGTGATTATGTCAACCTTGGTACAAAGTAAAAAAAGAACGGAAATGGTTTAAGGCCCAGATGACGGCGAGGCACTCTCTTTTAGTGGCGGCGTAGTTTTGCTGGGCATTGTAGAGGGTGGAGCTAGTGCAAGCTATGATGTGCTCTCTTCCGTCTTGTACTTGAGCTAAAACTGACCCTATGGTGTACAGGGAGACGTGAGTGTACAACCTGAAGGGTTGCTGGTAGTCGGGAAAAGCCACGGTAGGGGCGTTCACAAGTTTGTCTTTTAGAGTGTTAAAAGCTGCATCTCTTTCTGCTATCCATACGAATTTGGTGTCTTTATGTGTGAGTTGGTGGAGGGGTTTGGCTATGGACGCGAAATTTTTAACAAAACGTCGGTAGTACGTGGCGAGGCCAAGAAAAGATCTCACGCCTTTGACGGTGGTGAGGGGGGTTTGAGCTAATATGGCTGACAATTTAAGAGGGTCGGGAGAGATACCTTTCTCCTAATACGACGTGGCCTAGGATATCCATCGTTTTCCGTGCAACGCATTTTGAGGGTTTGAGTTTCAAACCTGCCTGTCTGATGCGTTCAAGTACCTGTCTGAGTCTTTCGAGATGTGCGGTCCAGGTTTTTGCGTACACATTACGTCATCTAAATATGCGAGGCAGGTTTCCCAGGTTAATCCTCTTAACCTGACAAGCGCGATATAGACGTAGGTGCTAGGGTAGTTATTTGTGCATTTCTAGCCCTGGATTCTGACAGAATTCGTTATATTTACAATATAAACCATTATTTGTTTTCGGTATGCTTTTATTTTACATATATGATGTATATATGAACCTTCAAGAGTGCTAAAATAAGTGGGAAAAGCATTTGGGTGGTGAAAAACGAAGATATTGGCCACCCGGTCATAATCTCAGGCGAGAGAGAGAGAGAGACAGGCAGCCCTCCCCTCTCGCTGTCTGGGAGTCAACTGAGACGAGCGAGGCGGTGTGTGCCGGTGTCTGGGTGTTGCATAACGATCTTTTATGCAACCCACTTGTGCTACATTATCGCGGGAGAGAAAAATAACCGATAAATGATGATAATAAGAGGAAAATAGGTGATAATTGAGGAGGGGAGGGAGGGGGGAATAAGGTGGGGAAGGAGGGGAGGGGGGTGGGTGAGATTTACATGGATGAGTACTGGAGGGGAATTATCTCACCTAGAGACAAATTCCTTTGTTTTGATAGGCCCTTTTTTTTTATGGAAGGCTTTTTTTATGGTCCTGCTTCCGTGAGGCCTATCGCGTTCCCTATAGGAAGCCTTCCGTGAGGCCTATCGCGCTTGCCGGGTTAATATGGATTTCATGAGGCGGGAAAAGGTGGTGGGACTATTGCATAACCCGAAAGATAAAATATTAAACTCATACAAATCTTCTGTTGGTGTTCGGGCGTGATGGGAAATTGCCAGTATCCGGCTTGTAGGTCGAGGGTGGTGAACCATTTGGAGCCGTATAGGGAGTCTAGTGAGTCGTCAATGCGGGGCAACGGAGTAGCATCTTTTACGGTTGCGTCATTTAGGCGTCTGTAGTCGACGCAAAAACCGTGTGGACCCGTCCTAGCTTGTTCTTCACCAAGAACACGAGAGAAGACCAGGGACTGACGGAAGGGGTCGCTATCCCTGCATCTACCATTTCTTGCACTTGTCGGTCCTCTTCTTGCCGTTGCAGGGGGTTCTTTCTGCAGGACGGTTGACGTATGGGTGGTCCGGTAGTGTGTATCAGATGTTCTTCTAGGTGAGTCTTTCTGATTTTGGTGGGGGTTTGTACGAATATGTCCGCGAATTCTTGTAGAAGTTGTTTCATCTGGTGTTTCTGTAGAGATGTTAAGGTGATGGGAAGGGTGGGTAATATGCTTTGTTTGGGAAATTCGTCTGAAACAGGATTTGCATCATCAAATGTTTCTAGGTCTCCAATGACGAGGCCTTTTGGAAGGGTTAGTACTTCTTCAGATATATTGGCAATTAAAATGGCATTATGATGGGAGGATATTAGATTGGGTTGTATTCTGCAACGTTCCATGCAGGTGGTGTTTTTTTTTGGGGGGTCACAATCATATTATTCTGGGGAAGAGGGTGGATAGGCACCCATTGTTGGTGTTGGGGAGGAATTGAGATATTTTGATTTGTCATAGCGGGGCTGATAATGATGTCCTGGTTAGGAGAGGTTTTGGAAATTAATGTTTTTTGTTTGTTTTTTTTTTGGGGGGGAAGATGTGTAGAAGGGTCGTGAGACAGTGTTGAAGGTAATGAAATGTGCGAGCGGGTAGTTGGATAGGTTGTTTCTGGGGCGTTGTAGTCGCTGGTTTGGGTGGTGTGGCACGGTCTGAGGAAAACAAATGTTTTGTTGGGTTTGAGGCACTGTGATTTGGAGATGAGGTCTTACGATATTTCTTCATTTTTACTAGTTGAGGTAGTCCAATTACTCCTGATGATGGTAGAAGGCGAGTCTTGTGGGGTTCTTCCGACTCAGAGTGTGTTTTTTTTTTTTTTTTGTATTTAATGTAAGTAGTCTTCTGCCGCAGTCCAGCTGTGCTTGTAGGCGCTGAAGCAAGTCCAAACCCATATATCCGTCGTACTGTGGACAATCTGAATAAGAAACAGCGAATGGGTGATGACAATTGGCGTTAGATTGAGGAGTGGTGATGTGTGGAGTTTTTTTGTTCTCCTCTGAATTAAAGTGGGGTATCTCCGGCGCTGATTAAATTAGTAGTGGCAGCTTGCAATTTGCCTAATTGTTTCTTGTGCTTGTCATAAAAAGAGTTAAACAGACATGAACGAGCTGCGCCGGTGTCTATTATTAATCCTATGGGAATGCCTTGTATTTTGGCAAGATGGTAAATGGGGGGTGGTGTGTCAATTGTAGACTCTCCCGCCGAAGCCATAATGGGCGGGGAAGGCTTTAAAAACCCTGGGGATTTTCTTCGGAGTCCTCCAGGATTTCTTCTTTTTCCTCTACAATCTGGGCTATTTCTTCGGTCTCATATACTTCTTCTGCGTCGTCTTCTTCCAATTGTTGTGACTCTTCCTCGGCTGCAGAGACACCAGGTGTAACGTTCCGATTTTTAGCACTATCTCGGATGTTGTGAATGAATGGGCAGGTGGAGTTGCATGCCCTGAAATCGAAAGGGTTGATGACGACTAAAGGATGGTCACGGTTTCTATAATTTGGTGCGGGGCGTGAAGGGAAACGTCCAGATGGGTTGTTGGATGGGTAGACTCTCTTTGGTTGTGTGGATGATGATTGTGGCCGGAATGCTAGTGGGCGGCCAGAATTATAAGATGAGGGTTGGCTTGGGGCTGGTCTGGGGTGATAGGGTTGATGAGATCATGATCTGTTATTTATTTGGATGTGAGTGGGGAACCTCTTCATGGCTGCTACTGTAGGGTCTTGGGGCGGCCGGCGAGGAGTTTCCTTATGGTGAGTAAGTCTCTCTGGAATCCAGAGGGATCATGAATTGTGAAATGTTCTGCGGTGAGATTGGGATAGGCAGACTTCACTTGTTGACTAATGGAGGCCAGAGTGATATCTAAGTCTCCTTCATACTTAATCTCGTCCATTTTTGCATGGGCAACGAGAGGACCCAGTGATGGCCGGATGGCGTCGATCACAATTGACCGGAACTGATCCCAGGTAAGTTCAGGTGTTACCTAGGTGGCAACTAGGGAAGCAGATTTTCCCAAATGCGTTAACAATACAGCGATTTTTTCGCGGTCTTGGTTGTATGCCAGGTCGAGTACTGGCTTTACCATATCCAGGCATACTTCTATGTCGTATGTTTCCTCATCATACTTGGGAATGGGAATGTGAGAGCAATTAACTGTCATACTGCTAATGTTATATAACGCTCTATTGCTTCTAATTTTTGTGCTAAAATTATTTTTTCCTTCTCGAATCAAGAACCACTGTCTACCGCCAATGTTATACCATGGTTTTTACCAGGTTTCACGATTGGATTTGGTAGGTTCTACTTAACTGGAGAAGTCAAAGATCATACAACACATGCATAGAAGATGAATAGAGGATACATATAACTCTGAGTAAGCTTTATGAACAATTGGTTTATTTATGTAGCTCTTAACTTAGACCGACATGAATAGGTATATACAGAGTATTGGTAATTATATATATACACATAAAACTGTCCTAGCACGTTCGAGGATCTGGATGGAAAGCAGGTATACAATATGTTTTTTGTTCACTTCTTATTTCACTCACTGGACTATTGATTAGGTTTACCAGTCATACCACAGATATTGCTAAGTTGCTGTATTCAAATTAGCACTCTAAACACTGGTGTAACTGACGAGGGTTTCACTATGGAGTCGATGATGACAGACTCTATTTGTGCTAAGACACTGGCACGTTATGAAGAGGTTATAGAGTAATTTATCATAGACTCTAAGATATTTCCACACCTACAAACACGAGGGGAAATTCAGGTAGAGACAATACTGGAGAACTCTATGGGGTGGTGCACTGTATAAGAATTAGGTAGAGTCAGTATTTATGGACTCTAACTTTATTTCCACACTTTCGCACTAGTGGGAATTTAGGCAGAGTCGATGCTTCGGGACTCTAACTTATTATTGCACTGGTGAGAATTAGGTAGAGTCACTCGTGGCAGACTCTAACATTAGATATATATACCTCGTCACTGGTATTGACTTCTTTCTATGTTTCCATATTTACTCCTATGCTAACACTTGGGGCTGGAGTAGTGGTGAGTTGAGGGAACAGCTTGGGGTCTTCAGCGTTTCCGTTGGGCCATCCAGATTGGCCTGTCGTGTGGATCAGCTAGGTGAGTTACAGATGGATAAATGGGTATGGGGTCTTAAATGAAGCTTCTTTATGTGTCATGTCACTGGGCACTTCATCGGACTAACGCGAGTAGGTTTAGCATATAACTAGAGTTATTCGACTATCCTGACCGTTATATTAATCGGTGGTGAAGTTCCGTTCAGGTACTCTTGGTGTGGGGTCTCAAATGCCATGGCACAAGGACAACATATCAATCTGGCTAATGCGAGTAAATAATAAGGTCATGACCGTTACTATATTCCTCGACTACCACTGACCTTTGTAGGAGGTGCAAAGAACTAGGGGCGGTGCTTAAACCTTTTAATTACAAAAGTCCAACAACATGTCATTGAACAAATGCACTAAGGACTTCTATATGCAGAGTGCCTGGTTAAGGTATCTCGCAGAGCCCTGGACTATGAAACGATATTGACATGCCAAGTATCCTGAGATAGTTTGTGGAGGTGCGGTTTAAATAATAAAGTAGCTGTGCAGTTTTCGCATTACCAAAAAAAAAAAAAAAATGCATACGCAACTCTTCAGCCTATAATTCGGCAAGTAGTATTGAATCTCTTAGGTAAAATAGGTTTATATACAGTATATACAGTATATATATATATATATATATATATATATATATATATATATATATATATATATATATATAAAATATATATAATATATATAAGAAAGAAATAGTGACCATAATCTGTGACCTTTACCATTCACCTTGACCTTTGAATATCAAAAACAAAAAATGTGGACAATCTTTGCATTGACCAACCAAATTTGCCAGCAAAATTTGGTGACGATACGTAACCCGTTCAGTACAGTTCTGTCGGTTTCATTTCATACTTGATACTAAGACAATTTTATTAAGTTTATGAAGGGCCTCTATAAAATGTGCAGGCTTTCAACTATCTTAACCCTTTTTACTACCACAGATCCTTCATAAGCTTCACAAAATCGTCTAATTATAGCAAGAATACAATAAAAAAGACGTCACCGGTACACAAAGGGTTTACAGACAATTATCAACACTCTTCTTTTGTTCTTTGACCTTGACCTTAACCTTAAGTATTATAATATATATATATATACTGTATATGATTGAAATATATGTTATATAAGTAAAATGCAACTAACAGTCGTCAGCTTATCGAATATTGATTTTTTTTTATGATGAAGGTTAACTTATGACCGTGGCTTGTGACCTTGACCTTTATGTAGGATTATATTTTTGTTTGCTTTGATGCAACCCTAGAAAATCAAACAAGTGTGTCAAATTTCATTAAAGATCATCAGTTAGTTTCAGAGGTATTAAAGGAATAGTTGACCTTGACCTTTGACCTTCATCTTGACCTTGATGACGTCTGAAAATTTAACATTTTAATTTTCCCTTAATGCACAACTGTTTCAACAAATTTTGTGAAGTTTACATGAATAGTAAAGAAATTAGCATAATGACCTTATACAGTATATGACGTTGACCTGTGAACTTGACCTATCAAATGGAATTATGTTTATTCTTGTATGACCTTGCTCTAGGCATTCCGAATATGCATGATATGCCTAATGAGAATGTTACATTAAATAAGAAATACTAGTAAAAATCATATATCGACCTTTAACCTTGACCTTAGACCTTGACCTTCGACCTTAGAATTTCTTATCAAGGATTTAGTTAGCTTAACAGCATTGTTCGTATTAACTAACATTATGCATATGGTGTAGCCTAATTCGTATAAAAACTTATTGATTACAAATAGTGATCATATAATGTGACCTTGACCTTTGATAAAAGTAAAATACATATATTTGGATAATTGTCGCATTGACCAACCGAATTTGCCTGTATAATGTTATGACAATACATTAAACAGTCAAGGAGGAGTTTAGGGAAAATTACAAATACTCTTATTTTGACCTTGCCCTCTGACCTTAACTATAACATTATTTATGTGAAATTTGATATATATTAGGCTATATTTAAGTAATAAGCCAAAACACAGCCAGTTTTCTAAAATGTGAGTAATTTTGTTTAACAAATAATAAAAGTTGACCTTTGACCTTGACCTGTGACCTATATGTAAGAGTACATTTATGTTTGCATTGACATTGCCAATGAAAATCCAATAAGCATGCCTAATTTCATTAAAACACATCAGTTAGTTTCATATATATTAATAGAATAGTTGACCTTGACCTATGACCTTTATCTTGACCTTTATATGTCTCAACATTTATTATTTTCCTTTTCACTTAAAGTGCAGCTATCTCACCAAATTTTGTGAAGTTTGCATGAAAAGTAAAGAAAATAGCATATTGACCTTTTATTTGACCTTGATCTGTGACCTTGACCTTTCATATGTAATAGAATAGTTTATTGTGTGACCTTGGCCTAGGTATTCCGAATATACATGGTAAGCCTAGTGAGAATCTAACAGTTAGTATAAGAAATACTAGTAAAAATACTAGTTTGACCTTTGACCTTGATTTTTGACCTTACCCTTTAGAATATGTATCTAAAATGTGTGCAATACTATATCAATGTTACCAGTAACTTGTAAAGTGAAAATGAAGACATTTGAATAAAAACTAAAAATGAATAATATAACTTGACCTTTCACCATGACCTGTGACCTTGACCTTTATATATGAATAAAACAAATTTTCATTGACATTGCCCAGGAAAATAAAAATATGCATGACTAATTTCATCAAAACTCATCAGTTTGTTTCATATACAGTATATTTATAGAATAGTTGACCTTGACCTTTGACCTTGACCTTCATGATATGTCTCAAAATGTATTATTTTCCTTTCCATTTAAATTGCAACTATATCGCCAAATTGTGTGAAGTTTGCATGAAAAGTAATGAAATTAGCATATTGACCTTTTATTTGACCTTGACCTGTGAACTTGACCTTTCATATGGAATTGTATAGTTACTTGTATGACCTTGTCCTAAGTATAGGAAAATCAAAATATGCATGACTAATTTCATTAAAACCCATCAGTTTGTTTCATAGAACATAAGAACATAAGAAAATGGGAGTCTGCAGAAAGCCGATTGGCCTAAGCAAGGCATATCCCTCTCCCACTCATCCCCAATTACAAAGCCCAATTATAGGCTCAACACTCTAATACCCTGAGGATCATCTTACCAAAACGGTTAGAGATTAACGCAGGATTACGGGGGTCTGCAGAGCGCTGATTGGCCCAACCCGGCTGATCCCCCTTCACACCCAACCCTTCTCGTCCATATGCTTATCCAATTTTATCTTAAAGCTCCCTACCATTTTTGATCCCATTATAGCACTTGGTAGTCCATTCCACCCATTTACAACTCTGTTACCAAACCAATATTTGCCTATATCTTTCCTGAAACGAAATTTATCTAATTTGAAACCATTGGTACGAGTTCTTTTGCTATCACTGAGCTTTAGTACATTCGTCATGTCCCCTTTGTTAATCCCACTAACCCACTTGAACACCTCTATCATATCCCCTCTAACTCTGTGTCTCTCTAACGAATGTAAACCTAATTTCTTCAACCTTTCTTCATACGGAAGATTTCTAATATTATGGATCATTTTTGTCATTCTACGCTGTACTCTCTCCAATGAATCTATGTCCATTCTGTAATAAGGACACCAAAATTGGACAGCATAATCCATAATTATGGTGTCTCACTAATGATAAGTAAAGTTTTAAGAAAACATCAGTAGTTCTGTTACTCACACTCCTAGAGATGAACCCGAGAATCCTGTTTGCCTTATTACGAACGCTTATACACTGTTTTCTAGGCTTCAAATCATTGCTAACAAACACACCTAGATCTTTCTCGCAGTCTGAATTTTCCAATTCTAAATTAGGCTAGCTAGTTTATATTTAACATTTGTTTGCATCTTCCCTATCTTTAATACCTTGCATTTGTCAATGTTAAACTTCATCTGCCAATTTACTAACCATTCATGTAAGGTATCTAGATCCCTTTGGAGGCACTCTATATCGCTATCTTTTTTTTTTTTTTTTTTTTTTTAAGAGACAATGAACGGAATCTGAATCAATTGATCTCCCCATTTTAGTATCGTCTGCGAATTTACTTATCCTACTAGTTATACCTAAATCTAGGTCATTTATGTATATAAGAAACCACAGGGGACCTAATACCGATCACTGGGGGAAAATATACAGTATATTTATAGAATAGTTGACCTTGACCTTTGACCTTTGACCTTCATGATATGTGTCTCAAAATGTATTATTTTCCTTTCCATTTAAAGTGCAACGATATCGCCAAATTTTGTGAAGTTGAAAAGTAATGAAATTAGCATATTGACCTTTTATTTGACCTTGACCTGTGAACTTGATCTTTCATATGGAATTGTATAGTTACCTGTATGACCTTGTCCTAAGTATTCCGAATATACATGGTAAGTTTAGTGAGAATCAAACAGTTAATATAAGAAATACTAGTAAAACAATTATTTTGACCTTTGACCTTACCCTTCAGAATATGTATCTAAAATTTGGTCAATACGATATCGAGGTTACCAGTAACTTGTATAGTGAAAATGAAGAAATTTGAGTAAAAACTAAGACACATGAAATATTTACCTTATTTTTAACCTTGACCTTTGACCTTAACCTTTAAGTTAAATTAATAATTTCTTTTTGATTGACCTTCGCATTGACCAAATGAATATACCTGTGAAATTTGGTGAAAATCCATCGAACGGTCTAGGAGGAGTTACTAGACGGACGACGGACGACGACGGACAAGCTGAATTGTGGTGCACAGTATACGGGTGGGACCTGTGTGTGCGATACCACTCTGCTTTGCAGAGTTGATAAAAATAAGTTTCGGAAAGTATACTTATACTATTAAAGGTGCAGCCTATTGTAGACCTTAATGTTAATACAATACCATGGTATGTATAACAATAATCCCTCAATAGGGAAAAGACTCCTACAGACCTTTCAGAATATTGGGCATTCCTTTTATCCTTACTTGCATGGGAGGTAATTTTAGGACTATTCACCACTAATATGTTAGTGTTATGAAAGCCCTAGAATTGCTTGCCTTGTTCAGGTTTCGTTGGGATCGTGGCGACTTTTGGTGAGATGTCCCGGGGTAGGTATGCGGGGGTCACAAGGTCATATGTCCGGGCGGGGCGGATCTAAGGGGATTACGAGGGCCCCTTAGAAAATCGCGGGCATGTGAGTCGGCCTTTGGGTGGAAGTAGGGCGTAAGTAACTTGTCTTCCGATGATGATGCTGGCCCTTCTGCTTCTGGCTGAATATTATTTTCCTTTTGTATGTTTCTTGTGACGTTGATATTATGGGAATGTCTTTGCCTGGTGTTGTTGAATGTTCTGGTGTAATTGTGACAATTCTGGCGTCTTGTCTTGTTCGTAAAGTGCATGGAAGTAATATTAGTTGTTATCTCGGTGCGGGTATTACTCGTGAATTTACTCTTGAATCACGTACACGTGGTTTGGCCATGCATGCGTCTTTTGTTGCTGTTGATGCTCGGATGTCCTTATCTTCGGTCCTGGTTTGTATATTCTGATTCTTGTTCTTCTAATTGGCGATGTTGGGTAATTTTGGAATACGAGGCATCGTGTTTAGTTTATTCTTTATTTCTTCCGCTGATTTTATGTTAGTTTTTCCTTTGTCTTCTTCTGGGATACATTTTCTCTGATGATCGGAGCGGCCATTTTTTCTCTTTTGTGAATTATTATTTCCCCGTGGTTTTATTATTACTAATTCCGCTGCTGTTACTTTTATCTTCTTCGTGGGTAACTTGGCTCCGTTCTTCCTCTTCTCGTTACTCTGGTTGATGATGTGGGGAGCTGGACCGTGGGACATCTTGGTTACTTCTTTTCTTGTTCTTCCTGTTTTTTTCGTTGTAGGTTTTAATTTAGTTTCTCCTTCCTCGTTGTTCTTGGGGCACTTTCCTACTTGTTTCATTCAGTGTTCATCGGGGGTTTTCCTTTTCCTGATTGTGCAGGTCTTCGTTATTTGTGTTATTTCATATATATATATATACATACAGCTTTGATTCTCAGAGGTCAATAATAATAATAATAATAATAATAATAAGAATATTTATTCAGTTAGCAATTTACAGAGTTGGTACCACATAGTATGTTACAAATATGACATGTACCAGCTTTGCATTATTCCAACTAAGGATAGCCCAATAAGGCCGTTAGGCGTATTTCCATTGGGGTCCTTGTGGGATTAGGTTAGCTGGGGAAATGGGGAGGATAAAAGAAATAGATACCTTAGAGAAAGTATTTCTAGAGGGTTATTTTAAGATACCTTACATCCTATGGTAAATATCAGTAATCCGTAATCAGAAATAATTTTAGTTTGGTTTGCCTATCTCTTATGTCGTATTTAGTAGTAGACATAAGCTTGGTGCTCCCTTCTCGCAGCTGTCCGGTTCAGGTGTTCCTTCAGGCTACGTCTGAAGGAATAAAGTGTTCTCTTTTCACGGACTGACTGGGGTAGGTCGTTCCAGTCTTTGATGGCAGTGAAGAAGAATGTTTGCTTACCCTGTCCTTGGATTCTCGGGACCTTAAAATTAAAACATCCTGTTTCTTGTATTATGTCCACTCCTCTCATTTGCTTTAACAAAATCACTCTTAAGATACTCTGGAGCTCTGTCATAGAAAATTTTGAAGGCATTAGTGAGCCTGATTTGTTTGGCCCTGTCAGAGACATTGAGCATACCTAGTGACTGAAGTTATTCCTGGCCAACATGTGATCTGGGTCCTAGGTTCAGCATTAACCTAACCATTTTATTTTGATTGACCTGAAGTTTGTGCTGTGCTGATTTAGATGATGCAGAGTACCAGGATGACACAGAATAGTCAAAATGACATTGAACAAGCGCTTGGCAAAGGGTCTTTTTGGTCGCCGCTGGCAAGCATCCCACCTGTCTATACAGGTATTTTATACGTGCTCTACAGTTACACAGGATAGATTCCAAAAATTGTTTCACCTGACAAACTCGAGTCCAGTTTTAGTCCGAGATATTTAACTTGTGACACTGTTGTTATAGGAATATCATTACAGTTGACCGAGAAGTCCACAATGTCTTTCAGTTTGCGTTTTGTCCCACATAAGATGGCTTCCGTCTTGCCCAGGTGAAGAGATAGTCTATTGTCCACTAGCCATTCACTACATGATTCTAGTTCTTTGGAAAGTGAAGCGGCAATACTTATTGGGTCTTTTCCTGAAACCAGAAGCACGCTGTCGTCAGCATACAGTAATAATTTACACGAGACGCTCCGTTCCATGTCGTTCACATAACAGAGAAAGAGTAAGGGACCAAGGATGCTTCCCTGCGGGACCCCACAGTTAATTGGCATAGGATCAGATATACGATCATCAATTTTGACTCTTTGTGTTCTACCACTAAGATAAGATTTAAACCAGTTCACAGACCCAATGCCAATTGCTTGTAGTTTATTACATAGGATATCATGGTCTACTGTGTCAAACGCTTTTTGTAGATCAAGAAGAACCATACCGGTGTAGTTACATTTAGACATTTCTTTACGAATGTGATCTGTTAAGTGGATGAGACAGGAGTCAGTCGAGTACATGCATCTGAAACCCGATTGAAACTTATAAAATAGATAATTTTCTTTGAGGTAGTGTTCAAATTGGGTGTATACCGCTCTTTCAAGGATTTTAGATACAATACATAATATGCTAACTGGTCTGTAGTTGCCAACTTCTAGTTTATTTCCTTTCTTGAATAGAGGGGTTACAATAGCTTCCTTCAGTTCAGCAGGTACAGTGTTGGTGTTAATTGACAGGTTGATGATGTGGGTTAGGGGACCTGCTATACCAATGGCTCCATCTCGTAGAAATTTGGCAGGAATTTTGTCGGGTCCTGTGCTTTTATGTACATTTAGGTTAGAGAGGTCGTCAAAAGTGTATTTTGGTGTAACATTTTGCAATCCAAATGTGTTCGGGTGTATGCCTTTATCTCTGTAGAAATTTCGAAATGTGGCCATTGTTGTCGTGTATTTATTGAGAGGTTGCGGTAGGTTCTGTGCAAGTGTGTTTGCTATGGATGTGAAGGTGTTAACGTAGGTTGAAATTTGTCGTTTATCGTGGCAAACCTGATCATTAATGTTGAGAGCACTATTAGTTGGGTAAGAGGTATCCTCACCAGGATTCGAACCCACTCACTCCAGGTATATTTGGGAGAGTCGGGCACCGTAACCACTCGGCCATGAAATGATTGGTTACGGTGCCCGACTCTCCCAAATATACCTGGAGTGAGTGGGTTCGAATCCTGGTGAGGATACCTCTTACCCAACCTGTCGTACTTAATAGTACATAATTGATAGCAATATTAGTGTTAGACGAATCCCTTGCCTCGTTGCTGTAGCTTGTTTTTAGGTGCCTCCATAGTTTCTTTGGGTTATTCTGATATTCCTCTTCCTTATTGTGGAAATAATTAGTTTTCGCTGATTTGATTTTTCTACTTAGTTTATTCCTGGCCCTGTTGAACTCATGTTTCAGACCTTGATCCTGTCTATGTTTCACTAGCCTTTTTAACAGATTGTCTCTGTGTTCCAGATGGTGTAGTATGTCATTGTTGATCCATGGGTCTGACCTTGCTTTAATTCGTATGTCTTTCAGAGGAGCTATTTCGTCTAGGATGGTTGTGATGATGGTTCTGAAGCCAACCTATGCGTCATTAACGTTTGTACTTCCAAACACTGGAGACCAGTCTGTATTCCATAAAATGTCCAGAATGTTTCTTTGTTGTAATTTCTGAGTGACCTTGTTTTGATAACCTTGTGATTCTCAAGGGTATTTTTTGTGGTTTTCCGTGTGCAATATGTGACGAAGTGATCACTTATCCCAGTCTGTATAACTCCTGATTGGGATATTTTGTCCTCTCTGTTACAGTTTATGTGGTCTAATATTGTGGCAGTGTTCTCAGAGATACGTGTGGGGTTGTGACGAGTTGTTTGTGATTGTGCATTGTCAGTATGTGCCTATATTCTCGTACAAGCCAATTATTTCGTTGTTTGTAACACAGGTTAAAATCCCCTAATATAATGGATTCATTCCGAGGGTCTAGCGATGACAAAGTTCGTTCAAATTTGGTCAAGAATTGTGTGTCGTCTGGTGGCCTATAGCACACCCCAATTGTGATGGGTCTTGTCCTCGGCAGGTGTAGGTCGATCCACAGAGCTTCGTGATTTTCTACATGGAGGTCGGTCCTAGTTGTGTGTGTGAGGCTGTTTTTTACATACAGATATACTCCTCCCCTTGCCTATTGCGGTCATTCCTAACCATGTTGAAACCTTGAATGTTTATTTCACCATCGTTTATACTTGAATCCAGCCAGGTTTCTGTGATTGTAATTATTGAAGCTTTGGCCTTATTAGCTAACAAGTTTATTTCTGACAATTTATGGTACATTGATCTGGCGTTAATGTGGATAAGATGGAGCCCTTTGTTGATGGACACTCTGTATTCATCTTTGAGTTTGAATGTGTCCTGGCTGGATTCTGAGTTGTTAATACTTGGTTCATTTACATTAATATACGGTAATGAATGCAAGGCACACTTATTGCAAAGGAATTCCCGTTCTTCACTGTTGGTCTTCTTAGAGATGCACTTCATGTGAGCTACATTTTTACACTTTACACAGTTTTGGATCTTCTGACGTCGTGTTATGATAGATTCACAAATAAAACAAATGGGTGTGCGATGTTGTACAGCTGAGTTCCTACATTTAACACATTCAACTTCGTTTCTACTGTTGACGTAAGTACATCGTTTATGAACAATTTCATTACAACTGTTGCATTGCAAAAGTGAACTCCTATTGTTGAAACCAATATTACAGACTATACATAGTTTTGTCTTACTGTTTATCGTACGTCTGGAGGTGTGGTTTGGTCCGCGTCGATCAGCTGATTGTGCAGGAGAGGGCGGGGGAAACTCGTGGTCGGGCTGTGGTTGGATGCTGTTGTTGTTGTCCTTGGTCGTTGTTGCTATCGATATCGATGTTGGTCGTCGATATCTGTGGTAGTGATGATCGAGTTGAGGATAGTGTTGTGTTGGTAGGGTGGTGGTACTGAGGAGGTGGCTGCCCGGCGGCCGTGGGTGTGTGTGTGAGCTTGAGAAGTGCCCGCTTGTTGTAACGAATTTTACTGCTAGGCGCTATTGAAATGTCGGTGTCTGCCTTACTTGTTTGGTGGTGAGGTTTCTTCATTGTTGAACTAGGGCCTGGGTTGGTCTCTACATCTCCGCAGCTAATTAGAGTGTAGCACAGCAGGTGTTGTAGCGAGGTCGTGCCAGAGTACTTGCCAAGACGCGGTGCCTACCCGATGTATGAAATTGACCAGGCAGGAATGGTGACAGAAATTTCCTTTGTATGTGTTTTCTGTGTGACGAGGTCCCTCAATACTTGATTAGTGTTGACCTGGTACACTACAGGTCCCCTCTTCACCTGTATATCGGCACAGCCACTCTGGATGTTGAGAAGGATGAAACATAGGGAGAGAGCTATGCCCACCCCTTTCAATCCTCCTCCCGCCATATTACATTCAAGGCTGAGCAATATATCCTGGCAGAATAACCAATACACTAATGAACCTGTCGTCTAATCGAAGAAGACAAGAGTCCAACCGTATTGTCAAAATACACAGGTCGAAACACTGCAAACATCGAAAAGTGTCCACAATACTATATTTTTGTGAAATACCTCTCTCGCTGTCGCTGGCTCTCGTTCTCGTCCTCACTCGCCCTTGCTGGCTCCAGTGTTTGTTGTCTCTTTCTCTCTCTCTCCCTCTCTCTCTCCCACACCAGCTACCGCTCGCCAGCTCCAGCCACACCTGTCTAATCACCTGAATATTTGACAATAATTTGAGTATTATATTGCTCATTACCTTATTTTGTGTGCATGATCTGTAATTAAGTGCTCGGTAAACTGCCCAGTATTTGCATTGCATGATATTTTACTGTATTTCTTACTAGTAAATGTTTGTTTGTCAAACAGATCCCTGTTTTGCCTCTAACGACACGACGACTCGCCCACCGGCTTGTAAACAAACTTGTTTGCTTTTGTTTTCTTCATATTATATTTCAGCCTTAATTGTATTTAGTGTTGTATATGCTTCAGTAGTTGTATTTGCTTGCATGGTATTGTGGTAGTGTAGTAATTTTGACTGCTAAACTTCTGTTGATCTCAAAACAACTACTATAGTTTGTGAGGCAGCAGACGACAACAAAACTTGCAAACAACTTTTTTTGTATAATATATATTAACTCCAATAGTTATTGTATTCAGTATCCTACTCTAGCTCT
Source organism: Paralithodes platypus (assembly GCA_032716605.1). Classification (NCBI taxonomy): domain Eukaryota; kingdom Metazoa; phylum Arthropoda; class Malacostraca; order Decapoda; family Lithodidae; genus Paralithodes; species Paralithodes platypus. The sequence continues at coordinate 64,799,944 of CM064575.1, read as the reverse complement.
ATATATATATATATATATCTGTAATTTTAGTTGCTGCTTGCATGATCTTGTAGTAACCTTTGACTGATAAACTTTGTTTATCTAAAAAGTGTCCTGCTTGGCTAGCCTACAACGACACAGGGCCTTCTGTTGATACATACAGTATGTTAACCCCTTGTGTGCAGCTATACTTTTATTTTATATAATCTCTATTTGGTGAATTGTATATTTAACTACATAATCTGTTATATACTGTATAATTATACAGGTATATATATATATTTTTTTAGGTTAGGTTATCACACCTGGTAGCCTATTTCTGCGTATTTTAATTTTATTATTTTTAGTCAGGCTATCAACGCTGGTGGCCTATTTCTGCGTATCTCAACATTTTTGTTTTCGGTTACGCCATCACCCCTGGTGGTCTATTTCTGCGTATTTAATTGTTTTTGTTTTCAGTTAGGCTACCACTGCATATTTAAGAAAAACAAATAATAAATAAATAAATATAATAAACTGTTTTCGGTTAGTCTATATCCACTGGTAGCCTATTGCTGCGTATTTCAATATTTTTTAAAAAATTTCAGTTAGGCTATTGCCCCTGGAGGCCTAATTCTGCATATCTATTTTTTTTTTGGTTAGGCTATCACCCCTGATAACCTATTTCTGCATATTTCAACATATTTGTTTTCGGTTAGGCTATCACCCCGACTGGAAGTGAGTGAAGTGTTTTTAACACCTTACGAGCGGCCTATGCGGTTTATTTATGTGTACCGCACAGCGGGGTGTTTTTAGCCAAAATAGGGCTGTTTACGTGATCATATTCATGCCTAAATAAGACCCAGAACGTAAAACAAGTACCTATCCCTGAAAGGGCATAAACAGAGCTTTCGAATGACTCCATAACGATCCTTGTATGATGGATAGTTTTCTTGCAATAACCGTGCAACGCGAGTGCAAAAAGCAGGTAATTCGGTACTTTCAGTACATAATTGAGTATGTAGCGAGTGAGAGAGGGAGGAGGGAGCTGAGATTTGTGTCAGTAGGTTCGCCGCGGTGGTCTGGAGCAGTCATACGCTCGCTAGTCTCCTGCCACCACTTGTCTCTCTCTCTCAGCCACATTACGTGCTGAAATTGCCACTCGAGTTATGTCGAGCGCCGCCACATAGTCCAGCTTTATTTAACTCGACTTATGTTGCTCGCCGCTAATTAAGGGTTAAAGTGAGTGAAGTGTTTTAACCCTCCTGGCCCGGGCAGGTCCTCCAAAGGACACCACGAAAGAAGGGCAAGAGCCCGGGTGTCCTTTCAGGAGATAGTAAGCTTGAAAGCCTATTCAGCTTGGTCTGAACGCCGTGCGTGCGACGCATGTAAACAAAGCCGATCGTTGCGTCACCGCACCTCCGAAAACAATAAGGAGACATCGGATCAATGTTATTGTTGTGACGTCAGATGAAATTAGTGTCTGAAAAGCTCCGATATTGTCAACATCGCGGCAAAATTCGCTCCACGGAAATCGTCATCACAACTGAACCAGTTGACTTAGAGAGCTCTACTCAACGCCAGTCTACAGATTGGAAACCGCACTATGTTTATAGATGTGTGGGAAATTTCTAGCAGTTAAACTAAACAAAAATACAGTAGCCTAGGCCTAAACGTTTTTCGGCCAGATTGCCCGGGTAGCCCACACTGTCCTTTGGAGGACCTGCGTGAGTGAAGTGTTTTTTAAGTGAGTGAAGGATCTGAAGAAAGTGACTGTCACCATGACTCACACCTGTACGAACTGTGCCGGTAGGTTTGGTGTTTCCATGTTTGCTACTGTTGATCTTCAAGTCTGCCGACTCTGCCAGCAACGAGAGAATTTGACAGCGAAATTAGAGGAAGCACACAACAAGATCAATGCCCTGACCATGAAGCTGGAATCACTCCAAGAGTTTGTAACACTCAACATTGGAGTACCACAAACTTCAATTGTCACCGCTTCAACTCCAGCAGCCACAAACGCCCCAATGTCAATTTATTGCCAACAATCCAACGCCTGCAGTAGCCACTTCAGCATATGCTTCCAATACACAAGACAACTTCAGTGTCGTGAGGAACAACGTTTACCCCTAGACCAAGAAATTCATACCGGTTACCGAGTGTCACAACCGTTTCCAGATACTCACAGAATCAGATGACGATGAGGAAACAGAAGAAGTTCGGCTCGTGGGAGACTCGATGATACGTGACCAGCTTGCACAGTTTTGCGCTAGGGCACCTAAAACCAGAAAGTGTTTTTGTATTCCTGGTGGTAGTGTGGACGACTAGTTGCTGCAGTTGACGAAGTATTGAAGCTGGCCCCTGCTAATACAATGTACGTCATCCACGTCGGATCCAACGATGTACAGCGAACCCGGTCGGAAGATTTGCTTTTAAAGTACCAGCAGCTGATCAAGTCGTTTAAGGAGAAGTCATCAAGGATCATCGTCTCAGGAATCGTCCCCCGGTTCGGTGTAGAGAGCCGATTTTACAAGATAGCCACCAGCACAAATCGTTGTCTGGCAAATCTCTACAAGAAAGAGAACGTGGGATTCATAGACACCTGGGACAATTTCTACTACGATGACTGAACCAGGAGAGATCAGCACGTTTTGGGCGTCTTCTCAACGATGCGGTGAAGGATTTTCGGAGAAGAAATCGACTCGGCACAGGACAACCAGGAAGGAGGATCGAAGACAGCGAGGATGGCGACCTGCGAAGGAATGAAATACTAATCAGTCAAGAACCACAAATTTGGATAAAGCTCCATCAACAAGACCCAAATTCAAAACCGCCAGGGATAACGAACGAGGATCGAGGACAGCCATGAATGTAAATGTAGATCCAACCAGAACCAAAAATTTGATTAAAGAGCGTTCTGTGAGTTCTAAAACCGCAACTTTAAAGATTTTATATGCAAACGCTCATAGCATACACAATACATTTTCAGATTTAGAGGATCTAGTGTTTACAGAAAATGATGACGTGATTGGTATAACAGAATCTTGGCTCAATACAGAAGACAGACTTTTTAGCAGAGTATTCACTTCCCGGTTATGTAATGTTTGAGATAAGCCGAATAAATAGAAATGGAGGTGGCGTTTTACTTTATATCAAAGAAAGTCTTAACCCAACCCTCTTGTCAAAACCTCAAATTGTGAACGTCGACACATCCTTTGTGCTAATAAAAAATAATAGAGGTACAAAAATAATACTTGCATTAATTTACAGACCTCCAGCTCAATCAGTGCAAACTGACCAAGAAATTTACGAACAAATTGCAGATGTAAGTAAATCACAAGATATTGTAATTTTTGGCGACTTTAATTTACCTGTGAGCAAGTGGGGCGATACTCTTACTTTACACTCCGGACATGACTTACTGTATATGCGAACTTGCAAGAGTTCACTCTATCTATTTGTTCGATCGCTGACCCGTGGTAATAATGTTCTTGACCTTGTTCTTGCAGCAAAAGAAGAGTTAGTAGAGAATTTGAATGTTGGTGATGAATTCAGTAACAGCGACCATCGTACAATAACTTTCAGTTTAAAGTTTACTAGTAACGAACCAAATAGCAGCATCGAGAAAGTCCCTAATTTCAAGAAAGCAAACTTTCGTAAACTTCGAGCTATGTTTAAAGAAACTGACTGGGGCTTTCTAATTAACAATAACGACATAAATACATCTTGGGAATTATTTGTAACCACCTACCTAAAAGCAGTGCAAGACTGCATACCATCGAATTTAATTTATTGATAGAAATCATGGCACCTGCATACCATCGAAAATACGGCGTACAGGCCATAATGATAAGTCCAAATGGTGGAATAAGGATATTTCAAACTGTCTGCTTGCTAATGAATAATTAAAATCCTCACAAAATGACGAAGAACGGGTGAAATTTGTAGAACTACGACGCAAAGCCAAAAAGTTAATTAAGCAAAGTAAAAAGACCCTGGAGTTACATGTTGCGAATCAAAGTAAAACAAACCCGAAATAATACTATAGTTATATCAGTAAGAAAAAAGTAGTTACTTCAACTGTTGGACTGTTACTTGATGAAAATGGAGAATACACCAAAGACGAAGTACAAATGAGTAATGCCCTCAATAGCTTCTTTGCATCAGTTTTTGCAACAGAAGACCTCAGTGATATCCCTACAGCATCGCCGATTCAGATTGATAATTCTGATGCTCTAAGCAATATCAAAATTACAGAGAGAGAAGTATTGAATTGTTTAGATAAACTCAAGGTAAATAAAACGCCTGGACCTGATACAATCTCACCTAGAGTTCTAAAGGAAGCTAAGGATGAGCTCTCCAAACCACTGACATTGCTATTCAATAAATCCTTGCAGTCTGGAACTATGCCTGATCAGTGGAAGCTACCCAACGTAACAACGATATTAAAAAAAGGCAGCAAATCCCTACCAAGTAACTATCGTCCAATTAGCTTAACCTCAGTTGTATTTAAAATGCTAGAAACACTCATAAGAGGCAGACTCATAAATCACTTAGAGGAAAATGGCATACTTAAAGATACTCAACACAGCTTTCGTAACAAACGCTCCTGCTTAACAAATATTTTAGACTTCTTTCACGATATCCTCAACCTATATGATGAGAGTAAAGCTGTAGATATTATATACCTTGATTTTCAAAAGGCCTTTGACAAAGTTCCCCACAAATGTTTACTGCTAAAACTAAAAGAGCATGGAATACAAGACGGTGTGTTGAAATGGATAGAAAATTGGTTAAGCGACAATAAGCAAAGGCATCTAAATGGTAAGGCATCTAAATGGACCAATGTAGCTAGCGGGGTACCCCAGGGATCGGTACTAGGACCAATTATCTTTCTAATTTACATCACCGACATAGATGAGGGTCTCACCTGTACGATCTCAAAGTTTCCTGACGATACAAAAATTGCAAATAGCGTACTCTCAAAAGAACAAGATGACGATATGCAACACAATCTAGATAAGTAATTGTCATGTTGGACCCAAATTTGGCAAATGAGTTTCAATGCGGATAAATGTAAAGTACTACATATCGGATACCAAAATAAAAAAGCAAACTATTCGATGAATGGCACTCAGTTTTAGAGTGTAGACAGAGAAACCGATTTGGGAGTAACAATATCGAGTAACCTAAAACAGAGTCAACAATGCTCAGAAGTTGTTAAGAAGGTAAACAAAATGATTGGCTTTATAGGTAGGTCATTTGAGCATAAATCAAAAGAAGTTATCCTAACTCTTTACAATTCCTTAGTCCGCCCTCTTCTGGAATACTGCGTTCAATCCTGGTGCCCTTATTACCAAAAAGATATAAACAAGCTAGAACGATTTCAACATAGAGTTACCAAAATTATACCTAGCCTAAAAAACAAACCATACAAGGAGCGTCTTAGGTAACTAAATCTATTTCCTTTAACCCAGCGCAGATTAAGAGGCGACTTAATTCAAGTGTTCAAAATCATCAAAGGCATCGACAATATGAACTGTAGTAAGTACTTCACTATCGACCAATCTAATTGCACGCTGGGAAACGGTTGAAAAATTATTGGTAAATCTTTTAACTCTCACGAATCTAAGAATTTCTTCTTCAATCGAGTTGTCAACTTGTGGAATGGGCTTCCCCAAAACGTTATAGACTGAGCACCGTTGATTCTTTTACATTTCGCCTTGATAAATATCTTGCATCAAACCCGCAACTGACTGCGTTTGTAAATGAATAACTTTATTATATTCCTCCCTCAGATTCATCAAGGATTCTAGCGTATATATATTACTAAGACGTTACTCTCTTTTTCCCAGATATACGAAAGATCCCGTATACCTGTGTTATGTTACTAACCCATCTGTCCCCTACTAACTTCCTAATCCTGTCACGGACATTATTTCCAGGGCAGTAGTTCCCTTTCCAATTTTCCCTTACCCACTCTAAACCACTGTTTGGACACTTGACCCTCAGTGTTTTGGAGGACAAGCAGTCTAGAGGGGTCAATAGAAATGTTGTTGATTGATTTCATTTGTACTCTCTCTCTCTCAAATACCCTGCCAGTATTCAACGGCAGACTAAAGAGGCTTATTTTAGAAGATGAGAAATTAATCCCGTTTTATATATTTTTGATCCATTTTAGGTAGGAACTATTTCTTTGCACATTCTTACCGACACTATTTAAGTAAGAGTATAATGCATTATGTATTATGTATAAGAGTATTTTATTGTATAAACAACCATTGTATATTTAATTGAAATAAAATAATCTGAATCTTAATCTAAATCTTTGTCGGTCAGCCTCTCTCTCTCTCTCTCTCTGTCTCTCATTACTTCTTCCCCTTCCCTCACTGTAATGACTTCTCTCATTTCATTATCTTCTCACCTTCCCAACCACACGTGCCCTCTCTCCCTCTCATTAATGTAATAATTAGTTTGTTCCATTACCTAACCCACATAATGTCTGGAATTATTTGTTTGTCATCTCATATTCTTAACAGCCATAGTATTAAACATTCCCTTCCGTCAAGGGGATGGATCATTAGTAAAAGAACAATCTTTCCAAAAAATAAATGAGTATTAATGTTCACAATTTAAAGATTCATCGTAATATTCTGAACCCGTGGATAACACATAATGCCATGTGCGTCTTATAAGAATGCGTGTGTGTGTGTGTTGGGGGGGGGGGGGGGGTATGTGTGTGTGTGTCTGTGTGTGAGTGGTCAGTGGGAGCGTTTAGCTGTAGCGGTGGTTCATAACAAAATAAGCTACCTATGCTGACTGGGATATGCTCTCTACCAATTGGCTTCTAAATAGGATCACTTCTTACTTGGTACATGTCCTATCAGCCCAACCGAATTCGTGATAATTGGTTCATATATTATTAGAAATATTAATTGCAAACAAACAGACGGACACATAAACGTAACCTCTTCTAATTTTGTTGGCGGTGATAATAGAACATTTCCCTTTTACCGGCATAGGCAGCTTACTGGGTTATGAACCACCGCTACCACTACACGCTGCAGACGGAGCGTCAACGGTCCCAGGATATTCTATCATAATTTGAGTATCAACTACTCATCCTCGTCATTCTTGTGCATGACAGGTGGTTAAGAGCACGTTTAACCATCCAGTAGATTAGTAAGTAACACTACTCGATAATTTGCTGTATATTGACTGATAAACTTTGTGTATATCACAAGACTTCCGCTCGGATAGGGCGCCACTAACGCCATCTATTGTTTTGTTTTGTAAACTAACTCGCTCTTCCTATTTTATATAAAATTGTAGCCCCTAATTTTACTCATTACCTACTTTAGTAAGTACCAATTAAACTGCCTGGTATGTAAGTAAAGCTTTGCATATTAATTTGCTGATAAACAATATTGTTTACTAACCTGCTTCAGGGACGAACACAAACTTTTTTTGTGGGTAATACATTTTAAATTCCAGCTAATTTTGTACCAAATCAAAGTGCATTTATTTATTTTTTCCCCCTAGATACATTCCTGACTCTTTCTCCTCAGACTGACTTTACTCTAAGTTAAGGGTGATATTTGTAAAAACTAGCCTAGCCTAACCTAGCTAACCCAACCAACCAAGCTTTTAACCTAACTCAAACCTAGCCTAGCCTATAGCCAGCCAATCTGTTGTAATTAGTTGCATAATACATTAGCCTAGCTATTTGTGTGTACTGCATTCCTGATTTTTTGTTTCTGTGAATAGGCTATCCTCGTATTCAGGAATTTCTGTTTTTGTGGCTAGGCTTTGTCAGTCAGCCATTTGCTGTGCAATCCAGTTTGTTTTTTCTTGTGTGTGTGTGTTGTTATGTTTTTTTCTTCTGACTAGGATACGTCTGTCTGCCAAGTTTTTTAACACTCCAGCAATTTTAGGTTCGTGACTAGGCTACACCGGTCACCCCGTTTCTGCGTATTTCAGAATTTTTGTTTTTGTGACCTAGCTGCGTCAGTCGGCCAATTCCTTTATATCACACCCGGTCGCCTATTCTGAACACTTGCAGCCTCTTCCTGTGGTTTACTGAATTATCTTTTTTCTATTTTTGACTAAACTATCCCCTGTTGGCCTTTTGCCACGAATTCCATAATTGTTGTCTTTGACTAGGCTAGTACCTCGGGTAGTCTATTTTTTTTTTATTTTCTTCCAGAATCTTTGTTTTTGACGAGGCTAGCACCCCTGGTAGCTTATTTCCAAACACTCCAAACATTTTGTTTTGCCTTGACTGTCACTGCGAAGTACACAGCAAGATGCCCAATCTACGTGACTACGGGTCGTGCAACGGACGCTTCGAAACGACATCTTCGAGAACAAGAGCGCGACGAACTGCAGGTTCTGTGTCCAACGGGCAGAACAAAAGGAGAAGCTAGGAAAGGCTCTCCAATTAATTGATGTGTTAACTCGCAGAGTTAATACCTTTGAAGAGTACCTGAGCGGAAACATTGGAAATGAAGCCTCCCTGCCAGCAAAAAGACACAGGAATTCAGAATTGCCAAGGTCGAATGTAGTGCCACCTCAGACCTCTGATAATACCCCAACCCTTGTTCCTGATGAAGATAATTTTCAGCTCGCAAGAAATAGTGTATGGCCAGGTACTGCTACCAAGAAGGTCATCCCTATAACAATGTGCCAAAACCGTTTCCAAATTCTCGATACTGATGAAGAAGAAACGGAGGAAGTACGGCTTGTGGGGGACTCCATGGTACACGGCCAGCTGAAGGAGTTCTGCGTCTAGTTATCCAGGACCGGAAAGCGATTCTGTATCCCGGGTGGCGGCGTGGACGAGGTGACCAGGCTGGACCCCACAAACACAACCTATGTGATGCTTGTCGGATCAAATGACATCCAGCGCACATGGTCAGAAGAACTCTTGAACAAATACAAGCAGCTTATCAAGACGTACCAGGACAAATCTAGTAAGATCATCATCTCAGGCATCATTCCCAGGATTAACGCAAATAATCTCTTCTGGTCCACAACAAAGAATATAAATGGTCAACTCGCCAACATCTGCAGGGAAGAGAACATCAGCTTCATCAACACTTGGGATAATTTCTACCACGATCAACATTTGTTCTCAAGAGACGGTGTCCATCTAAACCCGGTAGGAGCAGCCCGGTTTGGTCGTCTGCTGAATGATGCCGTAAAGAACCTTCATTAAAAAAACGAGGCCAACAGTCATCTGAACGGGAGGACAACTTAAATCTCGGAAGAAATACAAACCCAAGACAAGCAAAATCATCAAATACATGTGGCGAGCATCAAATGATATCGAGAACCACATCTTTAAAGGTTTTCTATGTAAACGCTCGAAGGATACGCAATACATTTTCAAAACTAAAGGCACTTGTGTTTACAGAAAATGTTGATGTAATCGGCATAACAGAATCTTGGCTAAATACAGAATACGGAGACTTTTTAGCAGAGTTTTCACTTCCCAGCTTGTAATGTTTGAGTAAAGCAGAGTTAATAAAAATGTAGGTGGCGTAATATTTGTCATCAAAGAAAGACTTAGCCCAATTCTTTTGTCAAAGCCTCAAATAGTAAATATTGATTAATCTTATGTGCTAATAGAAAAACAATACAGGAACAAAAATAACCCTAGCATTAATATACAGGCCCCCAGCCCAATCAGTGCAAACCGACCAAGAAATTTACGAGCAAATTGCAGAAATAAGTAACATACACGATACTATATTTTTGAGTGACTTTAATTTACCAGTGACCAAGTAGGGCGAGATTCTTACTTCACACTCCGGACACGATCTGTATGCCAACCTACAAGAAAGCTCCCTTCATCAATTTGTTGAATCTCCAACCCGCATTAATAATGTTCTTGACCTTGTATTTGCAACAAATGAAGACATGATCAATAACGTGACTGTTGGTGATGAGTTCTGCAATGGTGACCAATGTACGATAACTTTCAGCATAACATTTTATAACTGTCTTCGTGGTGCAATGCATAAGTGTGTTGATTTTCGGTGTGAGCATCCTAGGTTCGAATCCCCGGACTGCCACATGTGTTTGTTAATTTCATTAATCGAGTTTAGGAGTAAAGTTGGTTGGTGGAGAGAACATAATAATAGCAATAAACTCAATACCAGCAATGAGAAAGTTCAAAATTTTAAGAGACCAAATTTCCATAAACTCAGAACAAACCTTAACCCTTAACTGTCGGCGCACAACATAAGTCGAGTTAAATAAAGCTGGACTATGTGGCGGCGCTCGACATAGGTCGTGTGGCAATTTCAGCACGTAATGTTGCTGAGAGAGAGAGACAAGGAGAGTAGCGAGCGTATGACTGCTCCAGACCACCGCGGCGAACCTACTGACACGAATCCCACCTCCTCCCTCCCTCTCTCACTCGCTATATACGGAATTGTATGGGGAAAGTGCCTAATTACATGCTTTTTGCACTCGCGTTGCACGGTTGTTGCAAGAAAACTAGCCATCATAAAAGGATCGTTATGGTGTCATTCGAAAGCTCTGTTTATGCCCTTTCAGGGGTAGATACTTGTTTTACGTTCTGGGTCTTATTTAGGCATGAAAATGATCACGTAAACAGCGCTATTTTGGCTAAAATCACCCCGCTGGGCGGTACATATAAATAAACCGCCTAGGCCGCTAATAAGGTGTTAAAGAAGCCAATTGGAGTTTTCTAAACAGTAAGGAGATAAACCAATCATGGAAAATTTTCACAGAAATTTACACAAACGCAGTACGCGAGTGCATACCATAAAAAAAACAGAAGATCTGCTCATAATAACAAACCTAAATGGTGGAATAGAGAAATAACTGAATGTCTACTCGCTAAAGAGAAAGCTCATGTGAGATTACAAACCTTCGATAACGATAAAAATAGACAGGCCTTCAGAGATCTACGATATAAATCCAAAAAGTTAATTCAACAAAGTAAAAACACTTTGGAGTTACATGTCGCTAATCAAAGCAAGACTAACCCAACATAATTCTACAGTTACATCAGGAAGAAGAAAGTGGTGACTTCAACGATTGGACCCTTGGTAGATGAAAATTAAGATTTTATCAATGAAGATGCCAAAAAGAGTAATACTCTCAACAACTTCTTTGCTCAATCTTTACATCAGAAGACCTAACTGACATCCCTACAGTACCGCCAGTACAAACAAACAATATGGAAGTTCTTAGAAATATCAGTATTACTGAGGCAGAGGTACTGAGATGTTTAGATAACCTCAATGAAAGCAAATCACCAGGACCCGATATAATTTCTCCTAGAGTTCTTAACCCCTAATTAGCGGGGCCCGACTTAAGCCCGTATCTAAAAACCTGGACTATGTGGCGGGGACCAACTTAAGTCCGTCTGCAATTTTTGAGCAAGAATGGCTGTGAGAGAGAGACGAGCGACGGGAGGAGCGTAGGTTACCTCATGACCACTCGGCACGGACCAAGCGCGCCTACTGACATCTACTCCACACTACTCCCCCCTCCCTACCTCGCCACACAGGGAATTATGTCAGGAAATTACCTTATTTAAGGGATTTTGCACTTGTGTTGCACAATCGTTGCAAGAGAACGCGTGGTCGTAGAAGGATGGTTCTGGTATCATTGGAAAACTCAATTTACGCCCTTTCAGGGATACTTAATTGTATTACGCTCTGGCTCTTGTTTATGCATGAAAAAGAGCACGGAAACAAGGCCATTTAGGGTAAAAACCACCCGCTGGGCGCGTAGTGGAAAAAAACTGACGGGCCCGCTCGTAAGGTGTTAAAGAAGCTAAATGCGAGCTCTCCAAACACCTGACGCTGATCTTTAACAAATCCTTGGAAACTGGGAAAATACCTGATGAGTGGAAGTTTGCGAACGTAACACCAATTTTTTAAAAAGGTAGCAAATCTTTGCCTAGCAATTATCGTCCAATCAGCTTGACCTCAGTAGTATGTAAAATACTAGAAACAATAAGAAACTGACTCGTTAATCACTTGGAGGAAAATAATATACTAAAAGACACACAACATGGTTTTCGCAAAAAAACGTTCCTGATTAACAAATCTTTTAGAATTCTTCCATGACATCCTAAATCTATATTAAGAAAGTAAAGCTGTAGATATTATATACTTAGATTTCCAGAAAGCCTTTGATAAAGTTCCCCACAAACGTTTAGTGATGAAATTAAAAGCACATGGAATACAAGGTGGCGTTCTGCAGTGGATAGAAAATTGGCTTAGTGAAAGGAAACTAAGAGTAGTTATTAATGGGAAGTATCAATGTGGACCAATGTAACTAGTGGTGTACCTCAAAGATCAGTGCTAGGGCCAATCCTTTTCCTAATGTACATTAATGACCTATATGAGGGTCTCACCTGTACAATCTCAAAGTTTGCAGATGACACAACAATCGCAAATACCGTACTGACAAATGAACATGTTGAAGATATGCAAAACAATCTAAACAAGCTTTCACAATGCGCTAAAATCTGGCAAATGTGCTTCAATGAAGATGAGTGTAAAGTACTTCATATCGGATACTGCAATGAAAAAGAGGACTACTTGATGAATGACACCCAGCTATAGAGTGTAGACAGAGAAACCGATTTAGGAGTAACTATATCCAGTAACTTAAAACCAAGTCAACATTGTGCTGAAGTTGTTAACCTCAGAAGTGCGCATGGGGGTAATTAGACACCTCTACCTGTGCGCATGTATTTGAGCTGTTTCCATCACTAAAATATTAATTTCACCATAAATAGCATTAATACTTATCCATGTGCGCCTATTATAGGTTGATTATAAAGGTATTAACCTGTTACAACAATAAAACTAGTGAAAACAGCGTTTGGATGGTCAAAATCGGCGATACAGGGCGGGAGTTACATAATGTATGGGTGAGGCAACCTCCTTTCCCACCAATTTCCCCCAAGGCTGGAGAGACACTGTCGATCGATACTCTCTCTCTCTCTCTCTTGCACTCGCTTGCTAACAGCAGTGATGACAATGCCCTGCTTGCAACTCGCTAATGTTAGCACGAAAATATACCTCAGAATAAGGGAATAACAGGGAAAATAGGTGATAACTGAAGGAGGGGAGGTAGAAGAGTGATATTTTGCATGGCCCAGGGGCAAAACAATAAATAAATACATAAAAAAATAAAAATATATATATTTTTTTTTCGATGTTTAAAGTTGATTTTATTTTTCTCAGACTCTTAAGAGTCTTCCCGCAGTTCCCGGGTTAAGAAGGCAAACAACATTATAGGTTTCATCGGTAGATCATTTGAACATTAATCAAAATACATTATCCTCACCCTTTACAATTTATTAGTCCACCCACTTTTGGAATACTGCGTTCAGTTCTGGTGCCCTTTCTATCAGAAAGATATGGACAAATTGGAACGAGTTCAACGTAGAGTTACCAAGATGATACCCTGTATTCGGAACAAACCATACGAGGAACGTCTTAACCCTTGTCTATCGGGGCCCGACTTAATTCCGTATTTAAAAGCTGGACAATGTGGCGGGGCCCGACTTAAGTCGGTGTGCAATTTTGGTGCAATATTGGCTCTGAGAGAGAGCCGAGTGGTGGGAGGAGCGTAGGTTACATCATGACCGCTCGCCACGACCGTCGTGGGCCCACTGACATGTACTCCACACTACTCCACCCTCTCTCACTCGCTACACACGTAATTATGTAACGAAATGACCGTATTTTAGCGATTTTGCCCTTCGGTTGCACGATCGTTGCAAGACAACCAGTGATCGTAGAAGGGTGGTTCGGGTGTCATTGGAAAGCTCAATTTACGCCCTTTCAGGGATACATATTTGTATTACGCTCTGGCTCTTGTATATTCACGAAAAAGTGCACGGAAACAACCCCATTTATGGTAAAAAAAATACGCTGGGCGGCACGGTAAAATATATCGCCTAGGCCGCTCGTTGAGTGTTAAAGAACTAAATGTTTATGCATTAACCAAGTGTAGATTGAGAGATGCATACATACATACAGGCAACATTCCAAGCAACCCTGTTAATGGCTGTTTCACTTGTCGAGTTTTTGGATTTGAGATCGGCACGTATAGTCCGATCCCAGGTCATGCTTGGTCCACCCCTTTGTGCAGCTCCCTCCACAATCACAGACCTGCGTCTTTTCACCCAATTTTGTTCATCCATTTTCTCCACATGTCCATACCATCCCAGTCTACTTGTACGCATCTTCTTGCTAATACTCTTTATACCTAAACGTCTCCTCAGCTCATCATTTGTTATTTTATCCTGCAGCCTGGCCCCACACATCCATCTCACCATTCTCATCTCATTACGTTCTATTATGCGACAGTGGCAGCCTCGGCCCCACCACCAACAGATATGGTATCTCCTAGGTAACAAAACTTGTCCACCAGGTCCAATGACTTATTTGCAAAATTCACAGCCACAGGAACATTATTTAACACAAGCTCGCCTTTGCACACTACGCCCTCAAATTTCTTGATTTCTGACTTATCCTTCGGCAGGGGTCCTTTTATTCTACTACAGGGATTACTCCCATGGAGCACCCAACATCGACAAATGCTGTCCCACACCCTTTCCACACACTGCACATGGGTATGCACCGCTTTTTTCCACATTGCCTCTTCTCACTCTACAATGCATAACCCTGGTTTTGTTAATATGGACTCTTAAACCCTTGCTCGCCATGCCCTCTCTCCATCTTCTGAATTTGGTCTCAGCATCTTGCACATTGTCAGCTAGTAGGACAAAATCGTCTGCATAAAACAGCTCCAACGGGAGTCCGGATCTAAAAACTCTTAGACAGTGCCTCCAGGACCATAATAAAGAGGAGGGGCCTTAACACTGAACCCTGATGGACTCCAACATGGACTATGGATTCCTCACTCAGTACACCTTTCACTCTCACCGCAGTTCGCGAAACCTCATACATCTTCATTATCACACTCACCAGCCACTCTTCCACACCAAGTTTCCTCATAGCCCACTGCACAACATTTCTAGGCACCTTGTCAAAGGCCTCCTCCAAGTCTACAAACACAAAGTAATGATCCCAGCCTTTTAGTAAGTTTCTCTCTTGTATCTGCCTGACTGTGAAGATAACATCGGTTGTACCACGTCCTGGCATAAAACCAAACTGCATATCATCAATGGAGATGCTTTGCCTGATCAAACCCTCAAAGACTCTTTCAGACCTTCATGATTTGGTCAAGCATGTTCAGGCCCCTATGATTATGTCACAAAGACGTTTGGTAGTCAATGTTCTCAAGGGGTTAACTCTAAGTAAGGAAGACTAAAGGTGTCTTTCCTTAAGGGTTATATATTGGTTTAATGTATTTTAGGGTTGATTGAAGTAGTAGGTTGAATCTGTGTCTGAGTCCGTCTCTGCTCGTTCGTAGATAGATAAATAGATGTAAGATGATAATCGCCGCCACCATTCCTCTTATACCTTATAAATGTAAGATAGGTAAAGGGAAAATTAAAAGTCTCTGAATCCAAAAGCCACGATGATTTATTCAAACAAATGAATATTAAAATATACAAGGAGAATTTCCTTATGTTGAGAGGGAGTCTCCTGGGGATGTGATCGCCCCCGTATCTCGTGTCTATCTGTCGACAAACCTTCTCCATACCTCCTGCCCACCTCTCACACCTTTCCACACACCCTATAGGTGGGTAGTGGAAAATTCCTTCACTCCTTCCGGTCATACGCTCAGTGCATGGGTGAGATAAAAGTGCAAGAGTAAGCTACAATGCGTGGGAAGGGATTCCGAGTCATGAAAATCTAGAAGGAGGAAGTTACAAAGAGTTACAATGAATACAATGGATGTACAGTCACCTACATGAATATACTGTACATTGTAAGTAACTTCACCTTAAAAGTATATGAGAGTTGTAATAATGGTTTCCAATAGTAAATACTGAATCTAAGATGTAATAATTACCTCTATCTAGCAGATCCCCTTTTCCTTTGAATTCAATTTCTCATTAACCCTTGTTTAGCGGGACCCGACTTAAGTCGGCCTAGAGAACCAAGGACTAAGTGGCGGGGCCCGACTTAAGTCTGTGTGCAATTTTTGAGCAATAATGGCTCTGAGAGAGAGACGAGCGATGGGAGGAGCGTAGGTCGGCTCATGACCGCTCGGCACGGGTCCCGCGCGACTACTGACGTTCCCTCCACACACATCCACACTCACTGCCTTGCTACACAGGGAATTATGTAAGGATATTACCGTATTTTAGGGATTTTGCACTCGTCTTGCACGATCGTTGCAAGAGAACGCGTGGTCGTAGAAGGATGGTTCTGGTGTCATTGGAAAGCTCAATTTATGCCCTTTCAGGGATACATAATTGTATTACGCTCTGGCTCTTGTTTATCCATGAAAAAGAGCACGGAAACAAGGTCGTTTAGGGTAAAACCACACGCTTGGCGGGTAGTAGAAGTTACTGACGGGCCCGCTCGTAAGGCGTTAAAGGCATCGACAACATGAACTGTAATAAATATTTTACGATTGACCGATCAAACTACACGCGGGTAAATGGCTGCAAAATCATTGGTAAATCATTCAACTGTAACAAATCCAAGAATTCCTTCTTCAATCGAGTCGTCAACTTGTAGAATGGGCTTCCCCGAGATGTCATAGACTGCAACACCGTTGATTCCTTCAAAGTTCGCCTAGACAAGCACCTTGACCTGAACCCAAGGTTGACTGCATTTGTAATTAAATAAATATTTTCTTTTGTAGTGTTTGTCCAATAACTTAACACCTTACGAGCGGCCTATGCGGTTTATTTATGTGTACCGCACAGCGGGGTGTTTTTAGCCAAAATAGGGCTGTTTACGTGATCATTTTCATGCCTAAATAAGACCCAGAACGTAAAACAAATACCTATCCCTGAAAGGGCATAAACAGAGCTTTCGAATGACACCATAACGATCCTTGTATGATGGATAGTTTTCTTGCAATAACCGTGCAACGCGAGTGCAAAAAGCAGGTAATTCGGTACTTTCAGTACATAATTGAGTATGTAGCGAGTGAGAGAGGGAGGAGGGAGCTGAGATTTGTGTCAGTAGGTTCGCCGCGGTGGTCTGGAGCAGTCATACGCTCGCTAGTCTCCTGCCACCACTTGTCTCTCTCTCTCAGCCACATTACGTGCTGAAATTGCCACTCGAGTTATGTCGAGCGCCGCCACATAGTCCAGCTTTTTTTAACTCGACTTATGTTGCTCGCCGCTAAATAAGGGTTAATAGATCTTAATATAATTTCCCCTGCCATGAACTAAGCCCCAGGGCAGCACTTCCTTCTCACATCTTTCTCACATTCTCTCTGAAATACTGTTGCAACATTTGGAACAGCAGTGTTTTGGAGGGCAAGTACCTTCGAGGGGTCACATGACCTATTGTTGCTTGTTTACCTCTGTACTCCTTTGTACTTCCTTTGTATCTTTGTACTAATGTTCAAAACATTGTTGTGCATATAGAATTTGCCGCAAGGAGAAGTTACTCAATGTAGGTGATCAGTAGAAGGCATCTCTCCATAAACGTATGCGGAAGTCTGCGCAAACTCAAGTGCCTCTCTAGTTGTTACTAGGTTACCGCTTACAGTTTCCAGATTAAACAAGTATTATTGTTAATTATTTATTAATAGTGATGGGTCCATAACTGAACTATATATTTTTGCATTGTCTTATGTACTTATGATTCTTTATAAGTTTAATTAAGATAAACATTGAGCATTATTAATGTCCTAGTGCCAGGTGGCCGAGGTCATATGACACTGAAATATAGGCAGAACGGGTTAATAAAATACCTTCGCATGGCGGAACGTTTGCCTTTACCGGGTTAATACCATTCCCATGGAAGAATACTGTTCACAGCACACACAAGGGCAACTGTCTTCCTCCAGCGGCAGTAAATAAGAACAGAAAAAAATGTGAGCAACAGAACAGACATCGATCCTTGATTTTATGCTCCACGGTCAAAACCATTTCAGCTAACGACTTGTACTTCGCTGATCTTAAATAGCAACATGTTATCATCAATTGCTGAAAATACAAACCGTGTAGGTTATATAGAGACTAAATAACTTACATTAAATATCGGTACACTTATATTTAAACACTATCCAAAAAATAACTTGCGGAAACATAATTGAAATGGAATACGGAATCAAATCAAACATTAATTAAGGAAGAATAACTTACCATCTGAATAGAACAAAGCTAACCCATTCATGATAAAGAAGGAGCTGTACAATATAAAAGAAAAGGATGACGTAAACAATGGAAGGCAGATTTATAGATAATGTCGTACCAAATATATAATCCAAACATTGTGTGCAAGAAACAGATAAATCATCTTAAGTTGACGCAAGAGATCAATGTAAAGGGAAATAAAGTTCTTATATATATATATATATACCGGTATATATTAATATATTTTTATAAATCGGGGCTTTCTGGTGAAGTAACTTCTTACTAAACTATTTTGCTCGGAGACCAAACCCGTAGGCTATAACTGTGCACCTTCGTCTCTCAAACGCGAGCAAAACCAGCCAGCCGTGAACAGACTAGAGCACTGAGGCAACGGAACGCAACAGATGAAATCCCAGACTTTCTACAGTCAAAAAGGTACTACCTGACTGTAGACAATAATGTATTATAGATAGAAAAAAAACATAATTAAGTAAAACAAGGAGCCAAAGCAAAACTGAAAGAGTGGAATAACAAAAGGAAAACAAACTGAAGGGGGAATAGAGCTACGAATGATATATATACATATACATATATACACAGTATAGAGAGAGAGTGTTTGTATGTGTGTGTGTGTGTTAGTGTGTGTGAGAGAGAGACCATTTCATGTGAACTATTGAAACACAAGATAATTAGAAACTAAATTAAACGTTCGTATATTGTATGCATTGTTTTAATGTTTGTATATTTTGTTTTTCTAGTTTCCTCCCCAGACCTCTATCAGGCTTAACCATTACCCAAAAGACCCCCTTCGAGATACTTTTGTGTATTTGTTCGTTTGAAACATGTCTTGGCCTCCTAAATTGCAGGTTCGTTATCCCTCGCCAAGAACAAAACTACATGTAAATGGCATGACAAATATTAAAATCACCAAACTAATGAGGCAATTGTCTTAAAATATCAAAACTAATGGTGCTAAGCATGAGAGGGAAGGGACTCCCCCTCCACAATTCCCCTTAAAGAGTAGTCCCAAGTTCCCAAGAGAGTTGAGAGCGACAGTGAGATATGGGACAGAGGAAAGCAGGAAATACCCCCCACCCACCTCCCTCATAACCACACCTACACTTTCGCTGCCTTCCTCCTTTTTCCTCTCCCACTTCCCTGCCTCCCTTCCACTCCCTTCCCTGGTATCCTCGCTAGCCCTCCCTCTCCCCACCCTCCTCCTCTCTTCCTGTACGGTCACTCGTAAAAATTCGTAGATTTCACCTATTTCTAATTATGGAAGTGTATCTCCTAAAGAAAAATATATGGGGTCCACGATGTTTAAAAAAGATAACTGTACCCATCTACCTATACAGGGTGTTCCAGTAATGCTTTTCATAAATTATATGGTGGACTCATCAGACAAAAATAAGAATAAATTACTCTATGAACATGAGGTTGAGTTTTTATAATAACGGAGTTATTACACGATTTAAGTTAACGATAGATACAATCCCATTAAGTTCAAGGGGTAATGTTGCCATTTTAGTGGATTATATCCATTTGGCCTTCGCTATCGCTTGCTAGCCTCAAGATAGTTTTGTATCCAATAGGTGTTCTCTCTTCAGGCTAGCGAGCGGTAGCGAGCTGATTTTTTCGGTAGAAAAATCAAATCCGGCGAAGCCGGACATATTTTTCTACCGAAAAGTCAGATCGCTACTGCTCACTATCTTGAGGCTAGCAAGCGATAGCGAAGGCCAAATGGATATAATCCACTAAAATGGCAATATTACCCCTTGGACTGAATGGCATTGTATCTATCGTTAACTTAAATCGTGTAATAACTCCGTTATTATAAAAACTCAACCTCATGTTCATAGAGTAATGTATTCTTATTTTTGTCTGAGGAGTCCACCATATAATTTATGAAAAGCATTACTGGAACACCCTGTATATATATCTGCTTGTCTATTTATCAAGCTATCTATCTACTATATATCTATCTATATATGTATCTAACTAGCAATCTATCTATCTACCTATCTATCTATCCATTTCCAGAAGCATGTTTACCCTAAGGCTTTTGACATTGGTAATATTGAAGCAATGTAAAAATACTTGTTATCTATAACTGCAAATTCCGCACCAGTCATGTTACAATTTATTTGTTTTATATGCAACACAAATAATTTACATTATGTCCGGGATGTCTGGAATATTCAACAGGACATTTACAATACACTCACAGGAAGGCAGAAATTCAGTATATTTCCAGTAGTGAGGTGTGAGAAGCAAGCAGGTGGTACACGAACGGTTTTTCAGGCACTTTACGACGGCAAGTTTGTTCTTATAATATTTTGTATTCTGAGGTTGTTTTACATTGCAATCGGAAACGCGACTGGTGGTAGGTATGTAGGTGGCTTAATTATGATAAAATTTCATTTTGTAGATGACAGACTACAATTGCCCGTTCACATTGACGAAACAATTTTTGTGTGACACCGCCTTCAGAGGAAATATTCGTCCACACATCTCAAGGCACCTTATCAAGTGTGGATTTCAGAAGGAAATATTTTCCGACTATAAACCACCTTTGTATACACTATTTTCATTATGTAAAAACAAATACAAACCCTAAATAACATAAACAAAACATGTTCAACATATTCTGGCTATCATTTGATGATTTTCCGCAGTTCTGAATGGCTCAAGAAATCAAACGGATAATTAACCCTATGACATACCAAATAAACTTCAAATATCTGTTCAATATCGTCTAATGCTAGCCAGAATAAATGTTAATACGTCATAATATTCAAGGGGTAAATATGGTACTCCTTTGGAAATCAAACATTAGAAAGCATGTACATATTATGTCACAAGAAAAAATACGAACATATTATTTTAGTTTATTTAGCCACAAAATATTTCCTGTGTAATTACTATTGAATGCTAATAATGTACAAGGAATGTATTGCCGTGTACATAATAGTATAGTTTTTTTGGAAGGGTGACTTTGAAGGGGTCGGGGATATACTTTTAGGTTGAAGGGATTAAAGGTTATTAATTTATCTTGAAGAGCTTTTCTTTTCTTTTAGCTTGACGGGGATCTGGGAGGGTGTGGTCTTATTATAGCTTGAAGGGGGTTTATTTTTGCATTTGTGTTGTATATATGTATATTTACATTATAATGTAAAACTTGCAAAATAATCAAACCAAAACCTGGACGACACAAGATAAATGAAAAAAATACTGATCAAAATCGCTATGTGGCAACAACGCTCAACAAAATAACATTTTGAAATAAAAGAACACAATCCACCACACAGGGTGCACACAACTACATGAGCAAGTCAATATATATATATATCTCTATATATATATATATATATATATCTATATATATATATATATATATATATATATATATATATATATATATATATAATGTTTTGTTTTCTTTAAATCCTGAAGCGGGTTTGAGAAGTTATATTTTTATCTTGTATATGGTGTGTCTCTCTATTTTGTTCTTAGCTTGAGGGGAGTCTGGTGGGTGGTTATGTGTTCCGTACCGTCCACTTTGGTTGTCAATCTATCTTTTGGCGTGTTTATTCAGTTTTTGGCAAATTTTTCAATATCCTTATTATAATTTAGCGGTGTTGTCATATAGTTGATTTTGCAATAGTAGTAAGGACATTCTTTACACTTATACCTGTGTTTGAGTATTTATATAAATATATATATATACCGGTACATTATATATATATATATATATATATATATATATATATATATATATATACCGTATATATATATATATATATATATATATACATATACCTGTATATATATAGTAGTGGCAATATATTCTCCTCGGGGGAAGCGGAGTCTTATAAGGGCAAGCAACACCAAGGTAAACACGAACATCTTTATTCTGGTACCGGTAACGTTTCGACATTAACATATGTCATCATCAGACTTTTTCTAAGTTTCAAATCCAGGCGTTCAGCAGTTCGATACAGCTGCACCGTTGGCGATCCATAGCGTTTGTTGATAGTAGTGGCAATATATATATATATATATACATATATATATACAGTATATCCTGTAACGTATATATTTAATTATGTTTACTATTGTGTTTCTAGTGTTCAACCTAAACCTCCATTAAGCTTAAACAAAATCTCCAAGACCCCTCTTGAGGTAAATGTCTGCATATTTTGGTCGAGAAATGTCCCAGCCGTAGGCTGATTTCTCGTAAATTGCAGGTTCCCTATCGTTCGCCAGAAAAAAAGTAAGTGACACCTAAATGGCATGACAGATCTTAGTATATAAAAATAAATGGGGCAAATGGTCTTAACATCGCTAATCTAATGGTGCGAACATCTTAAACCTGAAAATATATGGGACTAAACATGAGGGACAAGGGGGTCCAGAGAAAAGAAAACTTAATCATGGCTAGCAAGAATTGAAAGATAAAACACTATCAATATACCTAATATTCTTTCATACCTTTTTCGTGCCTATTATTGTTTACAGTGCACATATTTTGTTCTGTATTGGTAGTATTTTATTGTATCCTGTGTGTTCCAATATTTTTCGGATACATAGAATATTTCTTCACGCTCTTTCTGCTTCTATCTCACTCTTTGAACTGGCCTCTGTTTGAAATATATATTTAAGTTGTGTGTACCTTTCTAACTATACTAATTTACGGAATTAAGGTTCAAGTTTTGGTGTATATAATAATAATAATATTTATAATAATAATTGATGTAAAAATGCCATTGACCAATCAGAGGGCAGGATTCTCTCAGGTATGCCACACCAAAATTGCCGACAATACTCAGCTCCGTGAGATGTGTACGTCTGTGAAGCTCTCCACTAATCAGCGGCCGCCATTTTCGCTTGGCACTCTGCCTCCTTCACTCAAAACGGCAGATTATAACTTATCCTCCTGATCAGCCAGCCAATCAAGATGCCTGATACTCCCAGTGCCACCACCAAGCTCACTGGCCACGTTAAGTGGTTCAATGCACTAAAGGGCTTTGGTTTTATCACCTACAGTGGAGGTGACATTTTTATCCACTCCACTGGCATCTCCAAACCCAATCCTCTCCATCATGTGCCCTCTCTTGCCACCAATGAGAGGGTATCATTTACCATCAAGAGGAGAAGGCGAGGAGATGAGGCCATCAATGTCATGGGCCCTGATGGAGAGATCCTGAAGGGTTCCAGGCATGGTAGAAGAGGTAAGAGGGAGGACTACCACCAAGCTACAGCAGCAGTCAGTTGTTCAACACCGGACTTGGTCCAGGTTGTTGTTACAACTGCAGTGACCCTCTGCAAAGGGGATCACAAGCTGCTTCAGGAGTATCTTCCAACACTCCTGAAGGCTAATAACCTCCCTCCCATCATCATTCCACCTCTTCCAGGACCATCTGCACCACCCAGCTTCATTCCCACTCAGGTTATGAGGCAAAGAAGCCACCCGAGAAGGAGACTGGACATCCAGAAGCCTCTCTCAAGACCTCCACCACCACCACAAACAGTCTCTGCATCACCACCGCCATCACCAGTCAATGTCGCCGGCCCAGCAGCAGCCTCGACTCCAGCACCTGCCACCCAAGATCCAGTGGCAACCAACTCCTCCGCATCGTCCGAGTACTCCGACTCCACCACAGGAGAAGACGTCGATGTGGAGGGGTTGGAGGAGGGAGAAGAGGACATCAACCTGGGAATGACCACCAGCGAGCTGGAGAAGAACATCATCGACTTGACTGCAGAGATCCAGCAGACTGCAGCAGCAGGAAGACGTCCCCCTATAGCGGCCCAGAAGAAGCTGACCAAGTTGCTACACTTATCATTCCAGCAAAAATAGAAAAAGACAATGGAGCACTCTTGGTTGAGCCCGAGAACTTTTCATCTCCTACTGTACTTCGCACTTCTCCACTTTATCTTCCTCTCTCCAAAACTCTCCAATCTCCTACTTTACTCAAGTCATCATCATCATCATCATCCTGTTCGCTCCAGAGTATTTTCCTGCAGTAAAAAGTGGTCTGGCGGGAAGATACTATCACCATCTCCCCGAAAATAACTAGAAAACAGCAATGAGAAACTTCCTGGATACTATATGGAAGAGATAAAGGAGGAGGAGAACAGAGGCATTTCGGCCGGCCGAGTGATGTCGCGCGGGCCGCTCCAGCCAATCAGCGCGCCCGCAGCACTAGGGGGCGGGTATAAAGGAAAGGGGGGAAGCCCCACCTCTTCCAGGACCACCTTCACCACCCAACCTCATTCCCACTCAGGCTATGAGGCAAAGAAGCCACCCGAGAAGGCGTCTGGACCTCCAGAAGCCTCTCTCAAAGACCACGTCACCACCTTCAGTCTCTGACTCTCCACCACCACCAATCACCTCTGCAGGACCAGCCTCGACCTCCACTCCATCACCAGCCACCATTGAACATCCGGTGGCAGCCTCCTCCGCGTCATCTGAATACACTGTGTCCACCATAGGAGAAATAGTCGACGTGGAGAAGATCGAGGAAGACGGAGACGAGGATGCAGCAGCTGAACCACAACCTATATCACCACAGCAAATAGAAGGTCTTAGGACCTTCCAAAGATAGCTGGACAAGCTCAGGATATCACCACAGCAAGTGGAAGGTCTTAGGGCCTTCCAAAGTCAGCTGGACAAGATCAGGAGGAGCTCCGAGAAAAAGCCAAAAAGATCCAGAAAGACCTTCAAGATGGAAGAATTTGTAAAATCCCAACATTAACACATCGGCTTCTTCACCACCACCATCTCCTGCCTTCATCTAGCAGCCCCAGCCCCCTTCTTGGCAAGCCATACTGATTCAACTCAATTATTCAACTCACGTTGGGTCAAGCCCCGACACCCTATTTCTCTTACTATTACCACTGTCTCTCCTACTTAACCAATAAAAACTTCCCTTCTTTCACCTTCAACCACCTTTTCTATATTCATTAAGGCTCAATGATGATTTGTGGCAACCCTGGCCTATGGGGTTGGCAACGCTGGTTTAAATCAGCGAGGTTAAGCAACGTGGGGTCTGGTTAGTAGTTGGATGGGTGACCGCCTGGTCATCAGTTGTTGGGTAGGTTTGGTGGCCCTCCACCAGCACAGCAGTAGCTGGATGGGTGATTGCACCCGGGACCAACATTGATCAGATGGTTGCCACACATACATGGGGTGGGTGAAATTTCCCTGGCTTGCCACCAGGGTCCAAGTAGCCCAGGAGTGTTGAACAAACTCCATTCCCTGTGTAGTTCCATCTCACTCAGACGAAAATGAGGACCTGGAATCGTTGTGGCACAAATTAATCCAGGGACCTGATTGGTGGCTTCCTGCAACCAATCAAACACACGAGAATGAGAACTTGGCTAGCCACCAGGATTGCTCATAAGTCATTGGGCTGACTTGCTCTCGTGTTAGCCTTGTCCCACCCAGACATAAAAGTGGGTACCTGGAGTGTAAAAAAGGCCTTGGCATGGTCGTATCCTGGGGTAAATTTGATAACTTGTCTCCTCATTTCTATATTCCTCCGTTCATAAGTGTCAGTCTGTCCTGCCTGTCCCCCCATCCTAGCCCAAAAACACAACTCACGCAGGTTGGGGCAAGCCCCGACGCCTTCATCTCCTACTACAATTCACTTCCTCACCCCCTACTACTGTGTCTGTCTGTACTGCCTGTCCCCCCATCCTAGCCCAAAAACACAACTCACGCAGGTTGGATCAAGCCCCGACGCCTTCATCTCCTACTACAATTCACTTCCTCACTCCCTACTACTTCCTCTGTCCCAACTCTAGTATTCGAGGCATTGGGGTGATCAAAATTAGTATTACTTGTCTCATCATTTCTATATTCCTCCGTTCCTCAATGACGGCCTCACTGCCCACAATCTCCCTGCCATCTCTATTCCTGAATCCTGGTACCAATTCATCAAAACAAAATCCTCCCAAACCCCCACAACCACCCCCAACCATCTCCTCCCCCAATACCTCCTCATCCTCTATCTCCTCCCCCACCTTAGCCACCCCCTCTGCCAGCACCTCCACCCTCTCCACATCCACCCTCAACTCCAAAACTCCTACTCCCAGTTCTCGAGAAGTCACAACCCAAATTACTCCTGCCGGGCCCCCCCCCCCCGAAAAAGTAGACCTGCCCATCCACACTCCTGACCCAACCCCTACCTCACCAACATCCATGCCTCCCCCATCTACCTCTACCTCTATCCCCAAAACACCATCCATCCCACCTCAATCCCCCGTAAAACACAAGAATAACGGCCCTGCTGATGCAACCTCTCCTACTTCCAACCGTTCTCGATCCAAATTCCGCAAAACTTTAAACCCCTAAAGACATGCCTCAGCTGACCCCACACCCGTGTCATTTTCACGACCCCTCTCCCTTTCTCGCCATTCCTCTCACACATCACCCTCCCCATCCCGTCCACCTACCTCACCCCACCACCCCATTATCACCAACTCATCCGACAATCATCCATCATGCTCAAAGTAATTCAATTCAACATTAGACACACAATTAATACTAGATAATGACCCAGACATTATATTACTCAACAGCACTTGTATACACAACACACACAAAATAATATTCTTTGGCTACACAACACGACAATCTGACAACGAAGCACACAACGGAGGTGCCATCATGATTAAAGCACAATACAACATGAATTCATGAGAGACTGGACATATAAACACTTCTTAGCAGTAAAAACACACACAACACTTGGTCCCCTCATAGTCGCCACTACATATGTCAGACCCAACACACACATTCCTTACACTGATATGAACACATTATTTAACAACAATGTACCCACAGTCATCCTTGCAGACTGTAATGCTAAACATCATGCTTTTCAACACACTACCAACAACCCACACGGAACACAACTTCTAGCACTACACGACATTAAAAGACTAAATTTCCTTGGCCCAGATTTTGACACAGTTTTCGTACACAATGGGTCTGGCAAACCTGATCTCATCTTCTCTAACCGAGCATTTAACCTTTTTCACCATCAAATTTCCCCTGGGCCTTAGCAGGATCCGACCACATCCCCATTTTCATGCAAATATCTTCAAATCCCATTTTAGTTCCTTCTACATCACATTACAATTACTCCCAGGCTAACTGGGATGAATTTCAACACATCCTATCACAACAAGATTACACAACTGACTATGAGGGACTCCACTACACAAATCTATATCAACAAATAGAACACATACACAACACAATCATCAACGCTGCAAACACTACCATACCTAAAAACATCCTACAAAGTCAGACACACATTCAGACCTTCCATACGTTCACAAAGACTCTTTGTGTGCTATCGTCGTCGATTTGAACAAAACAAACAAACCACACCTTAGGCCGAGTACGACATGACCTCTCACACCTCATAAATCATATCCTAGACAGCCTGCAATCTGACCATGACAGCCACTGGACACACCTCATTCGCACTGCTGAACAACACAGGAAAACTAAACCCTGGGAATTTTGGAGACACATAAACCGTTTAAAAGGCCACAATAAACCTACAACATCTTTACTCATTGTAAACGGTAACACCATCACCGATCACAGGGAAATCACAGACATCTTCAAAGACACATGGGCCCATGTATACCACCCACACCATCCTGAAAGACCCGCCCAACAACACATTCGAGACATTGAACAACATGTTAATAATATTGCAGACAACATCTCTCACGACACACACATCAACACAGATTCACTTAACCCCGACAACTACCTCACTGCTCCCATTGTGCCTGACGAAGTTAAGCTCATTCTCTCTAAAACACGGAGGAAGGAGCCTGGTGCCACAGGAATAAACCATCACATTATAAAGTACCTCCCAAACACATTTATTAATGCACTCACTTGCTTATACAACGCCATCCTGGCATCAGGCTACTTCCCCGTCTGCTTTAAGACTGCAACAATCATCCTTATTTCCAAGAAATATCAAAATAGCAAAGACCCATTGAACTACAGACCCATTTTAGTCTACTTGAGACTCTTAGGAAGACTTTTGAAACAATCCTAAATCGCCGACTCAGACTGTACCTTGAAGACGAAGGATTCTCACTGACAAATAGCTTGGTTTTAGACCCCGCAGATCCTCTCAGGAAGCACTTAACATAATCACCAACTACATTCACATTAATAAACACGCCAGACACGGACACAAAACAGCACTCATCACAAAAGACATTAAAAGAGCATTTGACACTGTATGGCACGTAGGCTTGAAGTACAACATCTGCGAAAACTTCAATTTCCCTTTACCAATTAAAAAACTTTTCTGCAACTTTTTAGAAAACAGATCAGCCAAAATTAAATTTTCAAATTTCTATTCAGACTCATTTCCACTCCATGCAGGCGTACCTCAGGGCTCCGTGCTCGCACCTACACTGTACATTCTCTACACTAATGACATGCCAGATCCAATCAATAATGACTCTCTCACAATTTCCTACGCTGACGACGTGACGCAACTTGTTAGGGCAACTACCATAGACGGTTTGACAAACAAAGCCAAGAGAGAGCTTGACCGAATAGCACAATGGGAACAGAAATTGCGGATTCAGGCTCATCCTCGAAAATCCTTTATCACGTACATATCCACTGGTTACCTACATCCTAGACCACTATTCCTCAACTCCCGCTCACCTCCTCCCGATCGCATCCCAGTAACTGTCTCACCCACTAACAAAGTACTCGGCCTAACCTTTGACAGAAAACTTCACTTTCATCGTCATGCAAATCAGACTATCTCCATTGCTTCAAAATCTCTTCAATCAATTTTCCGTTTTCGAAATGCCTCCATCAAAACTAAACCCATTTGTACAAAGCCCTAATTAGACCGCTACTTTCATATGCCCCACTGACCAGCACTCTTTTGGCAAACTCCCACAAAATTAAACTCCAAAGAGTACAGAACAAAGCACTGAGGTGGATCCATGGAACTCAGTGGTATGAGTTCCAAACATCGGAACACTTGCATGAACTCTCCCGCATCCCTCCACTTAATGTCTACAACAACTTTCTGGCTAATAAACAACTTGAAAAACTTGAGACCTTTAATCACTTTGTCCAAATTTTTAATAATATCACTCAACCCATCCGACCCTGGTCGAACCTTTTGCATCCAATTAACAGAGAGGCTTCCAATCCCCTATTCACATAATAACTTTGTTACACCACAAACTCGCACTCAATTTTCACCATTCCTTTTACTCACCTACCAGCCAAAATTTCTAATTCATTCACAAATACACAATAAAAACTAAAATAAATTAAGCTCTTCAAAAGACAGTGCAATCATCTCTAAACTCGGCAGTTGACAGCCATGCCTTGCTGCCCCACTTTAGACCCTTACCATCCAAAATGGCTAGACCATCCTTAAAACCTTCTCCATTACCACATTTTGTTATGCTAAAATATTTATATTCAAGAATTAAAAACAAAATTTGATATTCAAATTCACCCAGACTCATCTGATTCGTCCAGACTGGTAGAGGCGGTGGGGCATGCCGGCTCGTCCACAGTGCAGCCTCTATACCACTCTTGACCGATCAGAGCCTCTGAATCTCACTTCACCACAAATTTACTTTTACCACCCAAAATTAATTCTGTTTTGCCTTTACCACCCAAATTTGTTTATCTCCATCCCTTCTTGGCATGCCTACTGAAGCTCTCAAAAATATGTCTTAATAATACCAACAGTCACAGCCCCCCTCTAAACCCCCAAACTAAAATCCAAACAACTCACGCACGATGGGTCAAGCCCCGACACTCTTTATCCTCCTACTTTGACACTTTCTCTCTTACTACACCAATAAAAACTTCCCTTCTTTCACCCTCACCAACCTTTTCTATATTCTTATTCATTCATTCATTCTCGATACAATGAAGCAACTTGGTTGAGCCCGAGAACTTTCAGTCTTCCACTGTACTTCTTATGTTACGACCGGGGCTACGAATAAAACAAGGGCACTTAAAGATTGGACTAGTAATAGGGCACTATGCAACAACGGTACGCTAGATCCAAACCCTTGAACTTATATGCCGGCGAACAAAACACCTATACCCTCCAGAGTTAATCTGCGATAACGGGGTATCCTTAACTGTATCCTTAAAACCGTATTCGGTACCCACACATTGTTTTCAGTCTTCAGTCTATAGGCTTCCCAGCATCCCCTAGTTATGCTTAACCCTTAAAGATCGGGACCGGACTTAAGTCCGCCTCCAATTTGCAGCAAGTTAGGATCATTATTAAGGCTTTTAAAGGGTTAAAATCGAGTGCAAATGGCCGGGAGCGCAGCGGGCCAGACAGCCGACTCCCAGGGATTACCGCCGCCCATTAACTCATGTTCCCTGTGTTCTCGAGAGGCCGGCAGTGTAGCCAGTAGTGAGCATAGCTGGGAAAAATATGCCGCTACGCTAAACTCCCATGTTACTGGGTCCACTGTATGAGAACCACGAGTGCTACGTAGCTCGTTCTGGTCTCATTTTGAAGCCTTTAGCGCCTAGTTTTTTGCTGAATACATTATTTTCTTTTCATGCAGGTACTTGATTTATCATTCAGGAGGGCCTGAATATGCCCAAATAAACCCAAAATCCCCCGCTAGACAAGGGTTAATAAGGTTCATCATTCAGATCTATACATTTTATTAAATTTAACTCTCTCAAAATAGTTAGAGTCCCTACGAATTCCACCAATTATTTAACCAACCTACATACCTACCCTACCAAATAATAATGATAATTCAAATTTATTTTTGGTGAATAGCAGAGTATTGGCTAAGGTTTTTAACAATTCCTTCCTTTGCCAAATGCTTACTTTAATAACAATATTCTGGAGCTTCAAAGTTTTGACAATTTTTGTTGTGGTGTGACTTACCTTCCCTCCTCCCTCATGCAGCAAGCAACGTCTTCAGGGGTTCACGAGTATTGCATTCTTCCATAATATTATATATAGTTCGGTTTTTACGCAATACCTCCGGTACCGCTTGTCGGATCGGGACCAAACTTTGACACAAGGTGCATTTTTGTATTGGGCAACTTTTGACATGACATCCAAAATGGTGGGCAGTCACGCCCGTGACAGCGTTTCACACCCAACCCATCTCGTCCTATCTAATTTTATGTTGAATTCTATTGTTCTTGATCCCAATATAGCATTTGGTAGCCTATTCCACATATCTACAACTCTTTTACTAAACGAATAGAGGCAGATCCCCTACACACCCAGTCTCTCTCTCTCGCTCGTTTGTTTGCACACCGGTACAAATAAGGCAGATCACTTACACATGCAACTAAGATGAAAATGGGAATCTGCAGAGAGACAAGTGGCCCACAAAAGGCAGATCCCTTTCACATCCAACCCATTTTGTCCATATGACTATCTGATTTTATCTTGAAATTCTCTATTGTTTTTAATCCCAGTATAGCACTAGGTAGCCTATTTCACATATCTACGACTCTGTTACGAGAGGCAGATCCCTTACACAGCCAATCTCTGTCTCTCTTATTTGCACACTGGTACAAATGAGGCAGATCCCTTAAGGCTCTGTCACACTATGCCGATTTAAGTGCCGACGCTCCACGACTTAAGGGTCGGGACAGGTCTTTGCCTACATCGCCGCGCAACGTGGGTGGGCGTCTACTCAAGAGAGCCGTTGGGAGAGGTCGTCAGGGGCCTCAGGAAAAGTTCGACATGCACAACTCTCATGAGTTGATTCGGCGGCTAGTAAATTGACGAGACGGTAGGCTGGCGGCGTTGGGCGGCGTCCGGTATGCGTCATACGTTACAAGGGCGCCAGCCTGTCTGCGTCAGACGCCGCTTATAAGGCAGGTCGCCTTCAGGCAGCGACCCGGTAACGCCCAGGCACCATCATAGGGGAAGGGCATATCGTGAGTCCGCGACCTGGCAACGTCGCACGGGACATCGTTGATATATGGTTTTGGGGGTGTTTTTGTTTTAACCTTGATGGAGGTCTAGCGAGGAAACTAAAAAATAAATTAATATATAAATAAATAGACCCCAAAAATCACCACTGTCCCCTTAATCCGATCCCATCAATGAGTGACTATCTATAAACACTTTTAATAGCAGTGGCGTCTGTTTTGCCATAGTTCTGCTATACTTAAACGATTTTATGCAGCTTAAGAACGGTCTGTCGGAGTTAAGAGAGATAAATGAGAGGAATGGAGGTCTTGCGATTGCTACAGGCCCTTTGTAAGCATAATACAATAACCTAATAGTTGCCAGACTATAACGAGAAAGACGTCACCGGTACTGAAAGGGTTAACTATAGATGGCCTTGTTTTACCAATTATATACTAAAAAAAAAATAACACTTAATTAAGGGGAGATGGGCACATTTGTTTGCTCATTTATGGATCTTTTTATTATGTTTTTAGTTTCCTCCCTAGATCTCAAGCTTAACTACCCCCCCCCCCCACACACACACACACAAACGTCGCCTCCGACGGACCGGTTTGCCTCGGTCGGGATCAAGTGTGACGGAGTAGGGGTCCAGTGTGACAGGGTGGCTGTCCAGAGCCGCCATAGTATCTATCGGTGCCGCCCTACCTCCTATATTCGTCACTCGTCAGGAGCATTTTCGCCAACTAGTTTGCGCGCTATGGCGCATGACGCCACCTCAGCGGCGTCATTTATCTTCCTTAGGTCTTGCATGGTTGCCGCTCGACCGCTTCCAGTTGCCGTTAGGCGGCATGCCCGCCGTGGGCGTCCCACCCCTCTATCACCCATGATACTCAGCAGTAGTCTCCCCCTTGTATAGCCACTCCTTAGGTCGTGGAGCGGCGGCACTTAAATCTGCATAGTGTGACAGAGCCCTTACACATGCTACCAAGATGAGAATGGGAGTTTGCAGAGAGCCAAGTGGCCCCCACGGGCCCACAAGGCAGATCCCTTTCACACCCAACCTATCTCATAAACGTGATATGTTACACACTTACTATACACAAATTTTATCATATACATTCAACCCTCCATTTAATAGACTAAAAGGGGGGATGACCAGTCCGTCTGGTGCTAGAAAAGTATTACATTATGTGACAATTCCTCTCCCTTGCTTTTGGTTCACACATTGGTTTGGTTGTTTTATTATCCTCTGTTTCTTCGATATCTCCATATTAAAGTATAAAATGTTTAGTTGTTTGGTATGTATTTTATCTATGATTAATTTCAAATGTGATGGAACAGATCTAATGTTTAGATTTATTAAAAGTGATAACAATGATAAAACTAAAAACAAATGATACTGTAAAATGAAAGGTAGACCTCCTATAAATGTCATGCCCATAAATGGCATTCTCCCTTTCTTTTGGTTGTTCTATTATCTTTAGTTTCTTTGATATCTTCCTATTAATGTACAGAAAAAATAGTTGTTTGGTATGTTTTAACCCTCTGAGTACCAGCGACGACAACGTGTCGTCGGTAATGTTTGTTCCCCACAGACCACGACGCACAAGTGTCGTCGGGGTTTAATTACTCCGGTCCTATGGCACCTAGAGGACTCAGATTTGTATGGGAACTTTTTTTTTTTTTTTTTTTTTCCAACTTACTTCCTCTCGGGCATAGGCTGAGAGCCTTAACATTCACCGCTTTACAATGAACAGTGAAGCCTGTGAGGTCTTGTTCCAGTCTAGGGAGTGAGACATGTGAAGCACGTAGAGTACAACGAGCACCTGCCATCTTGCCTTCACATGAGGCACGGTGCTCACTCATGGCCCGAAACGACCCCATCTCTGAAGCCACCTCGTTCCCGTGCTTCACTGTCTCACCCCCTACACTCGGACTCTCACACTTACACACACACAACGCCACCTGTTGAGCAGATAACTCACCAGGCATTGCACCCCTATAGCATATTTTGAATATGGGAATATTCATACAGTGCTAATTAATCAGGGAACAATGAGGGTATTTTATTGACGTTTCGGTGGGCTTGTGGTAATGCACTGATACCAGGTACAGCACAAATTCCATCCCAATAATATCTTCCCATTGATACATCAGGATTTGAACCCGGGTCCTTTGGATTACCAGGCCAGTGGCAAGACCACTCCACCACACCTCCCCTAAGTGTAAGTATCCCACGCAACCATGCCGATGGTTAAAAACTTTCAAAGTCCAACCACGTGCGCATGAGCGTGCAAAAACATGTTTTTTGGGTGTTTTTACCTTCATTTTTTTACTCTTGTAAAATCGACTTTCGGGGGCTCCGTAGGACCCCTTTTTGACCTTTTTGATAATTTTTTTGGGGGGCGGTCCTTCATTCCTAAGCCATTTGCTATTGTTTCTGGAAAACAAAAAAATCAAAACCTGCTGGTCCCTGGTGGTACATTTATTTATAACTAGCTGGGGCTCAGTGGGTTAAATCTGTGATTAATTTCTAATGTGATGGAATTGAAAACATGAACATCTCACCAACTAATTAGAAATAATATTATTCAAGAGCCAAATAACAAAATGTCAACCATCTTATCCTTCTGGCACGGAGCTCATTGACTGGTAACATGTTGCCATACAAAGGGTATTGTTTTTCCCACTTATTCATTTCCTTATTTGGGACAAATGAGAAAAGTTGGGGGGAAGTTTTAAATATTTTTGTAATAACTTGTGTCTATTTTTGTTTTTAACAGTTGTTGGAATATATATATTTTTAATTCCATCACATCAAAAAATAAACCCAGATAAAATAGAGACCAAACATCAATTATTTCTGTCCAATGATAAGAAAAATAGAAATACATAGAAATATAAAAAGGGAAATCAATTTATATACATGTAAATATAGATAGACCAGGACCAGCAGGTCCTGTCCGTTAAAGGCAGGTCCGGTGAATGGAGGTTCGAGTGTACCTGCAACCAAGATATAATTGCAAGAAATAGGAACATAAGAAAATGGGAGTCTGCAGAGAACCAATTGGCCCACACAAAACAATTGACCCTACCAAGAATTCACCTGAGAACTCTGGTGGACGCTTCTGAACTAGCGCCAGAGCTACGACTGTCGACATCAACAATACCCAACACTTAGGATATACACAGTTTATCTCAATCTTTTGTGATTCTACATATATATATTTTAGATAAAGTGGTAGTGGTGGATAGAGTGGTAGTAGTAGATAAAGTGGTACTGGTAGATAAAGTGGTAGTGGTAGATAAAGAGTTAGTGTTAGATAAAGTGGTAGTGTTAAATAAAGTGGTAGTGATGGATAAAGTGGTAGTGGTAGATAAAATGGTAGAGGTGGATAAAGTGGTAGTGGTAAATAACGTGGTAGTGGTGGATAAAGTAGTAATGGTAGATAAAGTTGTAGTGGTAGATAAAGTGGTAGTGGTGGATAAAGTGCCAGTGGTGGATAAAGTGGTAGTTGTAGATAAAGTGGTAGTGGTGGATAAAGTGGTAGTGGTGGATAAAGAGGTAGTGGTGGATAAAGAGGTAGTGGTGAATAAAGTGGTAGTGATAGCTAAAGTGGTAGTGGTGGATAAAGTGGTAGTGGTAGATAAAGTGGTAGTGTTACATAAAGTGGTAGATGTGGATACATTGGTAGTTTTGGATAAAGTGGTAGTTTTGGATAAAGTGGTAGTGATAGATAAAGTGGTAGTGGTGGATAAAGTGGTAGTGGTAGATACAGTGATAGTGTTAGATAAAGTGGTAGTGGTGGATAAAGTGGCAGTAGTGGATACAGTTGTAGTTTTGTATAAAGTGTTAGTGGTGGATAAAGCGGTAGTGTTAGATAGTGGTTGTGGTGGATAAAGTGGTAGTGGTAGAAAAAGTGGTAGTGGTGGAGAAAGTGGTAGTGATAGATACAGTGGTAGTGGTGGATAAAGTGTCAGCTACAGACATTTTGACTAACTGCTTAAAATAAAGAATTGTTGAAGGAGAGGGAGGGTGGATAGGTCCGCGATGTCGCCAATTTCCCACAATGTACCGCGGTAAACATTGCGTTCAGCGCCTCTATCGGCCACTGTAGGCATTAATTGGTAGGGAGAATTCCCTTTCACACCCAACCCATCTCATAAACTCTCTCTTTCTCTCTCTCACATGCACACACAAATTAGAACATAAGAAAACGGGAGTCTGCAGAGAGCTGATTGGCCCACACACAGCAGATCCCTTTCACACCCAACCCATCTTGTCCTATCAAATTTTATGTTGAAGCTTTATTGTTATTGATCCCACTATAGCACTCGGTAGCCTATTCCACATATCTACAACTCTTTTTACCAAGCGAATAGAGGCAGATCCCTTACACACCCAATCTCTTTCACTCTCGCTCTTGTTTGTTTGCGAACCGGTACAAATGAGGCAGACCCCTTACACATGCAACCAAGATGAAAATGAGAGTCTGCAGAAATCCAAGTGGCCCAGACAAGGCAGATCCCTTTCACACCCAAATCATCTTATCAATGTTACCTGGTATTTACGCTACTTACTATATACACCCATCTTATCATATACCTGCAACCAAAACACAATTGTAAGAAATAGGAATATAAGAAAATGGGAGTCTGCAGACAGCCAATTGGCCCACACAAGACAGATCCTTTTTACACCCAATCCATATCATAAAATCTCTCTCTCTCTCTCTCATTTATCTCTGTCTTCCTTACATTTATGACATCCTATTCTCTCTCTCTCTCTCTCACAAATGAGAACATAAGAAAACCGGAGTCTGCAGAGAGCCGATTGGCCCACACATATCAGATCCCTTTCACACCCAACCCATCCCGCGCTCTCTCTCATATTTATCGCTATCTTCCTTACGTTTACGACATCTTATTCTGTCTTGCCATACTCTCTCTCTCTCTCCCTCACAAATGAGAACATATACAAAAATGGGAGTCTGCAGAGCTCCGATTGACCTACACATGGCAGATCCCTTTCACACCCAACCCATCTCGTTCTATCTATTTTCAAGTTGAAGCTCTATTGTTCTTGATCCCATTATAGCACTCGGTAGCCTATTCCACATATCTACAACTCTGTTACTAAACGAATAGAGGCAGATCCCTTACACAGCCAATCTCTCCTTCTCTCGCTCTTGTTTGTTTGCACAATCTGTTCCTTCTGTAGTTTCTACATGCCCGATAAGTTATATGATCTTTTCATATCTGTGACACAGCTTTTGTATCCAACACAATTCCCTGCTTGCAAAACCGCTCGAACCACGGGCAACGTTGATTGCAACTTTAATTGTTATTAGAGAACCTAGGCCCAAAAAGCGGGACTCGACTTAAGTCGCAAGGGATGTTGCGCACATTAATCGGCTCTGAGAGAGAGTCCACGGGGTGGGAGGACCGCAGGCGGGCTCTGACCGTTCAGCGTGGATCTAGTCCCGCCACTGATATCACCACAACACGTGTACATATCCCTCTTCTCGCTAGATAGGATAAAATCTTGTGAAATTACCGTATTTTAGGGTTTTTGTACTCGCGTTGCAACATCGTTGCAAGCGAACCCGTTGTCGTACAAGGATGATTCAGGTGTCATTGGAAAGCTCTATTATCGCCCATTCACGGATACATAATTGTAACGCTCTGGCTCTTGTTTATGCATGAAAATGAGCATGGAATGATGCTCGTTTAGGGTAAATCTGCCCGCCACACTGGTCGTAGAATTTACAAATGTTTGCGTCCGACAAGGGTTAAATACACTCAGAGAAGTGTTGCCAAGGTCTCAAACCAGTGTTTACAAATCATGGTTCCAGGTACCGCTCGGTACAAGGACCGCATATTACTGACAGACGTAATCAGTCGCTGGTACTGACGGGTGACTTCGCTGGGACAGTTAAGTGGGGGTGTTAAGTGGGGAGTGCATTGTATAAAGAACCATGAACCATTTTGGGAAGCAGTGGCGGCGCCATCTTTTGGTCGGCATTAGTAAATAATGTCAGTCCGATTCCAACTATTAGGGGAGTAACAGCTATCTCTCGCTTTTCTCTTATAGTCTATCTATCTATCTATTCTATCTATATGCTCAGGCCCAATCCCCATTTTGGGGGTAGCCGACTCAAGACAGAGCAAGAACAGGGAAAACACAAAAACAACATAAAACAAAAAATAAACACAGATAACAAACACAAACTCTCACACATCCAGGTCACCCAGGAGAAGACCCAGAGACCAGGGTTACCAAGGTCGCTCCAGCACTCCCCCGGCCCCTAACCACCCGGAGAGGTTCCGATCTCGGCAGGCAGACATGCAGCGGAGCCAAAGCCACAAGCCCTCCCACCACACTTCCAGGCACACCCTTCATATTAATCGTCTCTTATAGTGGAGCAGATAAATGCAAAAATACCCCAAAATAGTTCACTTAATCATGCAAGCATAAAATTTGGCACAGACATTCTCAAAGGACCACTCTTTCATAAAAGGGCGTTAGCCACGCAAAAAATCAAAGATGGCTGCCTCTTTTTCCAAGATGGCTGCCATTCATTGGGCAATTGCATCATCTTCGAGAATATGGGTGTTACTGATGCATTTATCATGGTTTATAATCCCTTTCAATCACCAATTTGTTCTTTATTAAAGTTATTTTTGTCACACTTTCAATTCCAAGTACTAAAACAAAGAGATGGCGTCCAATATGGCGGCCAAACGTAGTATTAATCTTATCTCAGCATCTGTCACTGGCTACAATGAATGCCTTTTTTTTATCTACAGAGAGTTTTTGGGGTCATAGATTCTAAATTATCTAAAACTTTTCTCAAAGGATGTAAACATTATTTACAAGGTGTTGGTATACTTAGAGTGAATGTCGGTGCACAACCAGGGCACACTGGTGACTTCACTGCTGTGTAACTCAGCATGGGGTCTGACTGAACTGCACAAATGTTCTCATGAGGAGGCAGACAGCCGCATCTTTGTCCATGCCAGATATGCTGCAGGACAAGGGAGCAAATCTATCATAGTCAAAGCCAATGACACAGATGTCCTTGTCATTGGCCTGAGTATGTTCCCAACTCTGCAAAGCATGGGTCTGCACCAGCTGTGGCTCATATTTGGCCAAGGTCAGAGCCTTCGATGGATTGGCATTCACAACCTGCACAACTATGTTGGTCAAGAGAAGGCCAAAGGCATGTTGTTCTTCCATGCTTTTACAGGTTGTGATGTGGTGTCAGCTTTTAGAAATAAAGGAAAGAAGACAGCTTGGCAGACATGGGACATTTTCCCAGAGGCAACTCCAGTATTTTCCAAACTGAGCCAGCACCCACCAACCATTGAGGATGATGACATGAAGATTCTAGAGAAGTTTGTGGTCCTCATGTATGACAGGTCCAGCACTGCAGATGGTGTGGATGAGGCTAGACTGGACTTGTTTGCCAGAAAGCAGAGACCCTATGAAGCCATCCCTCACACCAGAGCAGGTCTGATTCAACACACTAAATGTGCAGCATATCAGGCAGGCTGTGTGTGGGCTCAGGCAATTCTGCGCCAGCCAGAAGCAGAGAGTCCAGCTGACTGGGGATGGGAGAAGATTGGCGAAGAATGGAAAGTCTTCTGGACAGCCAACTCTCCCATTGCAAAGAGTTGTGAACAGCTCACTAAGTGTGGCTGCAAGTCTGGCTGCCGTGGCAGGTGCAAATGCTACAGGCTTGGTCTCACATGCACAGCCTTGTGCAGTTGCAAATGTGAAGTGTAGTTTCTCTGTTATCCTGGGTGCAGTGGTGAGTTCAAGTATAATTTCGACTGTCTTTTGCTAAAACTTTCATTAGATTTATGTATTTTTTGGTTCTGTAATAAAAACAAATTAATTTTGTCATAAAAATGTATACTGGAATCTTTATTAGTCGCAAAGATACGAATGATATTAGTTTTGCGGGTGCAATTTTGGTTTGATTTAGCATTACCAAAATTATTTTACAAAAATAGGAGACCTCTTACAGACTCTATGACATATAAAGTAGGGTTTTGAATTGAAATAAGTTGTTTTACTTGAAGTAGTTACAACTTACAAAGTAATTATTAGTAATTCATAGTGTAGACGGCGGCCATCTTGAAAAAATGGTAGCCATCTTGGATTTTTGCGTGACTAACGCCCTTTTTTGAAAGAGTGGACTCTAATGAACATTTGTACCAAATGTCATGCTTGCATGATTAAGTGGACTATTTTTGCACTTATCTGCTCCACTATTACTGGCATTAGTTTATTTGCTTATTTTTGTAATCAGTCCGCTTTTAGGTTTCGAGGGAATAATATCTTTCTCTTAATTGGCATTAGGTTATTTAATTGTGTCTTTCTTGGCATATATTTATTCATTGGCATATTAACGTAACATCAGACGGATAAGGGGTGTGTGTGGTTTGTTTGTCCCTCGTGTTGTGACAGCATTTTACTGTTTTTTCCACATATGTATAATATTTTGTTTATAATATAAGGGTGCGTGAAAGAACTGATAAATGTAAAGTTACTGTGGAGTGTCGAGTCATCTGCGTAGGAATACATAATGTCATGAGTGATAGATAGGAGATCATTGATATGAATAAGGAACAAAATTGGTGCCAAAACTGATCCTTAAGGAACGCCAGCATTTATGAAGTAAAATTGAAAATAAAGGCCATCTACCATTACACATATTTTGCTATCATGACGATAAGAATAGATTAGTGGAATTAGTGATGCAAAACCGTAGTGTAACATTTTAGACAATAAGGATCGATGCCAAACTCCATTAAATGTTTTTGAAATATCCAATGCTATTGTATGCGTTTCACCATGTTGGTCTGTAGCTTGGTTAACTTGAATGTTTGCAGTAGATCGTTTATGTCTAAAGCCATACTGTCTATCACTGAATAAGTTACTAGTCTCTAGATGCTTGTTAGGTGATTGTTTATTAGTGTTTCAAAGATTTTACCAAGGGTGGAAGTTATAGTTATTGGTCTGTAGGTAGATGGATTTGAAGAGGCTCCCTTTTTAGGAACAAGTTGGAAGTTTGCTTCTTTCCACGAGATTTGGAAACTTGAGGTATGGGTTTAGAAACGGAAATGTTTAACCAAAACAGGAGCAAGCACTAAGGAAATGTTTTTAAATATTATTGATGGTTCTTTCACGCACCCTTATATTATAAACAAATGTTATACATATTATATGGAAAAACACAGTAAAATGGACAATAGAGGAGGAGGAGGAGCAAACAGAGATAGATAAACATGTAAACAAAACAGTGATTCAAAAGAAAAATTATGGAACCATAGACAGAAATAATGAATAGATAGGTATATCAATAAATGCACACATATATATAATATTATATATATATATATATATATATATATATATATATATATATATATATATATAACCCAGATAGATAGAGTGATAGATACATAGATTGATAGAAAAATAGATAAATAGATAACAGATAGATAGACAAAATGATAGATAGATAGGTAAATTTATAGATAGCTAGACAGATATATAGATATATATATATAGATAAACAAAATTATAGGTAGATAGACAGATAGATAAACAGATAGATATATAGATAGATAGATAACTCTGAGCAGGGTCGGAGATATAGTAGGAAGCGTTGGAATATTTATAGATGGCCAAACAGCAGGGAAATGGTGAAGAATGAGATAAATAGGTATATAGATACATTGATAGACATATACAGTAGATAGATACCTAAGTAAATAGTTAGATAGATAAATATATGGGTAATCAAATATATCAGTTGGTCGGTAGGTAGATAAATAGATAGGTAGAAGGAAAGATACAACTATAGACAGGTATTTAAATAATTATGTAGACAGATAGACTGATTTGAATGATTCCTTGGTTAATTAATATATGAAGTGATAGGTTGATGGATAGTTATATAGATACGTCGACTGATCAATGGATAGCTAAATTGATAAATTGGTAGCTATGCGTATAGTTAAACACACAGATAGACTTGAATGCTTACTAGAGGTGAAAATATGGGCACATCGACAGACAAACACACATACAAACCAAACAAATAGATAAACATTTAGAGATATACATATGTACACTCACGCGTACTAAAGGTTGCTCAGGGTTGGGTCCTTCCTTACCCCCCTCAACGCTGGTCAGGTGGAAGGGGGGAGTCGGGTCCATGCTTACCCCACCTTCCACCCCCAAACTATCCCCAACTCCCACACCTTCCTCCACTAGCTGACAGTTAGTGATTAGCCACGTTTGTTCTCATATCTTGTAAATTATAGCTAAACCATCATTGCAAACGCTTACAATTACCAACATTAAATATTTATGGGGAATTAATTAATACAATATATATTCGCATTCTCAAAATGAATCTTCATACAAACAACGTGGGTTACACGAATCTCTGCTGTAGAGGTCTTCTGCCTCTCTCTCTCTCTCTCTCTCTCTCTACGACCAAGATTTAATGTGATGTTTGTAATAATACCGTAATTAAATCCAAGATCATACAAGATTAATTATAACATATTCACCCTCATTGCTATACACATCATCGTGCCCTTTACGATTTATTCCTTGGTTCTCAAATCACTTAAGACAATCGAGTCGTTTTTCTAACATAAAAGAAAAGGAACAATGGCAAAGATTGGCTGGAATTGTGTTGCGACTATTATCAATTGTTTCGTTTATTATTTCTTTCATATATTCTATACCACACATACTATAAACTGTCTGTATTTCATTCGATGTATCCCATACACTAATGTTTCGTTTAATTTAATGTATAACTCGGTATATAACTTATGATCAAAGTCAGTGTTAACTTATAGTACGGTTTGATTATATTTAATATATATATATATTATCAAGCCTTTGAGTGACAGTGCTCGCCTCATCACTTACCACGCCTCTGTCTCTTGTCTGTGTTCTCAGCCTCTCACCTCTACACACGTATACAACTAAAGTTTAAGTTTAATAGATAATCTTATCATCACTCTCCTTTAATTGTATCAAGTGCAGGCAACATTCATCAAACAACACTATTGAAGGTAAATATACCCCATTCAGACCCATGTAAGAGTATAAGTGTTACAAGGTTTACGGGCCTATGTGTGCATGAATTGTGCACATTCAACTCCCATCAACCATATTGCAAGGTTTAGGTTGGTCATTGTGATGAATTTCGATCCTGTAATAGCATTATATTGTATAACTAGTTCATAGTTCATCTAGGGTTTATACTTATGACAGCTAGCTTCGGTGAATATGACCCAAACCTGCAAGTTACTGTATTGTATTTGTATCTCTGTCAGTTAATACATACTATTGCAAGGGCCAAGGAAGCGTTGTATATAATCTATGGATACTCTTTCTCAAAACAATTGTTATTTATTGAACGGATAACACAAACAACACATAATTCAGAATATTGTTAATGATTTATTGTGGGACATTATGTAATGACATACACATAGTAAAGAAAGACCAAAAACAAAAGAAAACTAATAATACAAATAACATAAAATGCAAACCCCTGTATTACATTTAAAATATACCAGAATGAATTAGTAGTGGGTCCAGCCTCCCTCTGCATCTATTACTTCTTGCAGCCGTGAAGAGAGAGAATCCACCAGGTTGATGCAGATGTCAGGACGTCGACGTATTCCTTCCCACACTTCTTCAGCTTTTCTCACTATTGATG
Source organism: Paralithodes platypus (assembly GCA_032716605.1). Lineage (NCBI taxonomy): Eukaryota > Metazoa > Arthropoda > Malacostraca > Decapoda > Lithodidae > Paralithodes > Paralithodes platypus. The sequence goes on along the minus strand of CM064575.1, from coordinate 64,756,046 downwards.
GTTTCGTTTTTTCCTGCACCTCCCATTCCTGCACCATTATAGGCCATACGTTTTCTATGGGATTACAGTCACATCCCTTAGTGGGCCAGTCAATCAGGTGTATTTCTGGGTGGCATGCAAACCAGTCCATCACTATCCTGCTTGTATGGATTGGTGCACGATCTTGAACTAGCCAAATGGGTTCGGGCTCAGGAATAGCATTAGCCCGAATGGCAGGGAGGACAGAATTTTCCAAGATGTTGATGTATTTCTCACTGTTTAGATAGCCATCAATGTGGACAAGTTCTCCTGGGCCACCATGCCACATCCAGCCATAACGGGAAACTGAAACCCTCCCACTCCTCGTCCGCTTGAAGATATTACAGGCCTCAAAGCGAATGTTCGCCTGGCGCCAGCATTGTCGGCCTGGTGCAGAAACTGAAGTGAAACACTTCTCATCAGTGAAAATAACTCTTCTCCAGAAGTCTATCCCATGGTCAATATGTTCCCGGGCAAATCTTAGCCGTGCTGCCTTATTTGCTTCTGTAAGGAACTCCTTAACAGCGGGAACATAACATTGTAACCCAGACTCAACGAGCCGCCGCCGAGTAGTGGATGGATGGCAAGGCATGGGCACCTCTCTTGTCAGTGCAACTGTAGTTGTTAATGGGTTAAGCCTTGCAGCCTCCACAAGCCTTGCATCTTCATCATGAGAAGTCACCCTAGGCCGGCCAGGTCTTGGTCTAGTCAGGACATTTCCTTCTTCCTCATGTCTTTGTATCCAAAATTTGAACAGTCCTTCTACTGATGCCCAAACGACGTGCTATTTCCGACTTGGATATGCCACCAGCGTGAAGACCAACTATAATAGATCTGTGAGTAATGACCTCTGGTCTATTCACCCGCGTGCGTGGCAGCCGACCTCGACCTCTTCCCCTTCCAGGCATACCTTGTAATAAAATAATTCTATTATTAGCAACCTAGTGATATACTCATTGAGACAGAAACCTATTTACAATTATCATGGGGCTATACGGGTAATATACAGTATATGTATCGATAAGGTATAAGGGGCCTGCTACCGCTGACGAGACTGTGAAGTGATTGGTGTATTCACAATATAATTATAAGTGACGGTAAGAGGTAAGAGAGATATACTATATATTATTGTCATCGCGGCTCAGACTCACGGTAAAAGACATAATGGCAATAAGAAAAACTAGCAAGCTAAACAGCTCGTTTGAATCAAGGTCTAAATATAATTTGTCTTTATACAGCATATAACTTCTCCCTACAGAGAACCTTTGAAGTATTCAATATTAAAATATCGATATCGGTAAAGCAAAATAATATTACCAACAATGTTAATTTGTTAATATATTAATGGTGTATCTTATATTTAGTTGAACAAAATAAGTAGAACGCCAAACGTATATCACGATACGTAAAAAGACAGAGCCCCCTTAACCCCCTCGCATGGGGGTAATTCGACACCTCTCCCTGTGCGCATGTATTTGAGGTGTTTCCGTCACTAAAATATTCATTGTACCATTAATAGCATTAAGGGGAGCGTCCTGTTCATTTTTTTAAAAATTAGCTCAAAATCCTGAAAATACCATTAAGTATTAAAATGTGTTTACTCAATAACCCTTCATAAACCAGTTAAATGTTATTATTGAAAACCCATTGGATTTTTTTTTTTATGTTTTCCAAACTTTTCCTGTATTTCTAAAAACGTTATATAGCGAACTTTGAAAATGACAGGCTCAGTAACTACTGGTCGTATGAGGATTGCACATACATAAATGGAAAGAGTGTAAGATACTCTACAACCTCCCAACAGCTGTATCTTCTACTCTGCCGAGTTCCTACCTAACATATTGCAAACTAAAAAAATAAAAATAAAAATGTTCACCTAATTACCTTAGACTTTCACATTTTTGAGTAATTTCTCTAATTCAGGAACTAATTTCATCTTTACCCTCAATTATTGACCAATTTTAATGATTTGGGTCTCATTTGAAAGAGGAATAAATAGAGCAAAAAACATTAAGATTATAATTTGTTAAAAGTCTCATACTTTCTCACAATAAATTTTAACTTTCTAGACTGGGAAAAAAAATAATAATAATTTCAAGAAAAATATGGCATAAATAAAAAAAGTAATCACTAGATATGGTTAGGCATGTAATGAGCTCTAAATAAAAAAAATAAAATAAAAAATCGGACACACGGTTTGGTCGAAGTTACAACAAAACAAAATCTCATGTGTCGTTTTTTGTTTTGTTGTATACACATTTTTCGTCCAAATCGCTTGAAATTTGCACACAAAGGTCACAGTATAAACACATATAACAGGTAAAAATTTAAAAGAAATCGCTCAGTAATTTCTATTTATTAGAATTTTACAGGACGCTGCCCTTAATACTTATCCATATGCGCCTATTATGGGTTGATTATAAAGGTATTAACCTGAAACAACAATAAAACGAGTGAAAATAGCGTTTGGATGGTCAAAATCGGAGATATAGCCCGCGAGTTGTATAATGTATGGGTGAGGCAAGCTGCTTTCCCGCCAATTTCCCCCAAGGCCACTAAGACACAGTCGATCGATACTCTCTCTCTCTCTCTTGCTTGCCATCAGTGATGACAACACCCTGCTTGCAACTCGCTAATGTTAGCACGAAAATATACCTCAGAATAAGGGAATAACAGGGAAAACAGGTGATAACTGAAGGAGAGGAGGAAAGTGGGGAAGGAGGGGAGGTAGAGGACTAAGATTTTGCATGGCCCAGGGGCCAAAAAAAAATTAAAAAATTAAAAAATTAAAATACAAAAAATATATTTTTTTCGATGTCAAAAGTTGATTTTTTTTTTCACTCACTCTTAAGAGTCTCCCCGCAGTCCGCCGGGGGAACTCTTAAGAGTCTCCCCGCAGTTCCCGGGTTAACCTGTGAAATGGTCCAAGTGTGAATGGTGCAAATCATACAAATTGCGCTGCCAGCTCGGCTTCGGCTAATACATGAATGAACACCGACCTCCGAATCCTCCAAATCATGCTTCATTTGTCAGGAGTAATATAGTAGTAGCCACGCTCTCAATATACAGTACCGGTATATATATCGTAACTTCAAACCCTGTGAGAGAGAGAGAGAGAGAGAGAGTGTGAGAGTGAAAGTGAGAGATAAAGAGAGAGAGAGAGAGAGGCAGAAGACCTCTACAGCAGAGATTCGTGTAACCCACGTTGTTTGTATGAAGATTCATTTTGAGAATGCGAATATATATTGTATTAATAAATTCCCCATAAATATTTAATGTTGGTAATTGTAAGCATTTGCAATGATGGTTTAGCTATAATTGACAAGATATGAGAACAAACGTGGCTAATCACTAACTGTCAGCTAGTGGAGGAAGGTGTGGGAGTTGGGGATAGTTTGGGGGTGGAAGGTGGGGTAAGCATGGACCCGACTCCCCCCTTCCACCTGCCCAGCGTTGAGGGGGGTAAGGAAGGACCCAACCCTGAGCAACCTTTAGTACGCGTGAGTGTACACTCACGCGTACTAGAAGTTGCTCAGGGGTGGGTCCTTCCTTCCCCTACTCCACCCTGGGCAGGTGGAAGGGGGGAGTCCGGTCCAAGTCTACCCCACCTTCCACCCCCAAACTATCCCCAACTCCCTCACCTTCCTCCTTTGGCTGGCAGTTAGTGATTAGCGACAGTTGTTCTCATGTGTTATATATTATTGTTAAACCATCATTGCACATGCTTACAATGGTCAACATTTAAAATATATTAGGAATTTATTAATACAATATACTCTATAATTGCATTCTCAAAATGAGTCTCTATACACAACGTGGGCTACAAGAATCTCGGCTGGAGTGGATCTCTCTCTCTCTCTCTCTCTCTATCTATCTCTCTCTCTCGACTTAAGCAAAATAGTTGAATGGTCAGAAAAGTGGCAAATGCCCTTTAATGTTGACAAATGTCAAATGTTGCACGTTGGTTCAAAAAACAAAATGTATGATTATCAAATGAAAGGACAACCAATAAAAGTAGACTCTAAGGTTGAAGATTTCGGGGGTTATAATATCAGAAAACCTAAAATCCTCAGAGCAATGTGCAGCTGCGGCAAATAAAGCTAACAAAGCCTTGGGATTTATCAAAAGAAATTTTACCTATAGAAACGAAAGCATTATGTTGCCGTTATTCAAAAGCATTGATAGACCCCATCTTGAATATGGCGTTCAGTTCTGGTCCCCGTATCTCAAGAAAGACATTAAAAACTCGAATCTGTGCAGCGTATAGCAGCTAAACTAATCCCCTCTGAAAACAAGCCATATTATGAAAGATTAAAGAAATTAAATTTGTTCTCGCTAAAGAAACGAAGGTTGCGAGGCCAGCTTATCGGGTGTTTCAAGATAATTAAAGGATTTGACAGAGTAGATATCAGTGCACTGTTCACGATTAATAACAGTACTGCAACCCGAGGTAATGGAAAGAAATTAATTAGAAAAAAAGGCATCCTTAGATGTGACACAATATTTCTTCACATACAGTGTGGTTAAAGAGTGGAATAGTTTACCAAGGGAGGTGGTCGACAGTAATTAAATTGATACGTTTAAGAAAAGACTGGACGATCATCTGATGAAGATTGGATTGATATGAATTAATCAATAGGCATGGGTAATATTATTTCCCTTTCAAACTACTTCATATCTATGCTATATATACACTTTCCTTGTGGGCATTTCCTGACCCATAAGGTTACACTTCATCCTATCTTCCGGTACGGCTCATTAGCCGGAGGGTGCGGAGGGTGGGGAGAGAGCCTTCTACTTTACTGTCCTGTTCTTTCACATTAAACTGTCCCAGTCTAGTAGTACTAAGGCCGGACCACCTAGTTGGGACCACAAGGTCTGTGTGGTCTGAGTATCGGTGTAACTCTGTGTAACTCTCTCTTAACATGCAGACTACGAGGTCAGTTCATTCAAATGTTTAAAATATGTAATGGGTTTGATAATGTATATCAAAGCAAAATGTTTAGCCTCAATATGAATACGATACGCAACCATGGCTGGCAGTTAGAATTGAACAGATTCAGCACTAGTATTTGTGGAAACTGTTTCTCATTTATGATATGTTCTACCTGGAAAAAACTTTCCTCAGAAGTTTCAAACATGTCCTCAGTTGAACAGGTCAAGAAGACAGTAGATAGTATTTTGCACACTCTGTAAGGAGTGTAGTGCACTGAAAAATGTCTCTCCTTCCACTTTGAATATTTCCCCCGTAATGGACCGCAAGGTCTTTTGAGATACTAAATATTCCTTGTAACTCCTTGTATCTCTCATAGCACACACTTTCTACAACCAAGATTTAACGGGTCTGAATTTGGTATATTTTCCTTCATTAGTGTGTGTGATGAATGTTGCCTGCATTCGATACACATAGGGGAGAGTTGATGGTAAAACTGTCTATTAATTCTAATAATTATTTGGGGGGTTGTAGAGATGCGAGACTGGGATCACAGATAGAGACAGAGAAGGGGGAAATGAGAAGGTGAGTCCTGCTACTCAAGGGCTCTATACTCAGACCTTACTAAAAGTTCACACCGACTTTGATAATAATTTGTATCGAGTTCTACACTTAATTGATCGAAACAAGTGTAAAGGCCACATAGAATTAAATGCAGACCGTTTATAATATGTATGGTATTGAATAAATGGGAGAAACTGATTGATATGATAGAGGAAACAATCATTAACAGTCGCAACACTATTCCAGCCAATCTTAGCCGTTAGTTCTTTCCTGTTATGATAAAAAAGACCGAATGTGTATGTAATTGGAAAACCTAGGAGTAGATCGTAGAAGGCACGTTGATGTGTATTGCAATAATGGTGAACATAATATCCTGAATACTGTATGAGATTGGATTTAATTACGGTATTTTTATATTGAAATCACATTAAGTCTTGATGGTAGAAAGTAGTGCAATGAGAGAGAGACACACACGCAGAGAGAGAGAGAGAGAGAGAGAGAGAGAGAGAGAGAAGCACAAGACCATTACAGACACAATTCGTGGAACCCCCGTTTAGTATAGAAACTCATTTTGAGAATACAATTATACAGTATATTGTATTTATAAATTCCTAATAAATTTTAAATGTCGGCCATTGCAAGCATGTGCAATGATGGTTTGACAATAATGTGCAATACACGAGAACAATCGTCGCTAATCACTAACTGCCAGCTAGAGAAGGAAGGTGGGATAGTTTGGGGGTGGAAGGTGGGGTAGACTTGGAACCCGACTCCCCCCTTCCACCTGCCCAGGGTGGAGTAGGGGAAGGAAGGACCCACCCCTGAGCAACTTTTAGTACGTGTGAGTGTACATACCTCACTGAACATCATATATTATCCGAATCACAGTTTGGCTTCAGAAAACATAAATCAACTGAAAGTGCTGTAATCAATCTAGCCAGTCACATATATAGGGCCTTTGATAAAAATGAATTTACTCTTGCTGTATGTCTTGATTTCTCGAAAGCTTTCGATACAGTAGACCATTCCATACTTATTAAGAAACTTGATCATGATGGCATTAGGGGAGTTGCTAGTAAGTGGTTTCAATCATACTTGTGTAATAGAAAACAATATGTTGCTTACCAAAACTCTGACTCTTCTCATTTAAACATAACATGTGGCGTACCTCAGGGGTCCCTTTTGGGTCCTCTACTTTGTATACTTTATATCAATGATATTGTTAGAACGAGCTCCTACTTGAATTTCCTTATGTATGCTGATGACAGCAATTTTTATAGGTCGGGTGGCGATGTAAATGAAGTCATACGAAACACGAACAGAGATCTTGCTACAATTCACGGTTGGATAGCATGTAACAAACTTACTGTTAACTTAGACAAGACCCACTTTATAATATTTAACCGTAACAAAGCTCTTCCCCAAACTTTGTTGCCAGTGATGATGAACGATAAATACCTTGTCCTAAAAAATGAAACTAAATTTTTTGGCATAATCATAGACAATAAACTAAATTTCAAAAACCATATGAATCTCATTAAAAATAAGATCAACAAGCAATGTGGAATTTTATACCATACTAGAAACTCATTGACAATTAGTGCCCGCAAACTTGTCTATTTTTCATTGATATATCCATATCTAACTTACTGTCACACAGTTTGGGGAGCGGTTTACCAGACAAATATCAAACCAGTCATTACGGCACAGAAAAGGGCAATCAGAACAATAGCTGGACTAAAACAGTATTATCACACTCATGATGCCTTCTGCTTTTTGAAGTTGCTTAAGTATAGTGAACTTAATACATATTTATGTGCTCTTTTTGTGTACAAGTCCATTCATAATTTTACAACCCCCATGTTTACATATAGAGCCAACCAAAGATATCCACTTAGATCAAACAATGTATTAAAGCTTCCAGCTGTAAAATCTATCCAGTCGAAATCTTGTAATGGCGTCAAAATGTGGAATGGCTTACCCACGTATCTTCATAGCTCACCCTCTCTTTTATCTTTTAAAAATACACTCAAACATTATTTATTCTCATCATATAGTCAAGTATAATTGGTATAATTAAGTTTTACTGCTAAACCAGTTCCATTTTTGTTTTGTTTTTTGTTTTTTTGCACGATTTTTGCTTATTTTGTTATGAATATTGCTACAGTATATTGACCATTGAGTGTGATTATTATTATTATTATTATTATTATTATTATTATTATTATTATTATTTATATTATTTATATTATTTTTATTATTTATATTTATATTAATATTATTATAATTTCGCTAACACCTTCTCTTTTCACGAACTTTGTTTTAAAAATCCTGCTTTTGTAATAAACACTAGTTTATTTTTTTATGTAAAAAATCTATTGTATTTTATCAACTAGCCTTTGTTTTTCTCAACCAAATACTGTAAACAGTGTCTTAATTTTAGTTTATTCTTGGTGCCTCCTCAAGAGAGTATAAACTCTCAGGAGGCTCAGCCTTAATATTTTTATAACGCATGTACTGTATATAAATGTATGTAATGTAAATGGGCTAAATAAAAAATTCTTATCTTATCTTATCTATCTAGATAAATAGACAGACAGGCATATAGAGATATATATAGGTAGGTAGATAGATAGATAGATAGGAAGATAGATGGCTAGTGTGTGTGTGTGACAGGTGGGGAGAGGTTTATAGTGGTGCTCTGGAAGACGGGCGGGAGTCCCTGGAGGAGGAAATTAGGTAGAACGAGAGAGAAGAAATGACTGAAGAGATGGAGAAGGGGATTGACGAGGAGGAGGAGGAGGAATAAGAGGGGAAAGAGGAGGAAAAATACAACACGAGAAAAAGTAAAGTAGGAGAAAAGTACTAGAAGACTAAAGGGGGTTAAGCCCATGGAGAGTAGGAGGAAGAAGTGGAAGGGAAATAAAAGAAGAAGATACAAAAATGAAGTATGAAGAAAAGAAGGATAAAGAAAAGGAAAAGAATAAGAAGAGAAAGAGGAGGAATATGAATAGGAGGAGAAAGAGGATGACGAGAAAAAGGAGGAATATAACGAGCCAGCCGCAGGAAGAGGAGAGACCGAAGTCTCTATAATGAGCTTGAAAAGGGAAGATAAAAAGATTGAGGAGGGGCAGGAGGATATTGAAGAAGAAGAAGAAGTTAACTATATGAAGGATGAGTAACTCAGTAGGAAAAGCGGAACTCTCTATAACGAGTATAATATGTTTGGTAGAGGCGTGAATGATCCAAGCCTCTGAGCGTTTGAGGCTACATTTCCGGCACTAATAATATTTCTTCCTTATTTAGAATTGAATGAGAGATTCTGTGTATACTGAAATCAAATATGGGCTTAACCTTTAAAGCGTGAAGCTATGGTATTTGATACGTCCCGTCCCGCCAGACGAAGGTATATTGGTTCATTCCTGACGAAAAACGTCATATTTGCCATATATATCATAATTATTTATCCAGATGCGCCTATTTTACTTTTAATATGAACACATGTGTTATGTCGGGCTATAATATTTAAAGCTCGTGGTATAGTCTTTACTAAAATCCAGATCTGGACTTATAGACCATAAATAAGTCCAACAGGGTCACACCGAACACGTTCTTAACCCTTGTCTAGCGTTTTTTTGGGGGGGGCTTATTTAGGCATATTCAGGCCCTCCTGAATGATAAATCAAGTATCTGCATGAAAAGAAATGTATTCAGCAAAAAACTAGGCGCTAAAAGCTTCAAAATTAGACCAGAACGAGCTATGTAGCACTTGAGGTTCTCATACAGTGATACCAGTAACATGGGAGTTTAGCGTATAGCGGCATATTTTTCCCAGCTATGCTCACTACTGGCTACACTGCCGGCCTCTCGAGAACACAGGGAAGATGAGTTAATGGGCGGCGGTAAGCCCTGGGAGTCGGCTGTCTGGCCCGCTGCACTCCCGTCCATTTGCACTCGATTTTAACCCTTTAAAAGCCTTAATAATGCTCCTAACTTGCTGCAAATTGGATGCAGACTTAAGGCCGCCCCCGATCTTTAAGGGTTAATATCACAAATAGGTATTCAACTAGGTACTACCGAACTCAGTAACAACACACATAGTAATTATACACAAGTTTATTCAAGATATTTCTTAGCTTGAGGTTTAGAAGCTTGTAGCATGATCATTTCAATTCCCAATTCACGAATATATATATATTTGTAATTCAGGATGAAGCATTACCTTGATAATTATGAGAACTATCAGGCAAGGAATGGAATACATATAAATAGTAGATCATAAATGGATAGCAATTACTCTTCAACTGTGGTTATAAACAAGGTGAATAATATGCAACTAACTCATAACACGTGACTTATAGAATCAACCCTTAATAATAATAATGATATGAGTCGAGTGTCTTTTGTGAGTAAATCAACAATATGGTTACTAGATTACAATCTCGAGGCAAGAGAGAATGGGGGAATTGAGAGTTTAAACAAGTACACAGGCAATGCAAGTGAATCACACGGGAGGTGGCGCGCGCGCTACCCAGGTAGACGCGTTTACAAGTAGTGCGACCTTTTCGTTAGCTAGCGTGTCAGGTCATATATTTGTACTGCAGGGTTGGAAAATACAATTCTAGTTTGTGTAAATAGAAACTGAATTCCAGTGGTATTACGATGACATTGGTGGCAATGTATTATTTTTTTTTTTCACAATTTCTTATATGCTAACTTAATTTATGTAAATTATGATTTGAATCATATATTCACTTCAAACGATCGTATGTAATAATAACGAACTTGGTCGAGGAATTCAAATGTAATATTTAATATAAAATTATGAATCAACTATAGAAGAATATATATTAATTGTATTTAAGAACAAATTATAATTAACCAAAAGGAACTTAGTTAACTGATGTTCTAGAAACGCTTATATATTCATAGTGTATGAGAATAATTAATACAATATTAATTATAAATGAGAATAACGCACAAGACGAAGTTGTACTAAGGAAATATTGAAGCTAGTATAACCAAGATGTCTGAACAGGTTAACAGAGTTCTTAATAAGAATACACCTGAATAAGCGGTGTATTTAATATATGAATAATTAGATAACAGAATCTATGCAATGCTAGAATTGCTAGACATGAAGAATAAGAATTACCTACATCAGTAATCAAATGAACGTCAATACTAATTCATATAATAACTACAATGGCGATTAAGTAATCGAACGTAAGCTGGGGGGCTCGGGAAGTAAATATGTTTATTTGATAACAATACTTCTCAACGAGGAGACTGAGATAAATTAATTATGAAAATGAGCGTAGGTTCTAGGTAATAAGTTATGAATTAGGAAAGGGAATTAAAACACGAAATACACTTCGACCTCAACTTTTAACATACATAACAGAATACATATATTAGGAAAATCTGTGAGTGCGTGGCGAGGTGAATCAATTTACACGATTATATAACGTATGCGTAGGACGTTCTAGAGGATATTAATTCAGATAAATTTTAGATCTTGGACACAGATCTAGATAAGAGTTAATGTAAGATTCAGAAGGATTAACACGTACGCAAATTAAGGATCTTGGGCACAGATCTAATTAGAAGTATTCGCTACACAATTCACATATTTTTACCTATACCTCGACAACAATAAACACAACATAAAATACACAGGGACATTTAGGGTAATGTTGAAGGGTAGAGAGAGAGCAAGTCTGGCCGACATAGATCGTAGGTCCGTTGAGCAGCACTTCAGGGGTGTAGGGCGTCACTCGAGCAGGACTTCAAGGTCCAGACTTCAGGGGGTACTCCAGGTCTAGTACTCTCTCCGGGCAGGGCAGGTTGGTACAAACTACCACTGTGATTAGCGGTTCTGTTCCCTTTCAGATTTTAGGACAGTACCGCAGTTGAGGTTTGCATACTTTTCTACTAATTCTTTGAGGTGATATGTGACTTATTTCTTGACTCTCTTTTACATGTGCTCAAGGCCATAGCACCCGATGACTGGAAGACTGGCATAATAGTTCCCCTATATAAGGGCAAAGGGGACAGAGGAGTGTGTGGTAACCCCCAAGGAATATGTCTTTTAAGCATAGTAGGGAAGGTATACAGTAGGGTAGTGATTGAGAGAGTGAGAGTGAGAACGGAGAAATGGATAGGCGACGAGCAGGGAGGTTTTAGGAAGGGAAGAGGATGTGTAGATCAGATTTTTACCCTGAATTGTGTTGTGGAGAAGAAACAAAAGGTGTATGTTGCCTTTATGGACTTGGAGAAGGCCTATGACAGAGTGGATAGAGAAGGTTTGTGGAAAGTACTTAGAATATACGGAGTAGATGGCAAGTTGCTGAAAGCAGTGAAGAGCATGTATGAGGGTGCAAAGGCGGCAGTACGTGTGGAGAGTGAGCAGAGCGAGTTCTTTGACATGAATGTTGGTTTGAAACAGGGGTGTGTGATGTCCCCGTGGTTGTTTACTGTATATATGGATGGAGTCATGAAAGAAATACTATCAAGAGCAGTGGATGTTGGTGTATCGCTGAAAAGGGAGGGAATTGAGTGGAAGCTACCTATACTGCTGTTTGCGGATCATACAGTTCTGATGAGTGATAATGAATGGGAGTTGCAGGGTCTGGTAAATGAGTTTGGAACAGTGTGCGAAAAACGGAATTTGAAGGTAAATAAGGGGAAGAGCAAGGTTTTGGTCTTCGAAAGGGGTGCAGTCACAGAGTGTGAGGTGAAGCTGAACGGTCAGGCTATGGAGATCGTCTACTCTTTTAAGTATCTGGTCAGTGTGTTGAGTAAAGATGGGACTATGGATGAAGAAGTGCGGGAGAGGGTACAACAGGGGAAGAAGGTTGTAGGAATGCTAAAAGCAGTAACGAGAAATAGGGTGGTCAGTATGGAAGTGAAGAAGTCCTTGCATGACAGTGTGGTAATCCCGACACTGACTTACGGAAGCGAAGCATGGACGTTGGTTGAGAGACTCAGACCAAGAGTGAGAGCAGTGGAAATGAATTACTTAAGAAGTGCGTGTGGAGTTACATGGAGGGATAGACAGACTAATGAGGAAGTAAGGAGGTGTGGTGTGGAGGTAGATGCGCTGGAAAGTGTGAAAAGGAACAACTTGAGATTGTTCGCCCATATGGATCGTATGGAAAGCGAGAGAATGACTAAGAGGGTGTACGAGAGCGAGGTGGAGGGACAGAGAGGGAGAGGTAGACCGAATGAGAGGTGGAAGGATGGAGTGAGGAAGTACATGAACGAAGGCGGTGCTGGTTGGGGGGAGGGATGTCGACTAACTGGGGACAGAGGTGCATGGGGGCGGTTCGTTCGTGGCCACCCCTTCGGGGTTCACGGCATCAGGCAATAGATAGATAGAAGGCCATAGCAATTCTGCAACTGCCTTCTGTAGTTCCCTTCGCCAACCCCGTCATTTCATCATTGTCAACGAAGAAAAAGTCGCGACCTCGCGATTGAAGTATGTAGGATCAGGTGGTGGGTCAGTTTATGACGGGCGTCAGATTTTGGAGGGTCAGCAGCCATAATGTTGTAGGTACGTCCGCCTGTTTTTGTATGTCCATGGTGATGTAAATTTGAAAAGGTTCTTCTGCATGGGTAGTTAGTTGGACCAGGTGGCTTGGCGATTTGATGGGAGTTGGTTCGGAGTCTTTGAAAATGATTACACTATTAATTTTCATGGCTTGTCCAGTAGGTGAAGGAGTCGCTGTAGAAGGAGAGATGTGTGGAGCTGGTCTGATCACTGCTGGAGGTGACGGAGTAGTGACGAGATGGGGCGACTGGTGATCTGTGCCTGGAGTCCGGAGTGGCTGAACCAGGGGGAGCTGACATCGCACTAGTCGGAGTGGTCAGGAGTGGAACTGGCAAGGTAGTTTTAGGCTGATCCCGCTGGACGTAAGTCGGCTTGAAGGTAAGCGCCCAACGTTGAGGAGGCATCACACGTCGACCAGATATTGTGCATGTAGGATTAGCTTGAGCAGGGATTAGAGAAGGTTTGATGACACGTGATTGTGGGGAGGGGGAGGAAGCTGAGCTACAAGATAGTGATGGTCTATTTAAGATGTTGGGGGTGGGGCGAATTAATGGAGAAGAAAGTGTGCTAGAAGAAGGTTGAGGGATGGTTTTGTTCAGTAACGGAATAGGTCGTGCAATAGGTCTAGTTGTGGAATGAGAGACGGAAGGAGCTGGAGATTTTAGTTTAGAGGCATAAGATTGTGGAGTGGAAAGACTGGAAACAAGAGGTACAGGTAATATAAGCGAAAGAGAAGATGTAGGTTGAGGAGCGGAAGCGACAGGTGGAGAGATGAGATTAGGAATGTTTGTAATTATCGGAGTAGTAGGCAAAGTACCTGAGGATTCTGAATACGTAGGTAAACTGATAGATGGTGAGGCCTGAACAGGTAAAGAGGGAGGTGGACGACAAACTTGAGAGGGAAGGGTTGGAGGAGCAGAGACAGTGCAAGTAGGCAGAGCAGGAATGGGTGTGTAAACAATAGGGTGTGGGTGTGGTGGTAACAATTGGGTGGGTGTATGAGGTAGAATGTTTAAGTCAAGGGAGGGCCTTTGTCGGCGTGGGGGTGTCACAGGTAAAGGAAGATCAGGTGTGGCAGATTCTGTGGATCATAAATATTGGTTATTAGTTGCAGGCAATATGTCATTCTGAATGGGGTCAGCAAGCATCACTACATTCTCATTAATAGGCTGATATCTACGTACATGCCTGTTACGATATGTGCTCGACTCACCAAAATAATTCACAGTAACCTGGTAGAAGTTTGGAGCAGATAAGATTTCGAATGGACCTTTAAATCTGGGTTTGAGCTTGGATGGAACTGGTAAGTGTGCAATCATAACTAGATCACCAACACAGTGTGGGCTGGATTTGGGAGTTTCATCAGGTAGGAGGTCTTGGACATATTGGATTTGTCGTAGTCGATTCTTGAGGTGTACTAAGGACTGGTCGAAATTAGAGGAGGGCTTATATGGGGCAGCTAGATGACGGAGGGGAAGGCGCAATGGTGCCACCCCCAATACTTGTTCAAGGGGTGATATGCCGTCCTCTCGAGGGCAAGTTGTTGATTCCCCATTGCACAATTTTGACTTGACTGGACCAATCTTTGGAGTTAATTTGTTGCAGCCGGGTTCTGATTTGATTAGCAATGGTTCTGTGACTTCTTTCGCATAGGGAATTTCCTTGATGCCAGTATGGTGAGGAATGGCTGATCTTAAACCCACATATGAGAGATAGTTGATACCATATGTGACTGGTGAATTCGGGGGGCATTGTCAGAATGAATTGCTTCAGGGAGGCCAAAATAAGGGAAGACATGTTGAATGAGTGCTTCAGCCACTGCAATGGTTGAATGTTCTTTTGCGGGACACGCAATGACATACTTGGAGTAAGTGTCCACAAAAGTATTATATTATATTGATGTATTTGAAACCATGACTATTGTCCATCAGCCCCATTATATCCACTGCTAGCAATTGCCAAGGCTTGGAGGCAACTAACTTCCCAGAGGGACCAGCTGTGCGGGTTCTATCTTTAACCAACGCACATGCTTTGCAAGATTCTGTGATGCGTTTGGTGGTGAAGTATGGTGATGGTGTCCAATATACTTGTTGAAAGGTGGAGATGAGCTTCCTTTGTGCCAGATTGATTCCATTATCCATATGTATGGATTGCATGGTGGATAATGCAGCTTGTGGAGTTATCACAATTTTTCCTTCCAAGGTGAAAAGGTTGTCACTCCATCTGGACAATTGATTGAATATCTTCCTAGGTATCCAGTCAGGTTTTTCTTGTCGTTGATATGCTTGCAAAAGGTCTTGTTGACTGTTGATTAACGAGCTAGCTTTGATGGTGGATGGCAAGAATAGTGTGTGGTGGTTCGTCGTGATGAGGTGCAGATTTGGGAGGTGGCATGGGTAGGCGAGAGAGTGCATCAGCATTTGTGTGCAACTTGCCTGGTCGATAAACGATATCCATATCGAATTCCAGTAGAGATTCCCTCCACCTGACTGTCAGAGCATTTTTGGTGTCTGATTTTCGCAGTCATTGAAGGGCGTGGTGATCCATGATGATGGTGACCTTGACTCCCTCCAGGTAAGCTTTAAAATATTGTAAAGCCCAAATCATGCCGAGACATTCTCGTTTCGTTACCGGGTAATTAATTTCAGCCGGGTTGAGGGTACGGCTGGCACATGCAATGATGTGTTCTTTGCCGTCTCTGGTCTGACCTAAAATGGCCCCAATACCAAATTGTGACACATCAGTGTACAATCGGAAAGGCTTGGTGTAGTCTGGAAATGAGACCACCGGAGAGGCAACTAACTTGCTTTTGAGATCATTGAAGGCTTGGAGATGTATATCAGTCCACAGGAAGGATTCATCTTTCTTTGTGAGGTCATGGAGTGGTTTGGCAATGGTGGCAAAGTTCTTCACAAACCTTCTGTAATACGATGCTAGGCCAAGGAAAGCACGCACACCTTTTACGTTAATGGGAGGAGCGATTTTACTTATTGCTTCAAGTTTACTGGGGTCGGGTGCAATTCCTTCTTCAGACACAATGTGACCAAGAAAATTTACTTTGTTTTTAGACAGAGTGCACTTTGAAGGTTTAAGCTTGAGGCTAGCATCTCGTATACGTTGAAACCCTTGTTGTAGTCATTGCAGATGCTCTGCCCAGGTATTGTCAAACACAATAATTTTGTCGTGAATCCTAGCTGGTATATATACCGTAGTTTGAATTTCCCAGGTTCACGACAGCTGGTTCCTTTTTGTTTATACACATTACTTTATTTATCTTTGTGGATAAATATTACTGTGGTTGCACCAATTATATCTTAGTTTATTTTCCCTTATTATTTAATCACGGGAGACAATATAGAACCCTTAAATATATTTATATTGTTACGATAATAGGGTATCTCGGTACACTTCACACAGAGTCTTCGTCCCGTTCACAACAAACACCAGTTGCTGCCACATAACAACAGAACTTCACTGAACTACACCTACCGACATGTCCATCACCTAACCTACACTCTTATCATCACAGCTAAGTTCATTTAATACTAGAAGTACTTCATAGATATTACTGGGACTACCACAGATAACCTACACATACATGTTTACAAGTAAGTCAAACGCCGACCCGGTATCATATTTATAGCCTAGGCCAATTCATCTTCCCAGGTCTAATTATTTACTTTATATCCGTTTCTCCTCTACCCCCTAGGAATAATATTCAGGATATAATTGGTGCCGTGTGACCAGGATACTGGGCCATCTGTTATATATTGATAGTGATTGGGGGGGGGTATTAGGCCTGACTTGTCTGCCTTTGTGTAGAGCTGGGCGATCCAGTGGACAAATGTTGAGGGGCGCATATGTCCGGGATTTTCCGCTGGACCGTCCAGTGCAGTGCCCTGCTTTTTTTTTGTTAAACAGTACAATAGACCAGGGGCAAGGGTGGACACTGTCAGGCAGACCTCAGCCTGGGTTAGATGCGCCAGGGAGCAGGAAGGTGTTAGATAGGCTACTGGACAGAGCGCGTGCCTTCTTTGAGGAGAAGGATGGGGCCGAGGAGGAGCAGTCGACGCAATAGGCTAGATCTAAAGACTAGGACGACGGCTGCGGCTGTTCTTCCTTCAGAGGAGTCATGATCCTTCTTTCTCTTTCTTTTTCTTTCTTTTTCTTTGTAATTTGTTAAAATTTAATATAGCTTAGTAAAGTAAATATTGTAAAGTAGAGTAATATGACATAGGGTAATTTTCCTTTTCTTTGATGATTTGAAAACTCACAGGGGGCACGCGATCTGCATGCTTCAATTTGCTTGGTTGCTGTCATCATCAATGTAAGTAGGTTAGCCTAGGCTTAGAATAGATTAGAATAGGTTAGCCTACAGTGACGATTAGTATTGTTGTTCCTTAAGCTTTAGTTACCGTAAATATTTAAGAATGGAGGAGAAAATAAAGTCATTGCGGCGGTTCAGGGCCGCCAAGAAGGGAGGGATTACTAAGCTTACCTCTAATCTGTCTGAATTTATTGAACATGCTGCTACACTGCATGATGTAAGGGGTGTGAAAATCACTTTAGAAAAGGCCCTAGCTGATATCGAGTCGTATAGCATAGAGTTGTATAGCTTATATTCAGATGATCAGTTAGAGGATGAGATGGTGAAAGATATGCAGTATGTTAATCAAGTAAACAGTCAGTTAGCTGAGTTAGATAGTGCTCTACAGACAACCACTACGGGTAGATCTCATGATAGTGCAGCAATTAGGAAGCAGAAGGGTATTAAACTACCCTCCCTGAAGTTGCCAGTTTTTGATGGGGATCCAACACAGTGGGTGGGTTTCTGGGAGCTCTTTGATTGTAGTGTTCACTCCCAAACAGACTTAACTGACATTCAGAAATTTACGTATCTAAAGGGACAACTTAGTGGTGAGGCTCTACAAATTGTTAGTGGATTTAGTTTGGTCGCTGCAAGTTATGAACCAGCGGTCACTATACTGAAAAACAGTTATGGTCAAAAGGATCGCATCAAAGCAGCTCACATAGCGAAACTGTGTAATCTCCCACATCCTAGCCAGGAGGTCAGTGCTCTGAAAGATTTTCCGCGTCATTTGAGTGTGCGTTAGAGTCATTACGCTCTATGGATGTAACAGTAAGTGAAATGTGTGCAGTACTGTTGCATAATAAACTCCCTAGTGCACTCTCTGGGGTGATTAAGCGTGAATTAAAAGACAACTGGCTGGATGTGGATGAATATGTTTGTATGTTTAAGACTGAAGTGTGCAATCTAGAAAGTAGACATAATCCACTAGAACAGTTTGGGGCGACCGCCAACGCAGCATATGCAGTGTATCAGAAACCCGATACCAAGCAGAAGTATGGATGTAAGTTGTGTTTAAAGACAGGACATTTATGGGCAAAGTGTGCAAAATACAAGAACAGTCCCGCTAAGGCCAATAGAGCAAGGCAGTTGAAATTGTGCGTCGGGTGCCTGTCGTCAGAACATGGCAGCCAGGGGTTAACTAACCCTAAAATTAGGCCGTGCCGATTCTGCCAACAGAAACATTTAAATTATTTGTGTCCGACGCCACGCCTTGAACAAACTGGACAACCAGCAGCCCTTGAACCAACAGTGACCATGGCTGTGGCTTCGGGCCGTAATGCAGTGTTGTTGCCTACCATTCAGATTCCCTTGACCGACAGAAACGGTCATACCAGTAGAGTAAGAGCTTTGTTTGACCAATGATCGCAGCGTACCTTCATCTTGCGCTCTGCTTTATCGCAGCTTGATTACGTTAGGGTCAGTAAGGAACAGCTAAAGCTCCAGGGATTTACTGGCTCACTTGGTAGTACTGAGTGTGAAATAGTAGAGTTAACCTATCATCACAGAAGAAGGGTACGTAATTTGAGAGCCGTTGTGGTGGAGGAGTTACCAGTATACAAGCCAGGGAGGGGGTTAGGGATGGAGGTAAATGCTATCAAGGCTCGGGGTTACAAATTAGAAGATCCAGGTATCACTGATGGAGATATGATAGGGTTACTGATTGGGCGGACTTTTATTACCACTTTGTACATTCAGGCTATGTCAGGGAAGGAAGTATAGTTATGTTACCCACAATTTATGGTTACGCACTGAGTGGCACTTATCAGTCAGATATAGAAGAGACCCCTCTACCCATGTAGAGTTAGTCACTGTTCTTAACCCTTAATTAGCGGCGAGCAACATAAGTCGAGTTAAATAAAGCTGGACTATGTGGCGGCGCTCGACATAACTCGAGTGGCAATTTCAGCACGTAATGTGGCTGAGAGAGAGAGACAAGTGGTGGCAGGAGACTAGCGAGCGTATGACTGCTCCAGACCACCGCGGCGAACCTACTGACACAAATCTCAGCTCCCTCCTCCCTCTCTCACTCGCTACATACTCAATTATGTACTGAAAGTACCGAATTACCTGCTTTTTGCACTCGCGTTGCACGGTTATTGCAAGAAAACTATCCATCATACAAGGATCGTTATGGTGTCATTCGAAAGCTCTGTTTATGCCCTTTCAGGGATAGGTACTTGTTTTACGTTCTGGGTCTTATTTAGGCATGAAAATGATCACGTAAACAGCCCTATTTTGGCTAAAAACACCCCGCTGTGCGGTACACATAAATAAACCGCATAGGCCGCTCGTAAGGTGTTAAGTTAGCAGTAGACCCTTTAGTGGAAGATACAGGAAGATATTGGCAGGAATTCTCCAGAATTAAAGGATCTGACAGCTCTATGGGACTTGGACCATATTGGTATAAGTCCTAATGAGACTGGTAAGGGTGGGGAGAAGGTCTTAAATAGATTTTCTGAAACGGTACAGTATTCCGAAGCACAAGGACAGTATATAGTGGAACTGCCGTGGAGAGATAACATAGATAAATTACCTGATAACTTTAAGTTAGCCCTGGGCAGAATGAGAGGCTTGCAGCGTAAGTTTATAAAAGATCCCAACTACTGTCAACAGTATACAAAGGTTCTGGATAATCAGATAGAAAGGGGGTTTATTGAAAGGGTAGAAAACAGTAATCAAGCTGGTCATCCCATTCACTACTTAGCTCACCATGGTATTACCAAGGATAGTGTTACTACGCCTGTACGGATAGTGTTTGACTGTTCGGCTAGGATGGACGAGAAGGCGTTCAGTCTGAATGACTGTCTCCATACAGGTCCATCGCTAGTGGCTGACCTCACCCAGGTGCTTCTGCGCTTTAGATGCCATCAATTTGCCTGGGTGAGTGATATTGAGAAAGCATTTCTCATGGTGGGGTTGAGTGAGAGAGATAGGGATGCTACTAGGTTTCTGTGGCCCGTTGATCCCTTGGATGTTGCAAGTCCTTACATTGTCTACCGGTTCCGTGCAGTTCTGTTCGGGGCCACCTGTTCCCAGTTCCTCCTTAATGCTACCATTCAAAAACACCTGTCTATGGTACAGGAGAACAATGAAGTAGTTAATAAGCTCAAAAGGGGGCTGTATATTGATAACTTGCAGGGGACTGGTGATGATGTGGGTGATTTGCAACAACAATGTTGGGATGCCCGTAGAATATTTTCCAGCGCTAACCTGTCTTTACATGAGTGGGTCACAAATAATGAGAATTTGCAGGAACTGTTGCACCTGAAGGGTATAGCTTCCGCCAAACAAGACGGGGTTAGGGTACTAGGCGTTGGGTGGCTAACTAATAAGGATATGTTACAGGTTAATTGCCGTGGAAGTAGCCCTGCATTGGTTACGAAACGCGAGGCTCTAAGTCTAACTGCGAGTGTGTTCGATCCTCTAGGAGTATTTCTACCGGTAACCATCCGGGCACGGAGGTTCGTACAGGACTTGTGGAGATTAGAGTGTGGGTGGGATGTCCCCATTCCAGATGACATGAGAGCCAACTGGCAGGGTATTTATAACGATATGATAGATAGTGCAGGTATCATGTTTCCCCGTCAGGTCACTAATTCTAAGAGAGTTACGCTGCACCTATTTAGTGACGCTAGCTCAGTAGCATATGGTGTAGCGGCCTATGCGGTTGGTGATGAGGTGAGTAGGTTAGTAATGGCCAAAACTAAGGTGGCGCCTATTAAGTCCCTCACCATACCTAAGATGGAGTTGACTGCTGTTCTTCTCGCAGCTCGTCTCGCTTGTTATATATGTGAGGCCTACGCGGACGAGCTGATTATAGAGAATGTATACCTCTTGTCGGACAGCCAGATAACCCTATGCTGGTTGTCTAGTAAAAAGATTTTGCCTATTTATGTTCATAATAGAGTTGATGAGATAAAGTCATTAGTCCCCGGCGCTCATTTTCGTTATGTGTCCACAGAGGACAACCCCAGTGATCTAGTTACCAGAGGGATTTCTTATGTGTCCTTAGTTGCTTCTTCGCTTTGGTGGGGAGGGCCCATATGGCTACCTCACCAAATGCCTGATCATGGCCCAATAGGAGGGGACACCACTGTGGGTTGTAACACGAGTCAAGAGGGAATCATGTCATTGCCGGTACCGGTTGCCCCTACTGCCATATTGAATATGGCTCATATATGAAGTCATGGCATGTAATGGCATGGGTCCTTAGGTTTATTAGGACTCTTAAAGAGAAGATACAAGGGAACTATCAGGCAAAACCGGCATACTTGACGGTGCCGGAATTAAGAGCAGCAGAGTCAGCCATGATTAAGGTGGCTCAGAGAGAAGCTTACTCTGAGGAACACCACTATTTGTTGAAAGGACAGGGCACACCAAGCAATATAGTGAAGCAGTTAGGCCTCTATATGGAGGGAGGCATGATACACTATAGAGGTAGGCTACACCTTTCAGCTTTACATGATAGCGCCAAGTACCCTATCCTTATCCCTAATAAACATTGTATAGCCACTCTCCTTAGTAATTACTGCCACAAAGTGTGTAACCATAGTGGTGTATTGTAAATTACATAAGGCAAAGATGGTGGATCCCCAAGATTAGACCGGTAGTAAAGAAAGCCTTAAGGGGATGTATCATCTGCAAGAGATTGCAAGGTACATCATACCGTGCTGTACAGGCCCCTCCGTTGCCGGAGTTTAGGGTTCAGGAGGCGAGTCCTTTCCAGGTAACGGGGGTTGACTACACAGGTGCCTTGCCAGTAAAAGAGAAGGGGGGTGCTGTAAGTAAACTATATGTAGTCTTATTCACCTGTGCAGTTACTAGAGCGGTCCATGTAGAAATGGTGTCTAACCTCTCCTGCGAATCATTTTTGCATGCGTTCCGTAGGTTTAGTAGCAGGAGGGGTTACCCTGAGATTATGATGAGTGATAATGCCACCACATTTGTTAGCGGAGCCAGTACATTACGGGAGTTGATGGATGATGCAAGGTTAAAAGGTACTCTAGCGGAATTCAAGTGCGAGTGGCGGTTAATACCGGCCAGGGCGCCATGGTTCGGTGCCATATGGGAAAGAGTCATTGGCATCCTAAAGGCTGGCTTGAAGAAGGTACTGGGTCGAGCATTGGTTACCACAGAGGAACTGAATACGGTATTACTGGAGCTCGAGGCCACAGTCAATGATCGCCCGCTCGGTTACAGCTACAGTGATCTTGAAGACCCTCTACCCATCACTCCTTCACAACTGGTCCATGGGAGGCGGATCAGAAGCTTTCCAAGGCGGGAAGTCACTGATGAACATCTCAAGGACACGACTTGGCGTAACAATGATTCCGTCAACCAACGCTTCCAATATGTTACGAAGCTCTCACATGACCTGTGGAAAAGGTGGAGCACTGATTATCTAATATCACTCAGGGAGCAACATCGTCACTTAATGGTAAAAAAAGGGATAGCATCGCCGCAAGTTGGGGACGTCGTTCTAGTACATGATGACGGCCCCCGACTTTTTTGGCGTATAGGTCGAATAATGAAACTTCTTCGTGGTCCTAACCACGAATGTAGGGTAGTTCAGGTAAAAACAGGAGCCGGTTTGACCACCAGACCGGTGGTTAAGCTATTCCCACTAGAGATAGATTTAGAGGTAGTGGATGGCGACAGCAAACCGAACTCTGATAATATACTTCCTGCTACTGGAGCGGACCGAGGTGATACCCCTCAGAGGCCGTCACGTCGGGCTGCTTTGGGTTCCTCCCAGTTGTGGCGATCCATGATCGGGACGGGACAATTGTAAATACTTTGTATGTAACTGGTGGCGGAGTATGTCGTGAATCCTAGCTGGTATGTATACCGTAGTTTGAATTTCCCGGGTTCACGACAGCTGGTTCCTTTTTGTTTATACACATTACTTTATTTATCTTTGTGGATAAATATTACTGTGGTTGCACCAATTATATCTTAGTTTATTTTCCCTTATTATTTAATCACGGGAGACAATATAGAACCCTTAAATATATTTATATTGTTACGATAAAAGGGTATCTCGGTACACTTCACACAGAGACTTCGTCCCGTTCACAACAAACCACCAGTTGCTGCCACATAACAACAGAACTTCACTGAACTACACCTACCGACATGTCCATCACCTTATCATCACAGCTAAGTTCCTTTAATACTAGAAGTACTTCATAGATATTACTGGGACTACCACAGATAACCTACACATACATGTTTACAAGTAAGTCAAACGCCGACCCGGTATCATATTTATAGCCTAGGCCAATTCATCTTCCCAGGTCTAATTATTTCCTTTATATCCGTTTCTCCTCTACCCCCTAGGAATAATATTCAGGATATAATTGGTGCCGTGTGACCAGGATACTGGGCCATCTGTTATATATTGATAGTGATTGGGGGGTATTAGGCCTGACTTGTCTGCCTGTGTGTAGAGCTGGGCGATCCAGTGGACAAATGTTGAGGGGCGCATATGTCCGGAATTTTCCGTTGGACCGTCCAGTGCAGTGCCTTGCCTTTTTTTTTTTAAACAGTTCTATAGACCAGGGGCAAGGGTGGACACTGTCAGGCAGACATCAGGCTGGGTTAGATGCGCCAGGGAGCCGGAAGGTGTTAGATAGGCTACTGGACAGAGTGCGTGCCTTCTTTGAGGAGAAGGATGGGGCCGAGGAGGAGCAGTCGACGCAATAGGCTAGATCTAAAGACTAGGGCGACGGCTGCGGCTGTTCCTCCTTCAGAGGAGTCATGATCCTTCTTTCTTTTTCTTTCTTTTTCTTTGTAATTTGTTAACATTTAATATAGCCTAGCCTAGTAACGTAAATATTGTAAAGGAGAGTAATATGACATAGGGTAATTTTCCTTTTCTTTGATGATTTGTAAACTCACAGGGGGCACACGATCTGCATGCTTCAATTTGCTTGGTTGCTGTCATCATCAATGTAAGTAGGTTAGCCTAGGCTTAGAATAGATTAGAATAGGTTAGCCTACAGTGACGATTAGTATTGTTGTTCCTTAAGCTTTAGTTACTGTAAATATTTAACAATGGAGGAGAAAATAAAGTCATTGCGGCGGTTCAGGGCCGCCAAGAAGGGAGGGATTACTAAGCTTACCTCTAATCTATCTGAATTTATTGAACAGGCTGCTACACTGCATGATGTAAGGGGTGTGAAAATCACTTTAGAAAAGGCCCTAGCTGATATCGAGTCGTATAGCATAGAGTTGTATAGCTTATATTCAGATGATCAGTTAGAGGATGAGATGGTGAAAGATATGCAGTATGTTAATCAAGTAAACAGTCAGTTAGCCGAGTTAGATAGTGCTCTACAGACAACCACTACTGATAGATCTCATGATAGTGCAGCAATTAGGAAGCAGAAGGGTATTAAGCTACCCTCCCTGAAGTTGCCAGTTTTTGATGGGGATCCAACACAGTGGGTGGGTTTCTGGGAGCTCTATGATTGTAGTGTTCACTCCCAAACAGACTTAACTGACATTCAGAAATTTACGTATCTAAAGGGACAACTTAGTGGTGAGGCTCTACAAATTGTTAGTGGATTTAGTTTGGTCGCTGCAAGTTATGAACCAGCGGTTACTGTACTGAAAAACAGATATGGTCAAAAGGATCGCATCAAAGCAGCTCACATAGCGAAACTGTGTAATCTCCCACATCCTAGCCAGGAGGTCAGTGCTCTGAAAGATTTTCCGCGTCATTTGAGTGTGCGTTAGAGTCATTACGCTCTATGGATGTAACAGTAAGTGAAATGTGTGCAGTACTGTTGCATAATAAACTCCCTAGTGCACTCTCTCGAGTGATTAAGCGTGAATTAAAAGACAACTGGCTGGATGTGGATGAATATGTTCGTGTGTTTAAGACTGAAGTGTGCAATCTAGAAAGTAGACATAATCCACTAGAACAGTTTGGGGCGACCGCCAACGCAGCATATGCAGTGTATCAGAAACCCGATACCAAGCAGAAGTATGGATGTAAGTTGTGTTTAAAAGACACAACATTTTTGGGCAAAGTGTGCAAAATACAAGAACAGTTCCGCCAAGGCCAATAGAGCAAGGCAGTTGAAATTGTGTGTCGGGTGCCTGTCGTCAGAACATGGCAGCCAGGGGTGTACTAACCCTAAAATTAGGCCGTGCCGATTCTGCCAACAGAAACATTTTAATTATTTGTGTCCGACGCCACGCCTTGAACAAACTGGACAACCAGCAGCCCCTGAACCAACAGTGACCATGGCTGTGGCTTCGGGCCGTAATGCAGTGTTGTTGCCTACCATTCAGATTCCCTTGACCGACAGAAACGGTCATAACAGTAGAGTAAGAGCTTTGTTGGACCAATGTTCGCAGTGTACCTTCATCTTGCGCTCTGCTTTATCGCAGCTTGATTACGTTAGGGTCAGTAAGGAACAGCTAAAGCTCCAGGGATTTACTGGCTCACTTGGTAGTACTAAGTATGAAATAGTAGAGTTAACCTATCATCACAGAAGAAGGGTACGTAATTTGAGAGCCGTTGTGGTGGAGGAGTTACCAGTATACAAGCCAGGGAGGGGATTAGGGATGGAGGTAAATACTATCAAGGCTCGTGGTTACAAATTAGTAGATCCAGGTATCACTGATGGAGATATGATAGGGTTACTGATTGGGGCGGACTTTTATTACCACTTTGTACATTCAGGCTATGTCAGGGAAGGAAGTATAGTTATGTTACCCACAATTTATGGTTACGCACTGAGTGGCACTTATCAGTCAGATATAGAAGAGACCCATGTAGAGTTAGTCACTGTTCTTAAGTTAGCAGTAGACCCTTTAGTGGAGATACAGGAAGATATTGGCAGGAATTCTCCAGAATTAAAGGATCTGACAGCTCTATGGGACTTGGACCATATTGGTATAAGTCCTAATGAGACTGGTAAGGGTCGGGAGAAGGTCTTAAATAGATTTTCTGAAACGGTACAGTATTCCGAAGCACAAGGACAGTATATAGTGGAACTGCCGTGGAGAGATAACATAGATAAATTACCTGATAACATTAAGTTAGCCCTGGGCAGAATGAGAGGCTTGCAGCATAAGTTCATAAAAGATCCCAACTACTGTCAACAGTATACAAAGGTTCTGGATAATCAGATAGAAAGGGGGTTTATTGAAAGGGTAGAAAACAGGAATCAAGCTGGTCATCCCATTTACTACTTAGCTCACCATGGTATTACCAAGGATAGTGTTACTACACCTGTACGGATAGTGTTTGACTGTTCGGCTAGGATGGACGAGAAGGCGTTCAGTCTGAATGACTGTCTCCATACAGGTCCATCGCTATTGGCTGACCTCACCCAGGTGCTTCTGCGCTTTAGATGCCATCAATTTGCCTGGGTGAGTGATATTGAGAAAGCATTTCTAATGGTGGGGTTGAGTGAGAGAGATAGGGATGCTACTAGGTTTCTGTGGCCCGTTGATCCCTTGGATGTTGCAAGTCCTTACATTGTCTACCGGTTCCGTGCAGTTCTGTTCGGGGCCACCTGTTCCCAGTTCCTCCTTAATGCTACCATTCAAAAACACCTGTCTATGGTACAGGAGAACAATGAAGTAGTTAATAAGCTCAAAAGGGGGCTGTATATTGATAACTTGCAGGGGACTGGTGATGATGTGGGTCATTTGCAACAACAATGTTGGGATGCCCGTAGAATATTTTCCAGCGCTAACCTGTCTTTACGTGAGTGGGTCACAAATAATGAGAATTTGCGGGAACTGTTGCACCTGAAGGGTATAGCTTCCGCCAAACAAGACGGGGTTAGGGTACTAGGCGTTGGGTGGCTAACTAATAAGGATATGTTACAGGTTAATTTCCGCGGAAGTAGCCCTGCATTGGTTACGAAACGCGAGGCTCTAAGTCTAACCGCGAGTGTGTTCGATCCTCTAGGAGTGTTGCTATCGGTAACCATCCGGGCGTGGAGGTTCGTACAGGACTTGTGGAGATTAGAGTGTGGGTGGGATGTCCCCATTCCAGATGACATGAGAGCTAACTGGCAGGGTATTTATAACGATATGATAGATAGTACAGATATTATGTTTCCCCGTCAGGTCACTAATTCTAAGAGAGTTACGCTGCACCTATTTAGTGACGCTAGCTCAGTAGCATATGGTGTAGCGGCCTATGCGGTTGGTGATGAGGTGAGTAGGTTAGTAATGGCCAAAGCTAAGGTGGTGCCTATTAAGTCCCTCACCATACCTAAGATGGAGTAGACTGCTGTTCTTCTCGCAGCTCGTCTCGCTTGTTATATATGTGAGGCCTACGCGGACGAGCTGATTATAGAAAATGTATATCTCTGGTCGGACAGCCAGATAACCCTTCAGACACAATGTGACCAAGAAAATTTACTTTGTTTTTAGACAGAGTGCACTTTGAAGGTTTAAGCTTGAGGCTAGCATCTCGTATACGTTGAAACCCTTGCTGTAGTCATTGCAGATGCTCTGCCCAGGTTTTGTCAAACACAATAATATTGTCGTGAATCCTAGCTGGTATATATACCGTAGTTTGAATTTCCCGGGTTCACGACAGCTGGTTCCTTTTTGTTTATACACATTACTTTATTTATCTTTGTGGATAAATATTACTGTGGTTGCACCAATTATATCTTAGTTTATTTTCCCTTATTATTTAATCACGGGAGACAATATAGAACCCTTAAATATATTTATATTGTTACGATAAAAGGGTATCTCAGTACACTTCACACAGAGACTTCGTCCCGTTCACAACAAACACCAGTTGCTGCCACATAACAACAGAACTTCACTGAACTACACCTACCGACATGTCCATCACCTTATCATCACAGCTAAGTTCCTTTAATACTAGAAGTACTTCATAGATATTACTGGGAATACCACAGATAACCTACACATACATGTTTACAAGTAAGTCAAACGCCGACCCGGTATCATATTTATAGCCTAGGCCAATTCATCTTCCCAGGTCTAATTATTTACTTTATATCCGTTTCTCCTCTACCCCCTAGGAATAATATTCAGGATATAATTGGTGCCGTGTGACCAGGATACTGGGCCATCTGTTATATATTGATAGTGATTGGGGGGTATTAGGCCTGACTTGTCTGCCTTTGTGTAGAGCTGGGCGATCCAGTGGACAAATGTTGAGGGGCGTATATGTCCGGGATTTTCCGCTAGACCGTCCAGTGCAGTGCCCTGCCATTTTTTTGCTAAACAGTTCTATAGACCAGGGGCAAGGGGGGACACTGTCAGGCAGACCTCAGCCTGGGTTAGATGCGCCAGGGAGCCGGAAGGTGTTAGATAGGCTACTGGACAGAGTGCGTGCCTTCTTTGAGGAGAAGGATGGGGCCGAGGAGGAGCAGTCGACGCAATAGGCTAGATCTAAAGACTAGGGCGACGGCTGCGGCTGTTCCTCCTTCAGAGGAGTCATGATCCTTCTTTCTCTTTCTTTTTCTTTCTTTTTCTTTGTAATTTGTTAACATTTAATATAGCCTAGTAAAGTAAATATTGTAAAGTAGAGTAATATGACATAGGGTAATTTTCATTCTTTGATGATTTATAAACTCACAGGGGGCACGCGATCTGCATGCTTCAATTTGCTTGGTTGCTGTCATCATCAATGTAAGTAGGTTAGCCTAGGCTTAGAATAGATTAGAATAGGTTAGCCTACAGTGACGATTAGTATTGTTGTTCCTTAAGCTTTAGTTACTGTAAATATTTAACAATGGAGGAGAAAATAAAGTCATTGCGGCGGTTCAGGGCCGCCAAGAAGGGAGGGATTACTAAGCTTACCTCTAATCTATCTGAATTTATTGAACAGGCTGCTACACTGCATGATGTAAGGGGTGTGAAAATCACTTTAGAAAAGGCCCTAGCTGATATCGAGTCGTATAGCATAGAGATGTATAGCTTATATTCAGATGATCAGTTAGAGGATGAGATGGTGAAAGATATGCAGTATGTTAATCAAGTAAACAGTCCGTTAGCTGAGTTAGATAGTGCTCTACAGACAACCACTACTGGTAGATCTCATGATAGTGCAGCAATTAGGAAGCAGAAGGGTATTAAGCTACCCTCCCTGAAGTTGCCAGTTTTTGATGGGGATCCAACATAGTGGGTGGGTTTCTGGGAGCTCTATGATTGTAGTGTTCACTCCCAAACAGACTTAACTGACATTCATAAATTTACGTATCTAAAGGGACAACTTAGTGGTGAGGCTCTACAAATTGTTAGTGGATTTAGTTTGGTCGCTGCAAGTTATGAACCAGCGGTTACTATACTGAAAAACAGTTATGGTCAAAAGGATCGCATCAAAGCAGCTCACATAGCGAAACTGTGTAATCTCCCATATCCTAGCCAGGAGGTCAGTGCTCTGAAAGATTTTCTGCGTCATTTGAGTGTGCGTTAGTCATTACGCTCTATGGATGTAACAGTAAGTGAAATGTGTGCAGTACTGTTGCATAATAAACTCCCTAGTGCACTCTCTGGAGTGATTAAGCGTGAATTAAAAGACAACTGGCTGGATGTGGATGAATATGTTCGTGTGTTTAAGACTGAAGTGTGCAATCTAGAAAGTAGACATAATCCACTAGAACAGTTTGGGGCGACCGCCAACGCAGCATATGCAGTGTATCAGAAACCCGATACCAAGCAGAAGTATGGATGTAAGTTGTGTTTAAACACACAACATTTTTGGGCAATGTGTGCAAAATACAAGAACAGTTCCGCCAAGGCCAATAGAGCAAGGCAGTTGATATTGTGCGTCGGGTGCCTGTCGTCAGAACATGGCAACCAGGGGTGTACTAACCCTAAAATTAGGCCGTGCCGATTCTGCCAACAGAAACATTTTAATTATTTGTGTCCGACGCCACGCCTTGAACAAACTGGACAACCAGCAGCCCCTGAACCAACAGTGACCATGGCTGTGGCTTCGGGCCGTAATGCAGTGTTGTTGCCTACCATTCAGATTCCCTTGACCGACAGAAACGGTCATACCAGTAGAGTAAGAGCTTTGTTGGACCAATGTTCGCAGCGTACCTTCATCTTACGCTCTGCTTTATCGCAGCTTGATTACGTTAGGGTCAGTAAGGAACAGCTAAAGCTCCAGGGATTTACTGGCTCACTTGGTAGTACTGAGTATGAAATAGTAGAGTTAACCTATCATCACAGAAGAAGGGTACGTAATTTGAGAGCCGTTGTGGTGGAGGAGTTACCAGTATACAAGCCAGGGAGGGGATTAGGGATGGAGGTAAATGCTATCAAGGCTCGGGGTTACACATTAGTAGATCCAGGTATCACTGATGGAGATATGATAGGGTTACTGATTGGGGCGGACTTTTATTACCACTTTGTACATTCAGGCTATGTCAGGGAAGGAAGCATAGTTATGTTACCCACAATTTATGGTTACGCACTGAGTGGCACTTATCAGTCAGATATAGAAGAGACCCATGTAGAATTAGTCACTGTTCTTAAGTTAGCAGTAGACCCTTTAGTGGAGATACAGGAATATATTGGCAGGAATTCTCCAGAATTAAAGGATCTGACAGCTCTATGGGACTTGGACCATATTGGTATAAGTCCTAATGAGACTGGTAAGGGTGGGGAGAAGGTCTTAAATAGATTTTCTGAAACGGTACAGTATTCCGAAGCACAAGGACAGTATATAGTGGAACTGCCGTGGAGAGATAACCTAGATAAATTACCTGATAACTTTAAGTTAGCCCTGGGCAGAATGAGAGGCTTGCAGCGTAAGTTTATAAAAGATCCCAACTACTGTCAACAGTATACAAAGGTTCTGGAAAATCAGATAGAAAGGGGGTTTATTGAAAGGGTAGAAAACAGGAATCAAGCTGGTCATCCCATTCACTACTTAGCTCACCATGGTATTACTAAGGATAGTGTTACTACGCCTGTACGGATAGTGTTCGACTGTTCGGCTAGGATGGACGAGAAGGCGTTCAGTCTCCATACAGGTCCATCGCTAGTGGCTGACCTCACCCAGGTGCTTCTGCGCTTTAGATGCCATCAATTTTCCTGGGTGAGTGATATTGAGAAAGCATTTCTCATGGTGGGGTTGAGTGAGAGAAATAGGGATGCTACTAGGTTTCTGTGGCCCGTTGATCCCTTGGATGTTGCAAGTCCTTACATTGTCTACTGGTTCCGTGCAGTTCTGTTCAGGGTCACCTGTTCCCAGTTCCTCCTTAATGCTACCATTCAAAAACACCTGTCTATGGTACAGGAGAACAATGAAGTAGTTAATAAGCTCAAAAGGGGGCTGTATATTGATAACTTGCAGGGGACTGGTGATGATGTGGGTCATTTGCAACAACAATGTTGGGATGCCCGTAGAATATTTTCCAGCGCTAACCTGTCTTTATGTGAGTGGGTCACAAATAATGAGAATTTGCGGGAACTGTTGCACCTGAAGGGTATAGCTTCCGCCAAACAAGACAGGGTTAGGGTACTAGGCGTTGGGTGGCTAACTAATAAGGATATGATACAGGTAAATTTCCGCGGAAGTAGCCCTGCATTGGTTACGAAACGCGAGGCTCTAAGTCTAACCGCGAGTGTGTTCGATCCTCTAGGAGTGTTGCTACCGGTAACCATCTGGGAGTATAGGTTCGTACAGGACTTGTGGAGATTAGAGTGTGGGTGGGATGTCCCAATTCCAGATGACATGAGAGCTAACTGGCAGGGTATGTATAACGATATGATAGATAGTACAGATATCATGTTTCCCCATCAGGTCACTAATTCTAAGAGAGTTACGCTGCACCTATTTAGTGACGCTAGCTCAGTAGCATATGGTGTAGCGGCCTATGGGGTTGGTGATGAGGTGAGTAGGTTAGTAATGGCCAAAGCTAAGGTGGCGCCTATTAAGTCCCTCACCATACCTAAGATGGAGTTGACTGCTGTTCTTCTCGCAGCTCGTCTCGTTTGTTATATATGTGAGGCCTACGCGGTCGAGCTGATTATAGAGAATGTATACCTCTTGTCGGACAGCCAGATAACCCTTCTTTGTTTTTAGACAGAGTGCACTTTGAAGGTTTAAGCTTGAGGCTAGCATCTCGTATACATTGAAACACTTGTTGTAGTCATTGCAGATGCTCTGCCCAGGTTTTGTCAAACACAATAATATTGTTGTGAATCCTAGCTGGTATATATACCGTAGTTTGAATTTCCCGGGTTCACGACAGCTGGTTCCTTTTTGTTTATACACATTACTTTATTTATCTTTGTGGATAAATATTACTGTGGTTGCACCAATTATATCTTAGTTTATTTTCCCTTATTATTTAATCAAGGGAGACAATATAGAACCCTTAAATATATTTATATTGTTACAATAAAAGGGTATCTCAGTACACTTCACACAGAGACTTCGTCCCGTTCACAACAAACACCAGTTGCTGCCACATAACAACAGAACTTCACTGAACTACACCTACCGACATGTCCATCACCTAACCTACACTCTTATCATCACAGCTAAGTTCCTTTAATACTAGAAGTACTTCATAGATATTACTGGGACTACCACAGATAACCTACACATACATGTTTACAAGTAAGTCAAACGCCGACCCGGTATCATATTTATAGCCTAGGCCAATTCATCTTCCCAGGTCTAATAATGTACTGTATATCCGTTTCTCCTCTACCCCCTAGGAATAATATTCAGGATAAATATCATCCAGGTAGGCAAGACAAGTGTCCCAAATTAAACATTGTAGTACCGATTCCATCAACCTGGAGAATGTAGCTGGGCCATTGCATAATCCAAAGGGTAGTACCATGAATTCGTACAGGCGTCCTTAGCTGGTGGAAAATGCAGTTTTTTGTTGGTGCTCAGGCAAAATGGGTACTTGCCAGTAACCAGATAGCAGGTCCAGAGTAGTGAACCATTTTGCACCAAGCAGTGAGTGGAGAGAGTCGTCGATCTGGGGAAGAGGTGTGGCGTCCTTAATGGTGACATCATTGAGCTGCCGGTAGTCTATGCAAAATCGGGTGGATCCGTATTTTTTGCGGACCAGTACCACCGGAGAAGACCAAGGGCTAGTAGAGGATATAACAACCCCTGTGTCGATCATTTCTTGGACTTGATTTTCTTCCTCTTGTTGTTGAACAGGGTTTTTCTTCCTAACTTTGTTGCTTTATGGGGTGACCCACGGTGTGAATGGGGTGATGCAACATGTCGGTTTTCCCCATATCTCGGCTAGAGGTTGCAAAAATATCTTGGTAGGAAATGAGGAGGTTTCTGAGGTCAGTTTGTTGGGTAGAAGTGAGAGTGGAAGGTATACCAGGAAAGTTTTTTTTATAGGGAGGTGAAGAGTCAGAGGGAACAGAAAATTCCTCGGAATACATTTCTAATTCGCCAATGGCAAGGCCTTTTGGCAAGGTGACAGGTTTGTCGGAAATGTTAGCAACTTTTATACAATTTAATGTATGTGGTAGCAGGCAAGGAGCGGTTAGGCATACCCAATTGAAAGGGCTTTGGAGGTGTGGGGTCATAAGGACATTTCCTTGAATGGTAGGGACTAATGGTATCCATTTCTCGTGATGAGGGGGAACTGTAATGGAGGTGGAAACTATGGCTGGAGATATTACATGGGGTTGAAGGGGAATATTATTTGTAGTACTTTGGGGTGCAGCAGTGACAGGGAGAGATAGAGGCAAAGTTGTGGATTTGAGCTGCTTCAAGTTATCAATAGATTTTTATTTTTTTTTTCAAGGTCGGACGGTGGATCATAAAATAATGTCCTGTGCCTTCAATTAATTGAGGCACTCAAAGATATCAACAGATCGAGACCTAAATATCCATCATATTTACACTCACTGGGGTTGTAAATCACGAAAGAGTGATGAACTCCGTGATTGGGATGAGGGGTATTAACATATAAAGGAAGTGTCTGACCAAGGTTGGGAATAACCTGATCATTGGCACTAATGAGGATGATAGAGGAAGACTGCATTTGTTCAAAAACATGTTTATGTTTTCGGAAAAAAGGAAGGAATAAGCAAGATCGGGAAGCTCCCGTATCAATGAGGAGTCGAACTTTCACCCCATTCAGCGTGATTTTGTGGTACACCGGAAGTCCGTCATCCGATGTCCCGTTATGAACCCCCGCCATGGTTACGACTATATGTTTGGGGGGGCAGCCTAAAAATCCTGAGGATCTGGCTGGATGATTTCTGGCTGATATGTGTCAAGTTCCCATTCTGCTTCTCCTTCTTCAATTCCGGCCGTCCCGTCGTCGATAATAGTTGCGATCTGACGCGGCTTGATCCAGGGAATCTGCGCCCACCAACTTGGAATCCTTGTCCTCTTCCTTGTGAGTTCATTAAAAGACCTCTTGAGAGACCAAAGAATGCAGGGCCAGAACAGGGTTTCCAGTCTGCTAGACGAATTCAGGACCAATCCTCAGCTTTATCTGCTGCACGAGGAGCTACTGGAATACTGCTGGATGCTGTACTGGAAGTGGGGTGTGTGGTGACTTTGCTTATCACAGCGATTTTGGTGGCTTGTTCCCTGGACTTCCTCAATGCCATGATTCTTCTGATCACAGGCAGATCTGCGTCGTAATTTGTCGGCTCGACTATTGAAAAGTGATCGGCCACTGGGTCAGGCAGGATCCTCACCAATGTTTTGAAGATGATTTTCTTCCTCTGTGCTGTAGTTTCATCAGGAAATGCAGTCAACGCGATCTTTTGCAATTTCTCAACAGTTCCATCCAAGTCTCCTGAATATTTAACTTCATGAAACTTCTTGTCAGCTATGGTTTGTCACAAAACTGAATTAATCGCAGTTCTGACATATACCTCAAACTGCGCCCAGGTTAACCCAGGCATATTGTCGTGCACATACCCTGACACTTTAGTTCCATACTTCCCCAATTTATCCACAATTGTATGGATCTTGGAAGCGTCCTCGTTTCCGAACATAATGTCCAGGACCGGTTTGACTATTTCCAGGTAAGTATAGATATCATAATCCTCGGGCTTAAATGCCGGGATATCAAGAAACCTAATGGCTGCCATGATGAATAATGTAAATACACCAATTGAATACCAGATTTTTTTTTTTTTTTACAATAAGAACACTCGTGTTGATATGCCGTATTGAGTCACCGCTGCCGCCAGTGTTATGTCGGGCTATAATATTTAAAGCTCGTGATATAGTCTTTACTAAAATCCAGATCTGGACTTATAGACCGTAAATAAGCCCAACAGGGTCACACCGAACACGTTCTTAATATCACAAATAGGTATTCAACTAGGTACTACAAAACTCAGTAACAACACACATAGCAATTATACACAAGTGTATTCAAGATATTTCTTACCTTGAGGTTTAGAAGCTTGTAGCATGATCATTTCAATTCCCAATTCACGAATATATATATTTGTAATTCAGGATGAAGCATTACCTAGATAATAATGAGAACTATCAGGCAAGGAATGGAATACATATAAATAGTAGATCATAAATGGATAGCAATTACTCTTCAACTGTGGTTATAAACAAGGTGAATAATATGCAACTAACTCATAACACGTGACTTATAGAATCAACCCTTAATAATAATAATGATGTGAGTCGAGTGTCTTTCGTGAGTAAATCAACAATATGGTTACTAGATTACAATCTCGAGGCAAAAGAGAATGGGGGAATTGAGAGTTTAAACAAGTACACAGGCAATGCAAGTGAGTCACACGGGAGGTGGCGTGCGCGCTAGCCAGGTAGACGCGTTTACAAGTAGTGCGACCTTTTCATTAGCTAGCGGGTCAGGTCATATATTTGTACTGCGGGGTTGGAAAATATAATTCTAGTTTGTGTAAATACAAAATGAATTTCAGTGGTATTACGATGACATTGGTGGCAATGTATTATTTAATTCTTTTCACATTTTCTTATACTGTATGCATAACTTAATTTATGTAAATTATGATTTGAATCCTATATTCACTTCAAACGATCGTATGTAATAATAACGAACTTGGTCGAGGAATTCAGATGTAATATTTATTATACAATTATGAATCGACTATAAAAGAATATCTATTAATTGTATCTAAGAACAGATTATAATTAACCAAAAGGAACTTATTTAACTGATGTTCTAGAAACGCTTATATATTCATAGTGTATGAGAATAATTAATACAATATTAATTATAAAGGAGAATAATGCACAAGACTAAGTTGTACTAAGGAAATTCTCAAGCAAGTATAACCAAGATGTCTGAACAGGTTAACAGAGTCTTAATAAGAATACACCTGAATAAGTGGTGTATTTAATATGATTAATAATTAGATAACAGAATCTATGCAATGCTAGAATTCCTAGACATGAAGAATCAGAATTACCTACATCAGTAATCAAATGAACGTCAATACTAATTCATATTATAATTACAATGGTGATTAAGTAATCGAACGTAAGCTGGGGGGCTCGGGAAGTAAATATGTTTATTTGATAACAATACTTCTCAACGAGGAGACTAAGATTAATTAATTATGATAATGAGCGTAGGTTCTAGGTAATAAGTTATGAATTAGGAAAGGGAATTAAAACACGAAATACACTTCGACCTCAACTTGTAACATGCATAAGAGAATACATATATTAGGAAAATCTGTGAGTGCGTGGCGAGGTGAATCAATTTACACGATTATATAACGTATGCGTGGGACGTTCTAGAGCAGTGCTATTCACTAATTTTATCAAGAGAGCCAAAAGTTCAGGACATATTCAGAGTGAGAGCCGCATAAGCCATAAGGCAAATAAGCCACAAGGATAAGCAGAACAAAAATATAAAGGAACTAAATTACATATTGTTTGTGTGTTTCCAAGGCCACATATTTATAGAACAAGACTAGTAACAATAATTATATTGAAATTCTTTAGTACAAATTAATTATATTGAAATTCTTGACTTTACTTCTCTCTCTCTCTCCTCTCTTGCGAGCCGCCAATCAGGTCATTGTGAGCCGCCACTGGCTCGCGAGCCGCGCAATGAAGACCACTGTTCTAGAGGATATTAATTCAGATAAATGTTAGATCTTAGACACAGATCTAGATAAGAGTTAATGTAAGATTCAAAAGGATTAACACGTACGCAAATTAAGGATCTTGGGCACAGATCTAATTAGAAGTATTCACTACACAATTCACATATGTTTACTGTGACGTTAACCACTCCGTTAGAACCGCATGGCTTGTCCTACAGTGACTCGCTAGGATCGCCAGGGCAGTGGATGGGGCTACAGTTTGTGTATTAGAGTGTGCTTTATTTCATATGAAAGCTCGTGTCATGGGCAGTCCAGAAAGGCTCTTTGTTTTCGCCCATGTCAAGGCTTTATATATTTAATTGTAAAGTATATATTTTATCATTAACTAGTAATGATAGGATCTGGGAGAGAGAGAGGGAGTAGAACAGAGTGAGAGGGGGCGCGCAGTGTTTTTTGTCCCGCTCGGTGACGTCACGGCTGGCTGCCTCGCGGGGGTTGGTGGAGAGAGGCCCTTACCATGCTGTAAGCTTTGCTAGTGGTTAGATGACTTGTAACCGCTGTTTTCCCACGCGGCTCGAGCTAGTGCGAGTATATATACAGTTCCTCGCCACTCTCTCCCTCAGATCTGGTTTCTAGAACACACCCATCTTTTTTCCCTTGCTATCTGTCCCCGCTCCGTACCTGAGAATCTTTTCCTCTGCCTATCTCTCTCATTTTCCATATCCTTCACCACCTTTTATTAATATTATACCCCCTCTGGTTAACTCTGCAAAATCAGCTTAATGCTGGCCAGTTGTATTGTGTGTTAAGGTCTGATATAGCCTATGTATGTTAGTTGTTAAGATAAGTGGATCACGAAGCATTGGTTGGCATTTATATTGTTTAGTACTGCTTCCTTTAGTTATTAGTGTTCTGCTGGATTAGATAATGCTAGACTAGGAGTCTGATATTATAGGTATTGTTTCCTATGAGTGCTGGCTTCAGTTAAAAAGCGGCACGACATACCTGAGAACTGGAGTTGATTGAGTAAATTCTAGTCTGTGTGCCATTGAGAGTAGAGCATGCACGAATGAGGGTTTTTTGCCTATACCATTCTGCACTGTTCTAGTCTCGATTGTTTGTCTTTGAGGTACGCCAGGAGAACGCTTAATACTTCGGTATTAAGGTTTCTCAAGAGAGCTACCCTTCATTATAACGTAATATTTGACGCACAGACTTGAGATTTGCACTAGGCTATGCGGCATGCCATGCGCACCAGTATCTCGTATCATTGACTCTAGCTAGACTTTATCAATCATAGTAGACATTAAGTATATTAACCTAATTACTCTTTTTATGCATACCCATTTATTATTACACAAGCATTTCGCAGCCTAGTTTGATGTATTGAGACACAAACGACTTAGGCTCTTTTTGTTGATAGGAATACTGCATTGTCGTGGCGATTATTATTATTGTTGTTGTGTTTAGGATATTCTTGGCTCCGACGGCATTATATATATTCTGCCTTTTTGTGTGCATAGGCCTGCACGAGCATTGTTCCGCTGCCTGCCTTTTTGGGTTCCATTTCCGATACGAGCATCTTTATAGCATCTAACATTTAAAGAAGATTCCTTGTTAGTGTTGAAGGACTTTAGTGCACTTTCTTTCATGCAGGAGTGCCTGACATTTATTAATTAAAGTAACGTAAGCTGTAACTTCTCTTACCACCTTACTTTGCATACCATAACCAAGCACCTTCGGTTATAGGTAGTAATAGGCTGTTTTCACATAACATTAAGCCTAGAGTAGACGCACATTTATTGAGAGTTTGATAGCCTATTATTGCATATAGAACTCTGTAGAGTATTTGTGTTCTTTGTTCACTGGGAATATACATCAGAGGTTGGAGCTAGCGCTTTCCGTTGTAACATTTATGCCAGTACTAGTCCAATGAATAAGAGCCCTGATATATTTGAACCCCAGTCGTAACATTACCTATACCTCGACAACAATAAACACAAGATAAGATACACAGGGACACTTAGGGTAATGTTGGAGGGTAGAGAGAGAGAGCAAGTCTGGCCGACGTAGATCGTAGGTCCGTTGACCAGCACTTCAGGGGTGTAGGGCGTCACTCGAGCAGGACTTCAGGGTCCAGACTTTAGGGGGTACTCCAGGTCTCTAGTACACTCTCCGGGCAGGGCAGATTGGTACAAACTACCACTGTGATTAGCTGATCTGTTCCCTTTCAGGTTTTAGGACAGTACCGCAGTTGAGGTAGGCATACTTTTCTACCACTTCTTTGAGGTGATATGTGACTTATTTCTTGACTCTCTTTTACATGTGCTCAAGGCCATAGGGGTATTGGGAATTTGTTGTGATGGAGTTGTGAGGTTTAATACTTATTCTAGACATCGATAGTTAATACTTACATTGTTGTTTACCTCATAGGTATTATAATTAAAACTTATATAGTAGTTATTTAGCTTAGGAATCGGGAAATCATACATGTACTGATTACACCATCATCTAAGTTCTTTGGCGAACTTGTTTATTGCTCGCCTAGTATTGGTGGTTGTCCTGAGGTTCTTTCATCTTCAGGTTCGTCGTAGTTGGGGCTCCTGTTCACGTCCATTTATGCATATAGGTCTCGGGGCGTTGATGTGCAATTTGCATGAACATAATTATGCTCATCATACTGCAGGTCTGGAGATGGAGGAAATGCTGTCCTGTTGTTGGCTGGCACATTTCTAAAGCAGGCAGGTGATTGGCTGTTGTTATTTCCCATCTTGCTGCTGTTGGCTGGTTCCGTAGAGCACGGGGAGTTCCTGAAGAAAGGAGGGGTGACTCCTGTATTCTTTTGTCGTTCCGTGGCTTACGTCCCCTTGGTTTCTTTGGCTCCCTCAGTTGCAGACTAGCAATTCTGCAACTGCCTTCTGTAGCTCCCTTCGCCAACCCCGTCATTTTAATATGAACATTGAAAAACAATAAAACAAGCAATTGGCTGGTGAAAAACGTACATTTTAGCCCCGAGGTCATAATCTGACCCTGACCAGCTCGAGAGCCACACCCTCCCTCGCTTGTGTCTTGCATGGTACTTTGACTCAAGGGAAGGTCTGAGACTGGCTTAGAGGGTCGGAGGTACACTCCCCCACCCTCCCTCACCCTCCCTCCTCTCTCCCAGCCGTCCTCGTCCTCGTACAAAAATACTTGATACATATTGGGAATAATAGGGAAAATACCGGATTATTGAGGAGGGGGGGAAAGGAGGGGAAGGGGAGGGGGTGAGGGGCACATGTGGAGGAGTGATAGAATATATGGAGGGGAATGATCTCACAATTACATATTGATTTGTTTTGATTGCCAATTGATTTAACTCCCTAAAATCGGGCATACTTGTTGACATGACTGTATTGCTGAGCGTTCATATATACCGAAAACGAGCTTCATTCCATTCTCTTTTTCATACCTAAACAAGAGCCAGAGCACAATACAATTATATATCCCTGAAATGGCGTTAATAGAGCTTTTCAATGACAACTGAATTGTCCTTGTATGACCAAAGGTTATTTTGCAGCGATCGTGTAACTCGAGGTGAAAATACCCTAAAATAAGGTAATTTTCGCGGTTATTTCCTTGTCTCGCGAGGTACGGCGTTGGAAATGAGGCATACTACGTGTCAGTGATGGCCCCGAGGTGGAGGTCAAAGCCCAGCTATCATCCTCCCAACACGCAGACTCTCTCTCAGAACTCATAACGTCCTCAAAATGACACCCATCATATGTCAGGCCCCGCAGGGGTGGCAAATATGCTCTATCCCATCTTATGACAGTCACCGTCAATTGAGGCTTAAAAGGCATTTGTTATGCCTAAACTATTTTTATTTTGTTATATTACTGTATTTATTTAATATTATTTGTTTCCTCTCAATACCTCCATCATTATTACAAAATACTCCCAAGACGCCCTTCCAGATATATTTGTGCATTTATTGGTAGAAAACTACCTCAAGATCAGACAAAGAGAAAGGGGAAGGGAGAAAAGAAGACACAAAAGAAGAGTTTTCACCTGGTAGAATGATGTGCGGGGTCTAACACGTAATCCATTATAGTTGGTGGTGCTTCTCCTGTCACCACCAAAGTGCTTTAGTGACCCAGTGTGTGCTTACATGTTTTATTAACAACATTGTGAAGGAGGGAGAGAGAGAGAGAAAGAAAGAAATATTCCATAGTAAGGAAAAGTGAAAGGAAAGGATAACAAAGGATATATATATATATATATATATATATATATATATATATGTGTGTGTACAGAGAGAGAGAGAGAAACAGAGAGAGAGAGGGAGAGAAATAACAATAGAGAGGGAGGGAATTTAAAACGAAATCATGAAAGATGAACCACAATTATATACAAGCTGGAAAGAAAGCATCACACAATAAAGAAAAGGAAAAAAACACAGAAGAAGAATGAATAGAGTTAAAAATATATAACTAAATAAAATATGTTAAATATATCAACAATGTTAACACCAAAATCCAGATCCAATGTAAGGGTCCACTGGGGTAGAATGATCTGCAGTCTCCAACACCTAATCCACATGGTTGGTGATGCCTCTCCTCCTCTCACCACCAAAGTGCTTCAGTGACCCAACGACTGGTCCTAGTAGAGTTTTATTATCAACACTGAAGTTGAGAGAGAGAAAGAGTGAGAAAATTACATATTTTTATTTACAGATGCACTGACACATACATACCTTACAATGGCAGCGAGATTGTCAGGACTTAATAATTCGAGTAGAGATAACAGACCTGATTGTAACATGAAAGGAATTAATGGGAATGCAAAGAGAGAGAGAGAGAGAGAAAGAGAGAGAGAGAGAATTCGAAATGAAGCTCAAAGAGATGAAACAAAATGAGATCAGACGTGAAAAAGTACCACAAAACAAAAAAAGAAAGAACGGATATGAGAAGAACCAAACCCAGAATAAAAAGAAACAAAACAAAGAATATAATACAGTGCACAAAT
This sequence comes from Paralithodes platypus, assembly GCA_032716605.1. Classification (NCBI taxonomy): domain Eukaryota; kingdom Metazoa; phylum Arthropoda; class Malacostraca; order Decapoda; family Lithodidae; genus Paralithodes; species Paralithodes platypus. The sequence continues at coordinate 64,713,560 of CM064575.1, read as the reverse complement.
AGAATGAAAGCAGCTATAATAACACCAAAACCAGAGCCAATGTAAGGGTCCAGCGGGAAGAATGATGGGCGGAATCCAACTCCTAATATACGTAGTTGGTATGGCGGATTTAAAGGTTTTAGTTTACTTTTACCTAGACTGAAATGGTCCGCACATATAAATTATAATTGAATATCAAACACCGGGAGTGTAACTCACTTTAAATTACCATAGAATAGTTATGCTGTAGATGGATCTTGTATGAGCTTATAAAGGTCGGTAGACAAATGGCTACCACTAGAACACTGTTGGTTAGTTCAAAGGTGTGTTCTGAGCGACCGCTTGGAACGCACTCAACAAAGAAAGGAATAATGATGAATGGGTTTAAATCATAATAATAAGCATAGCTGTCTGTCTGTCAGTCGGATGAAGTCGTGATGATGAGAGCTGGTGAAAGCCGGCACTAGAATCGCGGCTAAATCAAGAGTGGAGATGTTGTCAGGACGAAGATTTGTCTAGCTCTGACGCGCGGCATCTCGCTAGACTCGTCATCACGGTTCGTCATCTAGCGGTAAATACCGTACCACATTTTTAATATTACGACATAGTTATATGACAATCGTCATATAGTTATTCCTAAAGACTCATAAATACTATACTTTCGTATAATATGCCTTATTTAACTTATCAAACTTACAAATAAATATGATAGGGTATTATACATAGAAAACGTATGTTGCACCCCTAACTATCGTGAATCCACGATAGTTGGTGATGCTTCTCCTGCTCTCACCACCAAACTGCTTCAGTGCCCCAGCGGCTGGTCCTAGGGTTCATTATCAACACTGTGAAGGAGGAGGTAATGAGAGAGAGAGAAAGAGTAAAGAATGAGAGAGATTGAGAGTGAAAGTGAGAGGCAAGGAGAAGGAAATTAGGACAAAAAGAAAGGAAATGCGTGAAAGAGTGAAAAGGAAGGATTAAAATAATGAAAGATAAATAAGTATGAGGACGAGGATAAAGGTGAATATACAGATAGGGCAAACGATAGAAACCAGAGGGGGGAGAGGACATAGGAAGGAAAGAGGGTGGAAGAAAAACAAGGAACAATATAGACGAACAAGAAAATAATAACAAAACAAACTAGAATATCAGGTACCAGAAGGATACAAATGTAAGGAGAGAAGAAGGAGATCCAATGGGTAGAACGATGTGCAGGCTCCTAGTACATAATACCGGTAATACTGTATATTATAGCTACTGATGCACCTCCTATCACCACCAATGTTTGGCTCTATGGTTCATTAACACCACAGGTGATAGAGGTACACAGAATTACACAGATACTCAGACCGCACAGACCTTGCAGTCCTTACTCGGTGGTCCGGCCTTAATACTACTAGACAGGAACAATGTATTGTATAAGTATAGGACAGCATAGTAAAAGGTTCACTTCCCAATCTCCTTTCCCTCCGACTGAAAAGCCGTGCAGGACAATATGATTAATTTTAACCTAATGGGTCATGAAATGCCCAAAAAGAAAGTGTTTATAAAGTACATAAATATATTAATCTGAAAGGGAAGTTACACTGACATACCTACTGATTCATACATATTAAATCAATCTCCAACAGATGATCGTCCAGTCTCTTATTAACCCCTTCAATACAATAACGTAATTTTCATCATATGCAGCTTACCATTACACGATTTTCTGTAGTGTATAATCTACCTGAAGGGCTCAAAAGGATAAATAGGATCTCGCTAAACCCTATGAATGACATAGGTCTTTCTTAACCCGTAAATGTTGAAACCATGGCATTGGCCACTATGCTCCGAGGCGGAAGTATAGCCGTTTTGGCGACTATTCCAAATTACGACGTAATCCACATCTGCATGCAGGAAATGTTCGTGTGCACCCGGCCATATATATATTGTTACCAAAAAGATGTGGGGGGGGGGGGGAGGTCCGTAGTTGAAAAATGTGGCGCGAATGGTATCACGCGGTGAGAACGTCATCGAGCGACGAGATTACCTCCGAGCGTAGCCGGGCGTACAGGGGGTAGAACCAAGGGGAGGGGGGTGGGGTGAGCAAAATATCGCGTATATATCGTATGTTGAGCACTTTCATGCTATATAATGTACATGTACAGTCGTCAGGATTAATTTGTTTCATTTTCCCTGTTAGTAGCACTGCACTGTGGAGAGGTATCTCCTCCACCTCCTCTCTTTGTTGTTCCCATACCCCCACCTAAACCTTCCCATTATCTCTCCACCCCAGAACTACACCCACCCTCCCTTCTCTCGCTCTGACCCAGCTAGGAGCTACTTCTGGCACCTCACCGATTAAATTTGTTCTGAACACCTAATGAAGGAATTAAGTATTTCACACACATCTCTCGACCACCTTCTCCTGCACATTAAACATATGAATTAAACAAAACTTTACCTGAAGCTGCTAACTACTACCGTTACTAGTAGGGTTAACTGTATAATTATATGGATATACCAGATATGAGGGGTAGAAATACACACTTGTATAATTATGTATAAGGTATAATGAGATTATTTGGTTATTCACGAAACTGTTATACAGAGTGGTATTGTAGTAGAAGAAGAATTGATCAGTTCAATATTATAACTCTTGTAGTTAATCTGGGATTTGATAAATGGGCATTATATAGTTATTTAGCAATTATTCTTAACAGGTGTGAATTCAAATTATCTTGAAAGTTATCTCAAGAGAATAAGCTTGAATAGGCGTGAATCTTTGAATAGTATATAGTACTTCTCAGCTAGTATTTAACGCAATTTGATATTTTTGAACCCATATTGCTACATAGCCATAGTGAACGCCCCCCTTAACTTGGTTACAAAACAAGATACCTGATCAAATAAAGTAACCTTATAGCAAGGTGTTAAGGGTAAGGTGACAAAATTAATAATTCCTTCCCTAATGTATGGGTGAGTGTAAGCGTTGAAGGCATGGGCACTTTAAAATGAGACCCTCCCTAACGGATAGATGAGCGTAAGAGGACCCAAGGGGTAGTTAATTAAAATACGGCATATATATTGGTTATCATCCCTTCAGGATTATTAAGCCTGTTTATGTCAAGTAATATTTTCAAGCCTGGAGCCTCTTTTCGAAAACTCCAGTACCTTGCCCGAGGGTAGTTTGTGTCCCGTTTATATACAGTAGTTTTACATTATGGCCAATTAGGAAAACAATATGGCCTAATGATTGGGTAGATAGCTCCGTTAAGAGGATGGGTGTTGAGTTAGGGTTATGCAGTCACATGGCCTACTCACTGGGCACATTCTCGGCAAAAATTCATAGCATTTATTGGCAAATTGGCTGTTTACACTTAATGAGTCCTGAACTGTCTGGAAGCAGAGAAATTGCTGGTGAGTATGATTAAGCAAATGTTATGTTCTTGTATACGGTGCTAATAAGTAGTGATATTAGTATTTAATAATTATATAAAAAGAAATCATTCCAAATACTTGAATGGTTTAGTTTGTGTGTTCATTGATGGCTGAGACTCATGGTGGAATTGACACAGACGGTCCTCGTTGTCTCAAGCTTGTTATGTAGCCCAGACTTAGCCATTACAACGATGAAAATTATATACAACTTCACGTGGGTTAGTTTTGCAGCTATATTAGAGTATGATATAGTACTAAACCATCAGTACATCGCTATGAACCTTTCTGGGGTCAATGGTAAATATATCGGTATGAATCACTCGAATCATATGTAAGGTTTTCGGCGAACATTCCCCCCCCCCCTTGCTCTCTCTCTCTCTCTCTCTCTCTCTCTCTCTCTCTCTCTCTCTCTCTCTCTCTCTCTCTCTATCATTCTCTCTCTCTCTCTCTTCTCTCTCTTCTCTCTCTCTCTCTCTCTCTCTCTCTCTCTCTCTCTCTCTCTCTCTCTCTCTCTCTCTCTCTTAAGTTTAGTAAAGCTAATACTTGACTCTGCCTATGATACATTGCATTCCTTCATTAGGTGTTTGGAATACATGCAATTGGTGAGGTCGAGAAGTAACTGGGTGAGAGCGAGAGAAGGGAGGGTGGGTGTAGTTCTGGGGTCGGAGAGAAAATGGGAGGGTTTCGGTCGGGGTACGGTAACAACAAGGAGAGGAGGTGGAGGGGATACCTCTCCATCGTGCAGTGCTACTAACGGCGGGTGCCCAACCCCGAAAAGGCGGGTGCCCAACCCCGAAAGAGGTTGAAATAGGGGAGCTATCCCCCCGCCAAAGGCGGCTTTCTAGGGCCTTTCCTAGCTGATGCTGAGAGGATTGGGCTCTAGTCATGTGGTGATGGGCTGGTCTATCAGAGTGAGAACTGAGTGATCTCTGCCATACCCATAGCTTACTCTGACTGTTCCTTTTACCTATATATTTTCTAGATTTCAAGTGACGGCGTCTCTTCCGTGGATTGACCTTCCAATCTGCCAACCTAGAGGCTGGCAGATTGAAAGCCAAAGCGTCACATTTTTCCTTTGCCCCTCAACTTTCTCTTCGTAATTGCTGAGGGGCACAGGGCCCTGGGTGGGGCTTTGGTTTCCCGGGCGTTTCCGCACCCACCTCAGCTCCCCGCCATCGAATGGCTTCGGTCACCCAGGCTTTATTGTGGTAGGCAGGGAGGGTTCTGTGGGGGCGCTCGGTTATGGCCTTGGCCTTGCTCGGGGCCTTGGGGCTGTTCGGCCATGCAGCCTGGGGAACACCAACAACAACAACTAGCGGCTGAGTCCAGGGAAACTGAAACGAATTAATCCTGACGACTGGATATATATAGGCGACCCATCTGAATATTATATAGCAAGAAATAAGGCGCATATCGACAATAAATGCGATATATAGGCGAAAAATGATACGTGAGACATGGGATGAGGAGGGAAAGAAGGAGGGAGGAAAGAGGCAAAGAGGAGGAATCATATGACAGGCGCCCGAGGGTAGAGAAGACACGGGACTCTCACCCTTATAGCCTGCCCAGGTGCAGGTGTAGGATGTTATTGTCTGGGAGTACAAAGGAGTACAAAGGAAATCAAGCAACAACAGATCTAGTGACCCTTCTAGGTTGCTTGTCCTCCAAAACACTGAGGATCAAGTATCCAAACAGTGATTTAGAGTGGGTAAGGGAACATTGGAAAGGGAATTACTGCCCTGGAACTAATGTCCGTGGCAGGATTAGGAAGTTAGTAGAGGACAGATGGGTTAGTAACTGAGGGGGGATAAAATATAGTTATTCATTTATAAACGCAGTCAGTCGCGGGTTTGATGCGAGATATTTGTCTAGGCGGAGTTCAAATGATTCAACGGTGATGCAGTCTATAACGTTTCGGGGAAGCCCATTCCACAAGTTGACAACTCGATTGAAGAAGAAATTCTTAGATTCGTGCGAGTTAAAAGATATACCAATAATTTTGCAACCGTTTCCCCGCATGTAATTAGATTGGTCGATAGTGAAGTACTTCCTACAGTTCATATTGTCGATGCCTTTGATGATTTTGAACACTTGAATTAAGTCACCTCTTAATCTGCGCTGGGTTAAAGGAAATAGATTTAATTCTCTAAGACGCTCTTCGTATGGTTTGTTCTTTAGGCTAGGTATCATTTTGGTAACTCTACGTTGAACTCGTTCTAGCTTGTCTATATCTTTTTGGTAAAAAGGGCACCAGGATTGAATGCAGTATTCCAGAAGAGGGCAGACTAAGGAATTGTAAAGGGTTAGGATAACTTCTTTGGATTTATGCTCAAATGACCTGCCTATAAAGCCAATTATTTTGTTTGCCTTCTTAACAACTTCTGAACATTGTTGACTCGGTTTTAGGTTACTCGATATTGTTACTCCCAGATCGGTTTCTCTGTTTACATTCTTAAGCTGAGTGCCATTCATCGAATAGTTTGCTTTCTCATTTAGGTATCCGATATGTAGTACTTTACATTTATCCGCATTGAAACTCATTTGCCAAATTTGGGCCCAACATGACAATTTATCTAGATTGTGTTGCATATCGTCAACTTGTTCTTTTGAGAGACGCTATTTGCAATTTTTGTATCGTCAGCAAATTTTGAGATTGTACAGGTGAGACCCTCATCTATGGCGTTGATGTAAATTAGAAAGAGAAGTGGTCCTAGTACCGATCCCTGGGGTACCCCGCTACTTACATTGGTCCATTTAGATGCCTTACCGTTTATGACTACTCTTTGCTTTCTGTTGCTGAGCCAATTTGCTATCCATTTCAACACACCGTCTTGTATTCCATGCGCTTTTAGTTTTAGCAGTAAACGTTTGTGGGGAACTTTGTCAAAGGCCTTTTGAAAATCAAGGTATATAATATCTACAGCTTTACTCTCATCGTAGAGGTTGAGGATATCGTGGAAGAAGTCTAAGAGGTTTGTTAAACAGGAACGTTTTTTACGAAAGCCGGGTTGAGTATATTTAAGTATGTTATTTTCCTAGGGAGACTGGGGAAGGAGGAGGAGGGAGGGAGGGGGTTGATAAGGAGATATTTTTCATTTCGTAGCGCATTGATCACTGTAATGCTTTCATCTATGCATGCAGACATTGTAGTAGACCCATGTGAAGAGTGGACACCAATAACTAGGCCGTAGACAGTAAAAAAAAAAAAAATTAGGGTAGGTGCGTGGAGGGAGAGAGACGAAAGCCGAGAGAGAGGGGGTGACAGGGGTCAGTATAGTGCGCTAAATTATAAAGTGGGGTCACATTTCATTACTAGTGGCGGGACAATTTGGATACACGCACAGGACTATTGTATTATTTTAACTAATATACAATAGAAATGTATTATTTAGTGGTATTGTATGTTATTTTATATTAAATTAATGAAAATTACATGGCTTTACGAGTATATCAATGTAATACAGTGTCTCAGCAATTTCTATACAAACAGAGTTGTATTGTATTTTTACTCGTAATATACAATAAAAATGCATTTTAGAGGGATAGTATCAGTTATTTCCTATGTAGTGAAAAAAAATTACTTTGGTAAACAAACATATATCGTGACAGGTCAAATCTACAGACCCATTTTTCGCTGACATACGGTATGAACCGGCGTGGCCTAGTCAGTAAGGTGATGGAAAGGGAAACTGGTTAAGGCAGTGGGTTCGAATCCAGAGAGGGCCTATGTGGAAGTTATTTAGATTTTTAGATATATTTTAGTACTTTTTTTTTTTTTTTTTACAAATTCATGTCATTGTATCCAAGCAATATGAAGTATTCTTAGAATAATTCATATTGCATGAATACAATGACATGAGTTTGTATTTTTGTTGTTTTTATTATTTATAAGCAAGACACACATAGGAAAATATACATATATATTTGTGATGACATAAATACAATATATTTCAACAATAAATATGAAAAACGTATAACAACATTATTTGGTTATGCTCATGAAGATAAATTAATATATACAAAACAATTACATAGACAAATATTTACAGTATCACAAAAAAATAGATAGACTAGTAGATGTGAGGTAGTGATGTAAGCGTTGGCCAGGTAGGTGGTCAGGTAGGTAGGTAGGTCAGGTCCATCAGCTGTGGTAGGCCAGGGCGGAAGTTCAAGGGCTGGGCGGCGACACTTAGAAGTTCTTGAGCATGTGGTAGTCCCTGAAGCAGTCACCCAAGCACAGCCCAACTTTGCACTCGTTGCATTGGTCCTTCCCTTTCCTCCTAGTTGACCCCGCACCTCCTGCATCCCCAGAGCTGCCTCTTGTTGCAGAAGGCCCAGCTGTACAGGGTGTGTGGGTGGTAGTGGTGGTGGTGGTGGTGTCAAAAAAGGTCATAGACCTTTGTGCACGTGAAACACAACTCGCACGTGCCATACGTGGAGTTTTACGTGCAGGGGCATTGTCATCTGAACTGCTCTCATAGAAATATAAGTAAGATGGCTTTCTAGCAACCACCCTTTGTCTTCCACGGCTGCTAACACCGCCCGAAAAAGGGCTGGTTATGTCATCAGGGCGCGCGGGAGAGGGACGTGAAGGCTCCATGGCGAGTGTTTGGTATCTGACTATGCGCGAGCGCCTGGAGCGTGTGGGTTGGGGGTATCGAGAGCTGCCAGGTACTCCTACTCACACACTAATTTGTAGCCGCCTGGCACAATGCGCGCGGTTTTTGTATGCTTTAAAAAAACAGGATCTATTGAGGACCATCGCAGCGCACCAGTAAAACCTCAATAGAGGACGGTCGCAACTTATGAGTTAAGCGGTATAAAATTGTCTAACATTAGCCAGAATCAATGATAAAAAGGTGTCATCGTGCTGAAGGGTTTAAACGTATCAATTGAATTACTATCGACCATCTCGCTTTCGTAAACTCTTCCACTCTTTGTCCACACTGTACAGTATGTTAACATTGTGTGTGACATCCAGAAATGCCTTAGTTCTATTTAATTTATTCCAATAATGAGGGTTGCAGCATTATTATTAATCGTAAAATGTGTGTAATGGTCGTGAAGCTATAATAAATTATCCGTTACGCAGTTCACACACTCTTTTCCTCAACTATACAAATATATATTAGAGACAGCATTGCCAATGTCTGCCAGTTGGGTAACACAATGCTTCGCAACCCTGTATGAATTTTATCAAATCTCAAAGGTAACTGAGATATGTCATGTTAAAAATTGTGATTGTCCCACTAGTACATTATGCTATTCTTATTATGCAAATACAATAACCATAACAATTACTACCACAGCCCCCACCACACACACTCGTACTTCTTTCACCACAAATAACACAACCAACACATTATTTCCCCCCACACTGTCACCACACAGAGCCAAGGTAAGATTAACCTCATGTAATATGGAACACCCGAACACCTCCTACTGACTTAGTTACTAAAGGACAACCTTGCATTTTGTCGGATTATAGGACATCTTTCTAGCAGCCTGAGAGGGTGAACTAGGTAGGGGTGTTATTCTTTGCTATTAAATAACAATAATCTGCTAGACTATGATCATGTAGGTATTGAACAGAAACAGGAAGACACAATCCCATAAATAAACTCACTAAACCAGATAACCATTGAATATATATATCATATAATATGGAACACCACCAACCACCTCCTACTGACTGTCTTACTAAAGGAAAACAATATTTTTTTGTCGGATTTTATAATATCTTTATAGCAGGTCGGGAAGGTGGGCTTTTCGTGGAAATATTTCCTCTGATTACGAAAAGGGGTGAAGAATAAATAGGGCATCTTTTTTTGGAAACAAAAAAGTAAATGGTCTAAGACAAAAATTAGTAGATTAAAACAAATGGTTTGCTCCTTTTTTACTTATTGCCCTTAGAAATATACATAGTTCCATACACAATATCCATCTTTCATCCTTATGCGAGATCAATGTGTTTGACCAAATATATGCTAAACAGTCAATGAGCCGGATCCCTAAATCAAACATTCAGTAAAATATCCAATGCACATCTATCAAGTTATATGGGAATTCATTAACCCCTTCTGTATCGGTTACGTCGTTTTAATTATATTTTAGCTCTATTTATACGATTTTATAGTGTTTAAGAACGATCTGTAGCAGTAAACAGGTTAAAGTGAGATAGTTCGAAACCTGTTGATTGCTGGAGGCTCGTTTTAAATCCTTTTTACAATTTGTACACAATTACTAAAGCAACAGGTATTTATGTCACCTCTACAATATCAGAACGCTATGTCCTTTAAGTCACTTTAACAATGTTACAAACTACTATTGAATCAGTGACATCATTAAAACTAGTTGGCTAGATATTTACGCATAATCGAAAGCATGCTGTCGACGAGGTGAATATATAATTAAGTACTGTTGTTTCTTTAGCCTATAACAAAACAAATATTTCATGGGTATGGGCTGAAGCCCTTCTCTAACTATTTCTCCAGCTAGTTCTAACCTAGGTTGTAAATACTAAACCCAAAAAACTGCTCAGGTAAGCCTAGGTGTCTCAGTTACATGGACTTGATCAATTAGTTCCCGTTATAGCTTTATCCCAAAGAATTCCCACTTAACATTATCCTTATCTTTACATAAGACCCTATTAGATCTTGTACCATTTACTAACTAATTGGCTGAGTGCATTACTAAAAAGAACAGCTATATCTTTCAGCACTTCATCAATTTATTTCATAAATTGTCTAATCAGGTTCTCTTTTTTTTTTTCTTTTTTTTATAAGAATTCATATTTTTGTGTTATGCCCCAGCCAGGATTCGAACCCAGGCCAGTAGTGCAGCACTCCAACACCCAAATCCCTAGATCACCAAGAGCTTAAAAGTAGTGGCTTCATTTGGAATTATATCCCATCCACCACCACCCGCTCCGACTTGTGGTCACGTAGCTAGATGCCATATATTTTAATGTTGGAACACAGAGGCTCAGTCTAGCATTTAACTCTTTGGTATGTCTGTTTGGGCCCTTAACCCCTACTGTACCGTAGGGTACAGTAATAAATGTCCCCCCCCAGTCCCAAGCAATGGGGCCAAAGCCAAAATGGCAAGATAGAACAACCTCCCACCTCAAAAGATGAAAGAATACTGGCTCTCCCAGCCTGCAGAGGGATGGATATAAGCTGAGAAATGTTGCCAACTCTAGAGCAGTGGTCAAACGGTCGTGGTACCAGGCACTATCTGATACTGGCACTTACGAGGAAAGTACATTACTGACGGCTCCCTGCCGTCGCTGGGACTGGGGGAGTGATTTATCTACTGACGGCTTCCTGCCGTCGCTGGTACAGAAGGGGTTAATGGTCCTTCAAAAATATTCAGGAAACTCTCTTGTTTCTGCTTCACCACTTCAAACCTGGCCAATACATCAGGTCCATCTTCTCGGTACCATCCACCACAAGGTCACAATCTTGAATCGCTTGGCTTATTGTGTGAAGGCTAGCGATGTGTCTGCAGGCATCAGGATATTGTAGATGTATCTGTGCCAAGAGTGGGCGGTGTACTGGATCCCGGCTCGTCTTGTATTTAGTAGAGTTCGGTTGCTGGAGGTCAGGAACAGGCTTATTGATCTCCCCATAGGTGCCAAGGTGAGCAAGGGGAGTGTGTTTGCTAAGAGCGTGCCAATGTGTTCCAGGCAGGTGGCTGTGGCTATCTGCTTGCTGTGGCCAAGCCCACCTCCCTTTATACCCCTCCCTCACGCAACGCGGCCCTGTGATTGGACGAGCCGCGTGCTCGTGCGGGGATATACCAGCCCGCTCGCTTTGAATCTCAGTATCTTTCACCTGCTTGATTTAATCCCCGTAATATTTTCCTAGAAGCTTATTAGAGACGTTCTTTAGTGGCTGACAGGAGTAAGGAGGTGGCACTATTGTAGTAGAACGTTTGCTACCAGGATAGAATATACGGGTGTAAACTAAGGGCAAGTTATGAGGCGAGCGTTTGGGGGAGGATATGAGGGTCGTTGCGCGTCATAGGAGGCTGGTGATTGGTCGAAAGCGTGAGAGTGCCAGGGTGTTCCCAGGGACAAGATTTAAAGGGTAAACTTTGCTGGTACACCTGTGCTAATTCCGTCTCCTGATTGGCAGTCGGGATTTCTCCTTCATATATAAATGTAGTTCATCATGAATATACAGTGCAACCTACAAACATTATGACTAATCAATTAATGCATTATATTTCTATTGTATTAAACAAAGCTGTATATAATACCAATAAGCTTCACTTACTGGTCAGTCTCTACTTTGACTTTGGAGTTGCACTTATACCTTTAGCGAAATGAAGTTCTGTCTAGCTTCTTTAGTGACTGTAAATGTACAGGTACACAAACACATACACAAGCACACACACACACACACACACTCACACATACGACTGCACATACACACTGTATGCAGACAATACAAACACACAAGTAAAACACTCTCTCTCTCTCTCTCTCCATATATATATATATATAGTATATATACATATATATATATATATAATATATATATAATATATATAATTATATATATATATATATATATATATATATATATATATATAATTATATATATATATATATATATATATATATATATATATATATAATATATAATTATATACCGGTATATATATATACTAAATATGAGGCGACGTTTCTTTGTATGTTCACTAATAATATTGTTAAAGAAGGACTACCAAGAATTATTATCTCCGGTTAGAGAGCTGAACAATAACAGTAGTGGTAATGTTTATAAAGGCGCTTGCAAGTAAATGAAGAAAGGTGAGATATTGTTCGTCTTCATGAGAAAAACCCATTACATTAGAGAACGAGATTTGTAGAACGCTCTCCCTCTCGCTCTCACACACACACACATACATACACACACTCACACACACACACACACACACACACACACACACACACACAGCCCGTAGCCTAGTAGGTAGAGCTCTCGTCTCACACACGAGGGGTCGGGGGTTCAATCCCCGGCCGGGCGGAGACAAATTGGGCTTGTCTCCTTTCATGTGTTAGCCTCAGTTCACCTAGCTGTAAATAGGTACCTGGAATAAGCGGACGACGTTGTGACGTCCCATCTGGGGTTGGCAAAAATGGTACAAGGCGAGATGGGTATCATATGGTTCACCTAAGCTGATGGCTACTTAAGCCTTCGGGCGAGACGGTACCATCTATAGTGAGAATGGTACCATACAGATCCACCCTAAGCCTTAGTTTCCAATGTCGCCAATTGGCTAAAATACAGACTACACACACATCCACAGCCATTCCAACAGTACATAAAACACTTAACATACATTTCACGCAATACATTCCCAGTTAAGGAGGCGCGATAATAATGAGCTTAGCTCGCATTGCGTGGATTCCCCTTGACGAACAAGTCACTGAGTAACATACACTATCTATCTGTCCATTTATTTATCTTTCATCACCCTACCTATTCATCAATCTGTGGGTGGTTGTGCTTTTAATTACAGAACTAATAATGTTTGTAAAATGTATCTTCATTTTGCGCTTAGCTGTAGGGTTGAAATATATTCACATACTACCGTGCTACAATGATAACATTGTACACGAATGAAGTAATCCTCTTCTATAGTGACATAACCAAATATGAATTATATACGTCGTTGTGTATATAATCCTTTCAAAGAAGATGAATTTGTTATATTTACCCTGATATATTTGTTGTATTTTCTGGTCTATTTAATCTTGTTAGTTGGTGCTGTTGTTATTATTGGTTTACTGTACTGCTGTTATGATCATTGTTATTAAGAAAGAATCAGCGTAGGCTGCATCATTTATGGTTAAAAACACATGTGCAGATATGGTCCCAGGTTTATTCAACTTTTCGCCTTCTACGGCTTCTTCAGGAATACAACATATATGGTTAGTTAGTTCAAATAGGACTTCAGAGGCTATCAACCCTATTGGATTATTAAGCCAGCATACAATTTTTCCTTCCATGGTGAAAAGGTTGTCACCCCGTCTGGTCAATTGATTGAATATCTTCCTAGGTATCCAGTCAGGTTTTTCTTGTCGTTGATATGCTTGCAAAAGGTCTTGTTGACTGTTGTTTAACGAGCTTTGATGGTGGATAGCAAGCAGTGGTGGGCGTGGGCGCGCCGATTTGGCGCTCTGCGCTCTGCGATCCGGTGCGCACTACCAATATAGAGGAGCGCGGAGCGAGGAGCGGCAAAAATCTGAACTCGGAGTGCAGGCGAGGACCGCAGCTTGAATTTTGCGCTCCTTTCTGGCGCTCCGGAAGCGATTTTTCCTGTCAACAACAGGTTCAAGAACGTCATTATCATGTACAGTCATCGTACGGTGTTACTCACGGTGTTAGTAAACTGTGATACAGTGATACTATGATAGTGACAGACTGACAATGCCACCTTCAAACCCTGGAAAGAAGAACCTGGCCAGTGCCAGAGTTTTTTTTTTTTTTTTTTTTGGCTAAATCTATCAAGTTGGGTGAGAAAAGAAGGATAATGGTAAAAAAAACACTCCCCTTGTCCATTTTCGCCAGAAATCAGGTCCCCGATAGTCGCGAACGTAGCTGAAAAGAGTCAAAAGACACTATAGACTTCAGAGACTTTTATCATTTTATGGCATCGATACCATCGGAATGCCGCCACAGATTTTCCTTTTTTTTCCTGGGCGTGACAACTGACAAAACCCTAGTCCCTGCCGTATATATACCGTCGAAGACTGGTCAGCGGTTCATCCATGATATGATATCAATCATATCATTGATATGACATAAAGAATTACAGAAACTGAGAAAGTGAGAAACTTAAACTTCAGAAAGACACCATGACTTGAGTTTTTTTTTAATTTTTTAATTTTTTGAATTTAATGAAGTGAAAGACAAAATATTGTATTAATTTAGGTAAATATTTAAATAACTTCTAGAAGCTGTTTTTTACTTTTTTTTATTTTATACCTATTTTTGGGAGTGCAGAGCGCAGGAGCGCAGAGCGGGAAGCGCATCGGGTCGGCTGACCAAAGGAGTGCGTGAGCGCTGCCGCTTTACCTTATGTCTGAGGAGCGCGGAGCGCTGCCGCATTACCGGTCCCACCGGAGCGCGCCCACCACTGATAGCAAGAATAGTGTGTGGTGGTTCGTCATGATGCGGTGCAGATTTGGGAGTTGGCATGGGTAGGGGAGAGTGTGCATCAGCATTTGTGTGCAACTTGCCTGGTCGATAAACGATATCCATATCGAATTCCTCTAGACATTCCCTCCACCTGACTGTCAGAGCATTTTTGGTGTCTGATTTTCGCAGTCATTGTATGGTGATCCATGATGACGGTGATCTTGACTCCTGCCAGGTAAGCTTTAAAATATTGTAAAGCCCAAATCATGCCGAGACATTCTAGTTTCGTTACTGGGTAATTAATTTCAGCCGGGTTGAGGGTGCGGCTGGCACATGCAATGATGTTTTCTTTGCCGTCTCTGGTCTGACCTAAAATGGCCCCAATACCAAATTGTGACACATCAGTGTACAACCGGAAAGGCTTGGTGTAGTCTGGAAATGAGACCACCGGAGAGGTAACTAACTTGCTTTTGAGATAATTGAAGGCTTGGAGACGTATATCAGTCACAGGAAGGGTTCTTCTTTCATTGTGAGGTCATGGAGTGGTTTGGCAATGGAGGCAAACTTCTTCACAAACCTTCTGTAATACGAAGCTAGGCCAAGGAAAGCACGCACACCTTTTACGTTAATGGGAGGAGCGATTTTACTTATTGCTTCAAGTATACTGGGGTCGGGTACAATTCCTTCTTCAGACACAATGTGACCAAGAAAACTTACTTTGTTTTTAGCCAGAGTGCACTTTGAAGGTTTAAGCTTGAGGCTAGCATCTCCTATACGTTGAAACCCTTGTTGTAGTCGTTGCAGATGCTCTGCCCAGGTTTTGACAAACACAATAATATCATCCAGGTAGGCAAGACAAGTTTCCCAAATTGAACCTTGTAGTACCGATTCCATCAACCTGGAGAATGTAGCTGGGCCATTGCATAATCCAAAGGGTATTACCGTGAATTCGTACAGGCGTCCTTGGCTGGTGGATAATGCAGTTTTTTGCTGGTGCTCAGGCAAAACGGGCACTTGCCAGTAACTAGCTTGCAGGTCCAGAGTCGTGAATCATTTTGCACCAAGCAGTGAGTCGAGAGAGTCGTCGATCTGGGGAAGAGGTGTGGCGTCCTTAATGGTGACGTCATTGAACTGCCGGTAGTCTATGCAAAATCGGGTGGATCCGTCTTTTTTGCGGACCAGTACCACCGGAGAAGACCAAGGGCTAGTAGAGGATTTAACAACCCCTGTGGCGAGCATATCCTGGACTTGTTTTTCTTCCTCTTGTCGTTGAATAGGGTTTTTCTTCCTAATTGGTTGCTTTATTGGGTGACCCACGGTGTGAATGGGGTGATGCAACATGTCCGTTTTCCCCATATCTCGGCTAGAGGTAGGGAAAATATCTTGGTAGGAAATGAGGAGGTTTCTGAGGTCAGTTTGTTGGGTAGAAGTGAGAGTGGAAGGTATATCAGGAAAGTTTTTTTTATAGGGAGGTGAAGAGTCAGAGGGAATAGAAAATTCCTTGGAATACATTTCTAATTCGCCAATGGCAAGGCCTTTTGGCAAGGTGACAGGTTTGTCGGAAATGTTAGCGACTTTTATACAATTTAATGTATGTGGTAGCAGGCAAGGAGTGGTTAGGCATACCCAATTGAAAGGGCTTTGGAGGTGTGGGGTCACAAGGACATTTCCTTGAATGGTAGGGACTAATGGTATCCATTTCTCGTGATGAGGGGGAACTGTAATGGAGGTGGAAACTATGGCTGGAGAGATTACATGGGGTTGAAGGGGAATATTATTTGTAGTACTTTGGGGGGCAGCAGTGACAGAGAGAGATATAGGCAAAGTTGTGGATTTGAGCTGCTTCAAGTTATCAATAGATTTTTTTTTTTCAGGGTTGGATGGTGGATCATAAGATAATGTCCTGTGCCTGCAATTAATTGAGGCACTCAAAGATATCAACAGATCGAGACCTAAATATCCATCATATTTAGACTCACTGGGGTTGTAAATCACGAAAGAGTGATGAACTCCGTGATTGGGATGAGGGGTATTAACATATAAAGGAAGTGTCTGACCAAGGTTGGGAATAACCTGATCATTGGCACTAATGAGGATGATAGAGGAAGACTGCATTATTTTGTCCAAAAACATGTTTATGTTTTCGGAAAAAAGGAAGGAATAAGCAAGATCGGGAAGCTCCCGTATCGATAAGGAGTCGAACTTTCACCCCATTCAGCGTGATTTTGTGGTACACCGGAAGACCGTCATCCGATGTCCTGTCATGAGCCCCTGCCATGGTTACGACTATTTGTTTGGGGGGGGGCGGGGGGGCAGCCTAAAAATCCTGAGGATCTGGCTGGATGATTTCAGGCTGATATGTGTCAAGTTCCCCTTCTGCTTCTCCTTCTTCAATTCCGGCCGTCCTGTCGTCGATAATGGTTTCGATCTGACGCGGCTTGATCCAGGGAATCTGCGCCCACCAACTTGGAATCCTTGTTTTCTTCCTTGTGAGTTCATTAAAAGACCTCTTGAGAGACCAAAGCATGCAGGGCCGGAACAGGGTTTCCAGTCTGCTGGACGAATTCTGGCCCAATCCTAAGCTTTATCTGCTGCACGAGGAGCTACTGGACTACTGCTGGATGCTGTACTGGAAGTGGGGTGTGTGGTGACTTTGCTTATCACGGCGATTTTGGTGGCTTGTTCCCTGGACTTCCTCAATGCCATGATTCTTCTGATCACAGGCAGATCCGCGTCGTAATTTGTCGGCTCGACTATTGAAAAGTGTTCGGCCACTTGGTCAGGCAGGATCCTCACCAATGTTTTGAAGATGATTTTCTTCCTCTGTGCTGTAGTTTCATCAGGAAATGCAGTCAACGCGATCTGTTGCAATTTCTCAACAGTTCCATCCAAGTCTCCTGAATATTTTACTTCATGAAACTTCTTGTCAGCTATGGTTTGTCCCAAAACTGGATTAATCGCGGTTCTGACATATACCTCAAACTGCGCCCAGGTTAACCCAGGTATATTGTCGTGCACATACCCCGACACATTAGTTGCATATTTCCCCAATTTAACCACAATTGTATGGATCTTGGAAGCGTCCTCGTTTCCGAACATAATGTCCAGGACCGGTTTGACTATTTCCAGGTAAGTATCGATATCATACTCCTCAGGCTTAAATGCCGGGATATCAAGAGACCTATTGGCTGCCATGATGAATAATGTAAATACTCCAATTGAATACCTGATTTTTGTTTATACAATAAGAACACTCGTGTTGATATGCCGTATTGAGTCACCGCTGCCGCCAGTGTTATGTCGGGCTATAATATTTAAAGCTTCTGATATAGTCTTTACTAAAATCCAGATCTGGACTTATAGACCGTAAATAAGCCCAACAGGGTCACACCGAACACGTTCTTAATATCACAAATAGGTATTCAACTAGGTACTACAGAACTCGGTAACAACACACATAGCAATTATACACAAGTTTATTCAACATATTTCTTAGCTTGAGGTTTAGAAGCTCGTAGCATGATCATTTCAATTCCCAATTCACGAATATATATTTGTAATTCAGGATGAAGCATTACCTTGATAATTATGAGAACTATCAGGCAAGGAATGGAATACATATATATAGTAGATCATAAATGGATAGCAATTACTCTTCAACTGTGGTTATAAACAAGGTGAATAATATGCAACTAAATCATAACACGTGACTATGGGTGGCAGCCAGCATCTAACTTCCCCAGGGTATCAACCCTTGGGCCTTGTGTAGTTTTAGCAACAATACATCTGGTGCAGTCAGGGACTAGGGGTGGAACCTGTTACTAGGTGAGGTTGTCCCCATTGTACTCGGGTGTAACCAGATGATGTTGTAAGCGATAAGTCATTAAAGTTGTTTATCCCTTACAACACCACCGCCGTGCTGTGCTGAAGAGAGCCACTCGGTGTAATATTAGGACATAGGCTAGGGATAATAGGCTTGGCACAGAGGTTTATTCTACTGGACTTTCCATGGGTTTTTGCTTTGTATTGTTCTCAATTTCTAAGCGATTGGGTAGATATAGAGTGTTCTGGGAGTCTAGTAAGGGTATGGTTAGGTAATGTTGGTGCAGTATAGAATAACCTTAGAAGTTCTCTTGCATACTACACGCACTATGAACGAGACTCGTGGACAATAGATATTTTTGTGTCTCCTTGTTACTGCTTTAATAGAGTAAAGAGGAAGATAACCATTTTTCCTAGAGAACCTGCGTGTCTTGGTGTTTGAGTCAGATATTAAGAGCGTGTTGTTGCAGGGTAGTTCAGTGCTGTGGGCTAGGCTATTGGAGCATCTGGTTGGCCCGGCTCCCTTCGTAACAGTGGCAACGTCAGGCCAGGATAGTGTGATAGTATAGAGTTCTTGTGGTGAGAAGCAATTATATTTAGATTGTCAATAATTTGTCTTTCAGTTGAAAGTCTACAGACATAGTACTCTTAGTTCATTAACCCGTGTCCACAACTATTGCTAAGATGTCGCATGTTGATTACATTCCTGTTCATATTGTGGGGAGGGAGGACGTTGTGCAGTTCATTACAACCCAACCTAGTCAAGCAGAGGTTGCTAGCAGGAGTAATGATGAATTAAGACGTGTGTTGGAGATGCATGGTTGGAGGTGCAGCGGTATGGCTAAGGCAGAGTTAGTGCAATAGGTGTCTAAGCCAGGTGCACAGCAGAATGGTCTTCAGGAAGCTAGTACTCATGTCGTGCTTGATGGCACCCTCCAGTATGTGCCACAGCGTCCTATCAGTCAGGCTAGCTACCATTCTGCTGGGGACCGGAGTGGAGCAACAACTCCAGAGCAAGGTGATACTGTATGTAGGCAGTCTCCTACTATTACCACCACACCTGCCACCACGCTTCCGCCGTCAGCATTTAACCCTATTGGTACGGCCCCTTCATGTTCACAGGGCTATGTTCATGCCCCTATGGCCAGTATATTTGTTTCAAGTTATGCTAGCAATCCCCAGTATCCTCCTTCTTCCCCCCATGTGTCGTGGGCCACACCCCAGCATTTCACTGCCACTCATACGGTGGCTGCTCAGCACAATGTTCCCCCTTATGCCCAGTTTCCTCCTATAACCCCGATAGGGCCGAGAAGGAGTCCAGAGGTAGAGCTCCAACTAAAGAGAATGGAGATAGAAGAGAGATAGAGAGATAGAAGAGAGACAGAAATATAGAGAGATGCAAGAGAGGATGGAGTTGAGAAGGATAGAGATGGAGGAGAAGAGAATTCAGGTAGATTTGGAGAAGACGAAGTTGGAGACTAATGGGCAAAGACGACAAGGGAATGGTATTGGTCATACATCTAAGGAGGAGGCAGAAGAGGTGCTGTTGTCTCGACGGCTGAAACTTGTGCCGGCCTTCGATGAACTTAAGGTCACAGAGTAGTTCTTACGTTTTGAGAAGAAGGCCCACGAGTATCAGTGGCCGAGGCACCGCTGGGCAGTGTTGGTGTCTAATGTTTTAAAAAGCAAGGCTCTTGATGCATACGATCGCCTAGAAGTGCAGGAGCTAGAGTATGATGTACTTAAAGAGGCTGTGTTAAAAGCCTACGAGCTGCGTCCCCAGGCTTACAGGTTGGCCTTCAAGGGGGCTCGGAAGCGGCAGGGGGACTCGCACGTGGAATGTGCCAGGTACCTGCGCGATGCTCTAGCTAAGTGGCTGCATTTAGAGTCAGCTGGTACTTTTGAGGCGGCGTGTGAGGTTTGGCTGATGAAGCAGTTTGCAAGCATAGTTGAAAAGGACATTGGGGAAAAATTAAAAAGAAAGGCGGTTTAAATCAATAAAGGAAGCAGCTGTTTGGGCTGATGACTTTGCACTTGCCCGGCGTGGCATGTGCATGGGGAGCATTGGTGAAAGGAGAGACCGACCTGTGCACCAAGCAGCCACAGTATCCGCTCGCCCATCATCGCCCAAAGGTACCACAAATAAAACGCAACATTATACCAAGGCTGACAACCAGCAAGCTTCTACGGAAGTGAGATGTTATTTCTGCAAGCAAGAGGGTCATATTAAACCTCAATGTGCTAAATGGAACGCTACCCACGAACCCAAGGCTGTCCAGTTGGTGGCGACATTAGGGGAAGTGCCTGCGAAACGCAAGCCAGGTACTGGTGAGTTTGGGGGGCAGTGTTGGCCAGCGCGAAGCAGAGTAGTAAGCACTTTGCCGCCCCAGACGGTATCACCACCTGAGCATAACCAGACATCCCCTGATTGGTGTCGGCCATTCATACATGATGGATTGGTACGGGTTGGGGAGCAGACTTACCCTGTCAAGGTGTTTAGAGATACTGGTGCGCAACAATCCATGTGTCGCAACCTGACAGGGGGGACCTATTAGTACAGGAGAGTTTGTAATGTGCAGGGGAATTGACAGTGAACACTTCTGTGATTTAGTCCCGGTGACCCTAGAATGCCCACTTTCGACTGTCGAGTGTAAGGTGGCTATGGTGGACACTCTGCCAGTTGAGGGGGTGAACTTTTTGCTCGGGACTGACTGCCTCCTATAGTCGTCGCTGAGTCTGCTTTTGTGCCCCCTGGTGGTGGTTGTTTGCAAGAAGATAACATGGACTCTATCTACCCTCTTGGTGCAGTGACCCAATCAGTGGCACATTTGGTACAAAAAGTGGATGATTTAGTGGATGCGGGGGCCGACAGCCATGAGTGCGGGCCATCCCATGATGCACTACTAGATGACACTGGTCCGGAGACAGCTGTGGGCTTGGTTGACCCCAGTGAGGCTACCGAGACTAGTAGAGGTGACCTAGTGCCGGACGAGGAGTCTGACATAGTGATACCGACTCAACCTTCTGATATTTTTGAGAGGTCAGAGTTAACTGCCTTGATGGAGCTACCTAGAAACAAACTGAGCAAGTTGCAGCAAGAGGAACCGAGTCTGTTTAAGAAGGTTGGTACGACTGGTGGGAAGAACGGTCAAGCAGAGAAATTTGTTGTGAAAGGAGCATTATTGTATCGGCAGTGGAAGCCGGATACGAACTCAGGTTTGGGGGAGGAGCAGTTAGTGGTGCCTGCCCAGTTCAGGGAGGAGCTGGTTAGGCTAACGCAGGTGGCACCACCGGCGGATCATTTAGGGGTATGTGAGACTACTGATAGGCTACATTATAATTTTTGGTGGCCTAATATGCATGCATCGGTGGCTTCTTTTTTGATGTGTCATATTGGTAAGGTAGTTGGAGAAGCCCACCCAGGAATACCCGTGGCACCTTTGCTCCCTACACCTGCAGTTGAACCGCCATTGACTCGTGTTATAATCATGGTTGGTCCCTTATTACCCACCAGTTCGAGAGATAAATCCTTGCACACTTTAATTGATGCTACCACTAGATACCCGAAGGCTATCCCAGTTAGTAGCATGAACACGAAGATGAGAGACCATTGTAACATACAGGCTAAATCTATGGTGTACAAGGTGGGCGACGAGGCTTTGGCATGGTTGTCAGTTCAGGGTCGACCCATGGCTGCTAAGTTTTGTGGTCAGTATCAGGTCATTAAGCAGATTGGTGAGGTTGACTATGTAATTGATACGCCCGACCGTCGCATAGCCTCCCAATGCTGCCCTATTAAAATGCAACAGCCCTACCATAGACCGACTGCATCTGGCCGTGGCACTGATGGAGGTGATGTTGCGCAGGCAGGTGTAGCCGCAAGGAATGCGGGGGTGCGCATGTATGGTATCAGCGGGGAAGCCTTGGCACTTATGAACTGTGGGAGTGACTGCACAGGTGGTACATATTGTTCCTCTCATGACCTGGCTGTATTAGGGACGAAGGAGGAGAAGGAGGGATACTATAGTTTAGAGGCTGCGGTCCCGGCTGGGTTGTGGGAGGGAAATGAGTATGTTCTTTGAAATAAGTTGCAACCTCTTGTTCCTAAGCGCCAAGAGGAGTAGTTTACTAGGCTGTGGCAGTATTTCCGCATGTTTGTTGATTCTCCAGGCCTGATGTCCGGGGTGGCACCCAACATATAATCCTGCTCGACAGCCTGTCTTAGAAGCAGAGCTGGACTACATTTTGGAGAAGGGTCTGAGGGATAAGGGATATCGTGAGTGGTCTTTGGTCTTTGCCAGTGACTTTGCAACCTGAACAGAGTGGCAAGATCCGTTTTTGTGTTGATTGCAGTAGTGTTAGTGCATTATCCCAGACAGACACCTCTCCATTACCCAGAGTTGACGACCCGATAGACGGCATCGGGGATGCCACGTTTATCACTAAGGTGAAATTAGTGACAGGTTATTGGCAGGTCCCGTTGCCGGAGAGAGCGAAGAGAAGTGCCAGTCTTGTGATGGACTGGGCAGTTCATCGGTGTCAGGTGTTGTTTTGCTGCCGGAACATAGTTTGGATGTGTGGCATGTTAAGGGCCCTGATAATGTTATGGCTGATTGTTTGTCACGGGAGGGTATGTTTTAAGGGGAACCCTCGCCATTCAGTCAGTGTTGGTGTAGCCTCCTACTTTGGTTTGATTAGCATGTTTACGTCTGGTGCTTGTTGGTTGCCATATGTAGCCCAGCGTAGGGTCGTAAAGTAGGAGTTACTGGTTTCTGTATAGAAGAAAATATTTAAATAACAAAAAAAATATATATATATAAAAATACTAAAAAAGACTGTAGTTGTGTATGTCTTGTAGTGTTATTGAAGTATGAACAGTCTGTTGTTTCAAGATGCACCAACAGACTCCCCCTGGGTGTGAGGGTGTCACTCCCAAATTAGTTTGTAGCCTATATAATTTGTGAGTGAGTTATAGTTTGCTTGGCCTGTTGTGGGGGGGGGGACCCTGTGCGAGGCTAGTAGCTAGCTAGCCCTTGTGGCTAGCAGGACGGTGCCTGTAGTCTGTGTGGCCGGTTGGCTATTACTATAATTCATTAGTTTATTTAGCCTTTGTGCAATTATTTCGTTTATCATAAGTGTACACAATGTTGTCTTATGTTTTACTTGATTACTTTGTATTGCTAGTGAGAGCCCAGGCTGCCTAGTTAATTGTATGTTCTGGCGGTGCCTGGCGCTTCCCTTCCTCCCTCGTCTTGGCCGTGGGAACCAGGGCGAGTGCAACAGCTTTACACTAGTCCTGGCTCTCGTTCTGACAACATCTCTGTCTGGTGTTGGTTAGGCTTGCTTCGTGTTTCCCTTGAATACCGCATATTTCTTTTTGTTCTTTATTTGATTGGAGCATAGCAGGGGCTGGAGTCAGATTGAGCATATTGTTTTGTTTTAACCTCTTTAGTTTAATATTGATCATGCTTCATTGATTAATGCTTCTTAGGCAATCTTAGTGTATAAGCTTCTACACTGGTTTCATTATTCTGCTGCATTGTTATACCATTATTATATGTGCATATTATTCATGGTTGATATCACTGGGGGGATTGGGTGGCTGGACTGTTTATCTCTGTTTTTGTCAGGCCTTTGAGCACAGAGGTTGCTGGGTGTGTGCTATGGTAGGCTAAGCCTTTTTTCCACCACACAGCATCCTTTGACTCGGGTCTTATCCAACCCTTTATGGGTGGCAGCCAGCATCTAACTTCCCCAGGGTATCAACCCTTGGGCCTTGTGTAGTTTTAGCAACAATACATCTGGTGCATGTCAGGCACTAGGGGTGGAGCCTGTTACTAGGTGAGGTTGTCCCCATTGTACTCAGGTGTATTGAGCTAACCCCAGATGATGTTGTAAGCGATAAGTCATTAAAGTTGTTTATCCCTTACAACACCACCGCCGTTCTGTGCTGAAGAGAGCCACTCGGTGTATTATTAGGACATAGGCTAGGGATAATAGGCTTGGCACAGAGGTTTATTCTACTGGACTTTCCATGGGTTTTTGCTTTGTATTGTTCTCAATTCCTAAGCGATTGGGTATGATATAGAGTGTTCTGGGAGTCTAGTAAGGGTATGGTTAGGTAATGTTGGTGCAGTATAGAATAACCTTGGAGGTTCTCTTGCATACTACACGCACTATGGACGGGACTCGGGGACCATAGATATTTTTGTGTCTCCCTGTTACTGCTTTAATAGAGCAAATAGGAAGATAACCATTTTTCCTAGAGAACCTGCGTGTCTTGGTGTTTGAGTCAGATATTAAGAACGTGTCTGTTGCAGGGTAGTTCGGTGCTGTGGGCTAGGGTATTGGAGCATCTGGTTGCCCCGGCTCCCTTCGTAACAATATATATATATATATATATATATATATATATATATATATATATATATATATATATATATATATATATATATATATATACATATATATATATATAGACAGGTATAGACAGATAAATATATACCGTAGATAGACAGATAGGTGTAGCTTTATATAGGAAACCAAGCACTACACTCACAATCTTCAAGGGGTCAACACAAGTAATGTTGTGAAATGTGTGGTCTTTAAATGTTAAGAGTTTTCCGATACAGGCATGAATGGTATTTCGTAGCTCGGGTCCAGTTTCAATATCTAGTTGAAGTTACATAAATATTAATGTTAACCTTAGGAGACCCGATGGTGCATTTCTTTTCTGTTTTCTTGATATTACTCTACGCTTTTTACGCAGAATAGGAAGGGCATATAGAAGTCAGAAGGTTAATTGAAATAGTGTTTATCCATACAATTCCCACATATCCTTCCCTACTTTTATTAGTATAAAATCGTCTACTGATAGCCAGATTTTTGTTTTTGTATATTCCAACTACTCCTCTCGGGCATAGGCTGAGAGCCTGTACATTCAACCGTTATGAACGGTGAAGGTCGTGGTGTTTCGTTCCAGTCTATGGGGTGAGACATGTGAAACACTTTTAGCTGCAACCAGCCCCTGCCATCTTGCCTTCGCAGGATACATGGGGCTTAGTTGCTCACTCACAGCTCGAAGCAGCCCCATCTCTGAAGCTGCCTTGCTCCAGTGCTTCACTGTCTCAGTTCCTAGATTCCCAACTTCACTCTCAGAACGCCACCTGTCAAACGGGTGTAAACAATAGTATATACTACCACTGGGTGCTGAGATCATTCCTTGCTATTCTTATAATATTTTAGATTGATTCTACCAATATTCCTTTATAAGAGTATATCGTCTTGGACACTTTAATCACCCTTGTCATAACTACTCTTAACTCACAATTTCTAGCAGTCTATACCTTGTTCTAGATAAGTAGGCTAATAATCTTGACCACTAACCGCTCTAAACTAAAACTTTTACCATTTGGGAAGAGCCAGCTAGGGAGTAAGTGTGGACATTTACAGCCCACTAACTCTAGCCCACTTCGAGTTACAGAGGTTAGGGGTCACGATTTCTGTCCTACCTCCTTGGAACAGGGTATACAGTAGTGTCAGTATCAAGTAAAAGTCAAACCAACTTTACCTGCAATGTGTGGGCGTAATTCTGAGCTGGTAACTTCCCAATTATTGTTATGTTAAGAATTATGCTGCTTTTCATTGGGAGGTGTTTGGTGTTGAGCATAGAATTTATATATTATATTATTATCTACTATAATTTAGTATTTAACTCCTCGTTGGCATAGTATGGTCTGTGTGGCCAGCGTAGCTATTATATAAATGTGTGTGTGTATGTGAGTGTTTGTGTGTATGTGAGTGTTTGTGTGTATGTGTGTGTGTGTGTGAGAGAGAGAGAGAGAGAGAAAGAGAGAATATGTGTGTGGGTCTTTATGTGCCTTCAATGACATAATTTAATTTTTATTAATTTCACCACAACACCAAACACCTCCAATGAAATTAATGAAAGCATATATGTGATCCACCAGGATTCGAACCCGGGTTATCACACACAGATTTTTAGACACCTTAACAATTACACCACCAACACGGTTCATAGCATTTGCAAAATAGCTCTTATTTTTACATATAGCTTTTGGGTTGAAAAGTAATCACACATTACTTTGGTATAATAATAACATAGTAGAACAAATAAATAATCATCTTATCCAGTTGTAGAAAATGTGTTGTACTCATTACGTAGTTGAATAGTGTTGTATACAATCCAATTATAGAGGAATTTGTTTAAACACATATTTTTGATGTTTTTGTTTCTTAATTGAATTGCAATGTTGTTTTATGTGTGTGTATTTTGTTTTTGTTTGCATATTTTACTGGTGATATTGATCCCTTAATTGTTGTACCTACAAAGGGAATATACTCTGTCAACAATCAAGAGTATACACAAGGTATCAATTAAGGGTACATAATCTTATTGGGTATAATAATTGATTGTATTTACGAATGTCTATTTTTAGATTTGATCGTTTTATTACCATACATATACCTATTAATGGGTAAACTATTATGGCCTGCAATTACTGTCACACACACACACACACACACACACACACACAGTAAGCATGATTACATAATACATTTCAATTATTCTTTTAACTGGAGTATGGTAATTCAATCCTACTCTGGTGTTGATGAGAAAATGTCAGGATGATGCGAACGTGTTGAAAGTTCACCGACACACACACACACACACACACATAGCACAACCACACACACACACACACACGCATATACAACATAACAACATCAACACACACACTGTACATTTCTAGGTCTATACGTTGCAATGTCCGCAGATGTTCACTGTAATGTTCTTTATGTTCCAACATCTCCTCTACTACAAACCAGTACAGATTTGCATAGATACACTGGCCACACATACCTTACGATCCAAACGAGGTGGTCAGGACTTAATTCTAGTAGATGTCATATCCGATAGAAAAGGAAAGTTGAAGGAAAGGATAGAAAAGAAGAAGGCTCTCTCCCCACCCTCCGGTCTCTCCGGCAATTGCCGTACATGAACAAGTTGGAAGTGATTAACCTTGCTGGGCTTCGAAGTCCCCAGAAGGAATTTTACAGGAAAGATTGGGAAAAAAAGGAAAAATTATGCAACCCTTCTTCTGGGTAGCATGTACATTTTAGGGTTAATTGGAATCATCCAACCCATCACCCTTAGTAGTATGCACATTTTCAATGATGATTTTTATCATTATTATTCTTTTTTTGTCTATTTACTTTTTTTTTCTTACGCTCTCTTCAGCTCAGCTGAACTAATAATAACGATGATAATTACTGCCTACTCCATATAAATTTTGCTGTGGTATGAGTCTAGATTGTTCTTAAATGTATCTATAGAGGAGCTGTCTATTACTTTATTTGGGAGTTTGTTCCACTCATCAATTACACTGTGAGTGAAGAAATGTATTGTTGTATCTAGATTCGCTCTCCTACCTAATAATTTTATATTGTTTCCTCTTGTAGCTGTGTCTTCAGCTTTTTTTAATAACTTATCTAGGTTAATGTTACTGAATCCTTTTAGAATTTTAAAACACTCTATCAATTGGCCTCTCATCCTTCGTTTCTTAAGTGAACAAAATATCAAGTTATCTCAGTCTTTCATAATATGATTTATTTCTCAATGAAGGGATTAGTTTAGTGGCTCGCCTCTGCTCAGACTCCAATTTTTAAATATTCTTTATGAGGTGGGGTGACCAAAACTGCACAGCGTATTCGAGGTGCGGTCTCACCATACTTTTGTATATGGGCTAAACTATGTCTTTGCTGTGATAGTGAATGTTTCTTCTGATGAAATCTAGTGCCCTAGCTGTTTCCTTTGTTTGCAGCCGCTGTGGATTGATTGGAGGATTTTAAGTTTTCATTTATCAGCACTCCAAAGTCTGTTAATTGTGTTACATTTGTTATCTTCTCTTCATTCATGTAGTATTCATATTTATTGTTTTTGGAACCTATTTGCAATATCTGACATTTGTTAACATTAAACGCCATTTTCCACTTCTCCGACCATTCTGTGACTTTATTTAAATCAGCTTGAAGGTTTATTCTATCACTTTCGGAAATTAGTGCATTACCTATCTTCGTGTCATCCTCGAATTTGGAAATTAAATTATGTATGCCATTATCTATATAATTGATATATATATTATGAATAACGCTGGTCCCAGTACTGAGCCGTGGGGGACTCCACTAGTTACTGAGCTCCATGTTGATTCCACACCGTTGATAACTACTCTGTGCTTTCTTTCACTTAGCCAGTTTTGAATCCAATCATACGTTTTGCCCTGAATTCCTGTGTCTCTTATTTTCCGTAATAATTTATCATGTGGGAACTTGTCGAAGGCCTTTTGAAAGTCTAGATACACTATGTCGAGGCTTTTGGCAAAATCATTTAGTTTGTATAGGTTGTCATCAAATTATATTAAATTAGTTAGGCATGATCTCTTTGCTCTGAATCCGTGTTGACTATTGTTAATAAGGTTATTGTTTTCAAGGAATAATACAATTTTATCCCTTATGATTGATTCACATATTTTTCCAATAACGGAAGTTAAGCTAATCGGCCTATAGTTATTTGGTAGTGTTTTGTCATCAGTTTTAAATATCGGTGTTATATTGGCGATCTTCTAATCGGTTGGTACATGTCCTTGTTCGAGTGACATATTTAGTATTATGGTTAGTGCCCCTGTAACTTCTTCTTTGACTAATTTAAGAATTTTAGGGATAAACATGTCCGGCCCAGGTGATTTATTGACATAAAGTGAGTCGATCTTTTTAATTATTTCTGACTGGGTAATAATAAAATCTTGAAGAACATGGTTACATGTTTGATTATTTTCTTGTGGCACGTTTCGGTTACTGGCAGTATTAAATACAGAAGAAAAGTGATGATTAAAAGTAGCAGCTATAATGTCCCTGCTGTCTGATTCTAACTCACCTCGATTATTTAGTATCGGGTATTTTTAAATGCCCGAGAGAGAGAGAGAGAGAGAGAGAGAGAGAGAGAGAGAGAGAGAGAGAGAGAGAGAGAGAGAGAGAGAGAGAGAGAGAGAGTATGAACATGGACATGAAAGAAGGGAACCTTGAGGCTTGCTGGAAGGAATGAGCTTATGTAGTATATTGAGTTAAGCTGACAACAACAGCAGGGGAGGTTGTGAGAGAAGACAGATAATAGGATAAAGGAATGATAAATTATGAATGTATTGGTGGTAAGAAAATATCTGAAAGAGAAAAAGCACATTAGTTTAGGAGAAGGGATGTAGCCTTACACATTGTTCACAAAATATAATGCTATACAAATAATAAATTGATAAACTATCAATGACTTATAAATATAGACGCTGCACTAAGATGTACGTGGTCACAGATATGAACAGTACCTTACGCAATACACAAGAGTGTGAACATTGATCAGGGAAGACTTGTAATCTGACTTGTAAGGTTCAAAACAGTTTCAATATACTGTGTTAATGTATATTGCGAAAATATATAATATACAACTATTTCTATGCACAACTGTACAGTAATTATGGATAGACACAGACAAATATTACTACGATAGTAAACAATACACAGATACTAAATATGCATAGGTTACTCTGACATCACACCATGGAATTAATAAACATAACAAATCAGGAAAAAATGAAGTCTACGTGACTCAGAGAATCATGTGTGTGTGTGTGTGTGTGTGTGTGTGTGTGTCAGTTAGTGATATATACTCAGCCAGAGTGGACAATAAACTAACCACATTTTAATAACATGTATTTTATTAACGCCAGACCCACTAATAATTTTGATAAGGATAAATGTATTTATACCCATAAAGTGTATTGCCCTGTTATATATCATTGGAGGTGTTTGGTGTTGTGGTGAAATTAATAATAAATAAATAATTATATAGTACCGGTATATATATTATTATTCAAAATAGTTGATATGAAAATGCATTAATGGCATCAGCACCATCAAGCACTTTTAGGGTAGGGTAATTGTGTAGTGCGGGATATACAGTATATGTAATTTATCAACTTGTATATATTTATTATGATAAATGAAAAAATATATATACAAATAAAGATCACAGTGTTGTGTAGATAGATAGTTACATTGCGGTACAAAAGAGTACAAAGGAATTCAAACAACAACATGCCCATGAACTCACACACTCTTCTCCACAATGTAGAACTTCCGCTTATCAAAACTAATTAATCCCCAGAATTTCTACCCTCTGGAATTCACTTCCGTGGAGTAGCTTTCCACAAATTAACAACTCACAACAGTTTAATTACATTTGTTGCAAACATTTTATGAATCGAGGTTACTTTTAGCCACGAGAACCGTTTTTGTTTTGTCTTTGATTTTCCTTCCTCTATTAATTATCTCAACCTCAAAATAACAAATACATACAAATAGAACAGGTCTAACGACCCCTCGAGGCTACTTGCACTCCAAATCAATGCTGCCCAAAGTATCGAACAATGGTTCAGAGTGGGTAAGGGAAAAGCGGAGAGGGAAGTAATGCCCTGGGACTATTATCCATGGCAGGGTTAGGAGATGTAAGCAGGAAACCACTGAACAAAACTGAAGATGATTCTTCATGTGTCGGGAAAAAAAGTAGTCTTATGTATTTAATTATTATCAATACAGTGATCCTCGTTGTGCTTGTGAGAGAGAAACAGTTAATTAAATCTAGAGCAAGCCCATTCCACAGGTTGAAAACTCGATTGAAGAATATATTTTCAGACTCTTGTAAGTAGCAATATTTACCAACAATTTTGCAAGAAATTTACCTCGCGTAATTTGATTGATCAATCTTATTAAAGGGTTCCAGGACATCTCAACCAGTAGACCATTTCAATCAGTAGCTCTCAACCAGTGCCAAATCAACATAGACCAACCAAACCAGTGCCAAAATATAGTTCTAACCTAACCGTATTGGTTGATTTGGTACTGATTGAGAGCTACTGCATGGTTGAAATGGTCTACTGGTTGAGGTCATATTCTCGATTCCATTGATGATTTGGAACACTTGAAATAAGGCGCCTGTTAGTCTACCCTGGGTTAA
Source organism: Paralithodes platypus (assembly GCA_032716605.1). Classification (NCBI taxonomy): domain Eukaryota; kingdom Metazoa; phylum Arthropoda; class Malacostraca; order Decapoda; family Lithodidae; genus Paralithodes; species Paralithodes platypus. The sequence goes on along the minus strand of CM064575.1, from coordinate 64,682,099 downwards.
ATGATTAATATTTAATGATGTAAGACGCTCCTTGTATGGTTTGTTCTCAAGACTTGGTATAATTTTATTAACTCTTGAGTTTAACTCATTCTAATGTGTCTATTTTTTGTGGAAAAGGCACCAGTATTGAATTAAATATTCTTGTTTACATAGTTAAACCGACCATTTGGACCCAATGCGGTGATCTGACGTTAACTATTACTGATGCATATGCTGACAGTGAAAGAAAAGGACAGTAAAGCTATATATATATGCTGACATACGGAGCCCTGTATGTTTATTTAAGAGTTAGAATTCAGAGTTGAAGGACTGCCGAATCACCCAGGCGGCGAAGCAGACCAGAGAGCGAACCAGCGAGTGGGAAACCAGCTCGTCTGCATACCAGCAAACAAGCCTTCACACCTGCGTGCGCGTCATAGGGGACCCTGCAAACTACTTCGATGACCCGACGCTATGACGATGATCGACGCCAATCGACGCCATTGGACCACGCACCTCTTACACAACTAGAGGAGCTGTGATTGTGGCGCGCACCATCCCCCGCCTCCTGATTCGTTCCTACACCATCATTGCTTAGTATATAAGACCCGAGTAGTGGGCATTCAAATCAGTCTCATTTGGAGTTGGGAAGGTGAACTTGCAGCTGGAGGAAGACGGGGTGAAGTATTATAATGGGATTGTGACTGTCAGTCAGATTATATAAGTGTGTGTTAAGTGTGTTCGGTGTAAACACTTACGTTATGTTGGTTAGTGAGATATGTGATTGGGAATTAACGTTAACGCTACTATTATGTACTTAACTATTTTAGTTGACTGACTTGTGGACTAAAGCAACTCTTTAAGTAATTGGGTTATGATAAAAGTAATACTATTGTTTTATATTAATACTTACGAGTTCTTTCATTTTCTTTTAATTAAGCTTACATTGCTTAATGAACAAGTACGGTGATACTATTGTCTCTTATTAGTAATATCGCCTTAGACTAACATGGCTGTTTTAATGTTACTTCTAGTGATTTCCTAAGCTGAAGAAAATTCTTTTAGCTTCAAAATATTATTTTTGCTTTTCATATTATTTGAGTGAGACCTGAATCGAATCTATGAAGCGATCCTGTAACTTAATTTACTCATAATCAAACCTCAATGTTACGTGGTTAAGAAATACATTTATCTAATTATTTAATATATATCTATCTTTTTATGTGACTTTGATATTAATCCTGATAATAATAATATAATACTATTAACGTAAAACAAGGACCAAGAATAATAACTACATTAAACATAAATAATTGGACATGATATAAGAACACTATCTATTCATTTCAAAAAGGGTAGGAGACAGAAATATTCTTACATTAATATTTATCTTTCAAGACTTGATATATAATTAATAGTCCTTCTTTAGATATAACTTATTCGGTTCATAACAATACCCTACTAAGCTTCGGTTAAATAATAATTCTTTATAAATACTACATGACTGTAATTAGTTTCAGTATTTTTCCATAATTAAAGAGTATCAGTCAATAAAGGATACCAAGGCCTAAGATCCAAAAGGAAAGGAAGCAACAACAGGAAATAATTTTATTAGATTTTACTTTCGTTTTGCCTTCAGCTGACTGATACCTTAATATATATCTCTGTGCTATCTAGATTCATCAAGTTAACCACTTGAGGATCAATATACGTAACAATATATACTTATATAGTTCTGCATTTTGTCTCCCTCATCCCCCCCAAAAAAAAATATAAATATATATTATATATATATATATATATATATATATATATATATATATATATATATACCGGTATCTGTATATATATATATATATATATATATATATATATATATATATATATATATATATATATATATAATACTATATATATATTTTTGGGGGGGATGAGGGAGACAAAATGCAGAACTGCCTGTGACGAGTACCACCCCCAGAGTTGAAAGAGTGACAGGGCCAAAATCAAGGAATGTTCGAGCCAAAATGCCTGGACACACAGGCTGAGGGGAAGATGGATTCAGGGAGAGAGTTCAGCTGTTGAATAGTAGGCTGTAGGCACCAGCCAAACAGGGCAGAGCTTGGAACTCCTGTTTCACTACCTGGCCTCCCTAGCTGATCTTTTCAGTGCATCATGAATCTGATTTCCTTACTCCGTGTAATTTGACCTCATCTATGATCGAATATTATTTTTTGTGTCTCGTGTGAGAGATTATTCGCAATAACTCTTAGATAGTTAAATTCAGATGTAAACTATCTTTCCCCTTAGAATAAAATAAAGTACATATCTTTATTCCCTGATTTTATATCGCATTAAAGTAAATTATGATTTCCCGTAACCGCAGTCCATCTGACCTATAGTCCCCAGGGCCGTACCTTTGAGGTCTCACCTGAGTGCGACCCTAATTTTTTTGACCACCGCGTACACTCACGCGCAACTGAGTGATACGCCCCATTGCCTTACCTTGTCTTTGTCATTATACTTGGCGTTAGACACTTGGCTCGCATATGTATTGTTGTCAATGATTCTTGTTTGTGTATATATGTATCTGTCCATCATTGCGTATTTTCTCTCTTCAATTATTGTGTATGTGACAAACTGAAATTCACATGGGAATAATCCTTATTCAACTCTCTTTAGTCACATGTTATACTAACTTGCTATTCTATAATAGTGGAGTTAGTACCCCATAGCTTGTACTCTATGCAACTTGAATAAATAAGAGTGTAATTTATACTGTGTGTTTATTGTGTTGTTGATTGCCCGATTGAGTAAATACTTATCATATTCACGAAGTTAGATGTGTTCCTGTCGAGCATATTCTAAATCTAAATATCTGAAGCCCGGATTGATAAAGATACCATACTGAAGCGAGTTGGATTACAACCCGGTATAACAACTTAAATTGCTTCAAACTCTGTGTGTCAAGTGTTACGATCCAGGTTCTCAAAGACACAGGGCTCTTCAACATTGGACTAGATAATGGCAAAATGCAACAATGGTAACACTAGATCCAACCCCTGTCTTAAACACTGGAAAACAAAACACCATTACCGCCCTGAGTCGTGCCTGGACAACGAGGTATCCTATGACTCGGTAACTGGTGCACACACACTAGGCTGACGCTCGATGAAACAGCCTATTCTCAAACAGTAAAAGATTACTCGATTAGGTTACACAAAGAAAAGATAGTTAACGTGATTAATTAACGTTACGGTAGATACTCAAATAACTGGCACTCCTGTATTAAAGAAAGTGCAATGCTAGTCCTGCAACATCAACTGGAAACTTCTGAAATAAGTCTGATGCTGGGAAGATGTTCGTAAAGAATCTTGAACAATTATAATGCAGAATACGTGTCACAATAAATACTAGGACATATAGTAATAATAGGCAGGCGAATAATAAAGACTGCGCAAAGGTAGTAATGCTCGACAACTAAAGAAATGCTTCGTGACACAACGCAACAGCCTACTCGGGTTGTGCAACTCAACAACAACCTTGGCTCAAAAGTGCAGTGAATAATAATGTGGCATACATATAATAATGGAGCTTATCTCTAACCAGTGTCTGCTTAGTTAATAGAGTCTAGCTGGGGTATCAAGGCAGGGCAACAATGGGCGAGCATGCGGCTCGTAGCCTAACGTTGTCCGAAGGTGGTATAATGAAGATTACGTTATATGACGGGGATGCTCTCTTGATAAATCTAGGTCTCTAGTACCTAGTTCTATCCTGGCGATCCCTCAGAAGTCAACACAAAGAGGCAGCACTATGTTGTGAGGGATAGGCTATGGCCCTCTCACACCACAGCGCTGTGCTCGCAAGGTAAACCCACCCGAAGACAACTTAGGCTCCCACAGTACCTGTCGATGTCGTGCAGGGCTTAGCTAACACTGCACACATCGGAGACAACGACACAGTAACCTTACCCCCAGTCTAGCTTTAAATAACCCAGCAGAATCACTCAACACCTTGCCAGGGAGACATATACCGGTCTACAACCTTCCCGAGAGAGGACACACACGGAAAAGTCCGTCTCTCCAAACCTCATTAAAGCCTAATACATGGAAATATCTGAGAGCTTCGCGTACAATACGACTGGCCGACGGTGAACGTCTACGCTGAAACCAGAAGGGATGTTGAGTTTAATAAAGATTAGAGAATGAGAAAGGAGAAGTCGAGAGAGAGAAATAGTATGCAAAGTGGCGAGTATGGGGGACAGAATTGCAAAGGATGTAGACGATACGCGTGTCAGGCAAGCTCTGAGCTGGTAAAGAACATGCGGCCGCGATGGGCAGGGACTAGTTGACCACCCGGCCGCCAACGCCGTCAGCGCCCAAGCGAGCCGCGGCATAGCTCCCCCCCCCGCTGCCAGGTGTACTCCCTCACCCGCTCTCGCTCGCCTCCCACACAAGCAACATTTATATTATAGCGAATATAAAATATAAGGCGCGGTCACAGACCAAAACAAAGACCATTTCTAGACTGTCTGTGGCAACACGACACTAATAAAAGAAAGCAGATCATTCTAGGACAACTGTAGCCCATCCCCTTATCCTGGCGAGCGCTAGCGAGCTGCAATGCCCCACGCAACCATTCTGCTAGCGCCGGGAGGCGTCACACAAGGCCTTTTGGCTCGAACGTCCCTTGATTATGGCCTTGCCACTCTTTCAACTTTGGGGGAGGCACCCGCTACAAGCAGTTCTGCCTTTTGCCTCCCTCACTCACATAGAAAGAAAAAAACATGGGCGCACTATGCCCTTATACAGAGCAAGAAACCGTGCAGGGGTGAAGAACCCAAGGAAATGGTTGAGCACACTTATCTTTGGGAAGCTGATTTACAAGAGTGGAAATTTGATCTTTCCAAGAAAGATCAGTAGACAAAGAAACACCAAGAATATTGTGAGAAGAAGGGTTGATTTGTGTAATGATGAAAAGGGATAGTCATGTAGATATTTATTAAATGGAGATTTAGGATTTTGGAAGCATTGAAAGAATCAAAATTTTCTCTGAACCAATCGGAAATAGTTGATACATCAGAAGATAGACATGCTATGACCTTATCGAGTGAGTTTGGAGTAATTACTGTATGGAGGGTCATTCTGGAAAAGTAGTTGAATAGTGTAAGGTAGAGTCATCTGCATATGAGTGGATAGGTGAAGGTACAATTGAGATCATTAATTTATATTACAAATAGAACTGGAGATAGGACAGAACCCTGAGGAACACCGGAGTTGATAGGTTGAGAAAGTGAGCGATGGCCGTCCACAACCACAGTTATGGAATGGCCAGAGAGGAAGTTTGAGATAAAGGCACAGAAGGAAGGATAGAAACCGAAAGTGGTAGTTTAGAAATTAGAGATTTGTGCCAGACTCTATCGAAGGATTTCAATAAGTCTAGCGCAATAGAAAATAAAAGGTCTCGGTTAAGTTATGAAAGGAGGATGACAAAGAGTTAGTAAGATATGAAAGATCACTGGTAGAACCGTCCTTAAGGAAACCATACTGATAATCTGAAAGTAGATTTTGTGAAGACAAATGCATAAGAAATTTAGAATTTAGAATAGATTAAACAAATTTTATAGATGCAAGAAAAGAGAGAGCTATATGATAATATTTGGAGGGTTGAAAGCGGTCACCCTTCTGTGGGACACGTTGAATGAGTTCAAACTTCGAGCAAGAAGGGAACGTTAGAGGAGAGTCAGAGACAGAAGAGTCTGAGTAGGCAGGGAGTCAGCACGGAGGAACAATTTTTGAGTACAACCGGAGGAAAACCATCTGGACCTTCATAGTATTAAGCCCAGAGAGGGTAGAAAGTGCATCCATAGAAGAGATTATGATATTAGGCATTAGTAAATGAGAGCATGTTGGAGAAGGAGGAACAGCACCAGAATCATTTAAGGTGGAGTATTTAGCGAAAGTTTGAGCGAAGAGTTCAGCTTGACATTCATATAAATTATACACACACACAAACAAACAAACACACACACAATACGAGTTAGTTACATCATAAGGAACACCACGTTTTTTATGTACTTGATCTGAATTCAATATAATGTTAGATCCATTTTTGAACAACACATAGTATAGTTGGTTGTTGGAAGGAACATAATAATTGATATTGGTTCAGGGGTAATTTATCGAGAGGACTTCCCTAGTGGTTAAGGCCCCATTAATTGCTCTTTCCATTCACATATGCATAGCCTACGTGAGTTGCAGTTGGGATGTGTGTACATGCTTAGATTGATATGCAGGATTCGAAGTTGCATAATAAATCGTAGGCAGTGTCCACCATTCTTTAACTGTCTTCGTGGTGCGATGCATAAGGTGTTGATTTTCGGTGTGAGCATCCTGGATTCGAATCCACGGACTGCCACATGTGTTTGTAAATTTCATTAATCGATTTTAGGAGTATAGTTGGTTGTTGGAAGGAACATAAAAATTACATGCAATAGACTAATGAACGCTTCCTGCCAGGGCATTATGTGTGCACATATTAACACCAATCATATATTGCTGACCTCAGTGTGTGTGTGAATGTGTATACATTGTCGGTGCGTTTGAATGTTTATTAGTTTGGGCATGGGCGTGTGAGCGAATTGGTGCAAGTAAGCCTATGTATCTGTGTGTTATGGAAGGGGTAAGGGATGTAAGAGTGGGGTGATGGTGTGTATGGTTGTTGATATAGGCGTGGTTATGTGTGGAGAGAGAGAAAGAGAGAGAGAGAGAGAGAGATAGAGAGTTATAGTTATAGTCTGGCATCTTCAAAATGTAAGTGTCATCAGAAATCAGCCACCAAACATAATCTACCTTCGGTCTAATTTCCGATTCCAATGTGCAAGAGCCTCTAGATGTTGCGAGAACAAACTTGCTCATCGAAAGTTGCCATACAAATCACTCGTGTACTGGCTTTACTCAATATATGTCAATTAAATTATTATCAAATTTAAATTCCTCTCCTGACCTGACTTATACTAATTAAACCTAACCTAACCTAGAGCCTAATAATTAGGCTCTCGCGGACTCGCGGGCCTATTCGCGGTGAAAATCGATGACTCCTAGTGACTCTAGCGACTCCTGTTAGACTCCCAGTGATTCCTGGCCAATCGCGGCCGATTGGCCATGTCTGAAAAAATGTCATCGTGTTGAAAATATTGGCCACGAATCGGACCACTCCCACTGACTCACCGTGAGTCCTGGTGACTCGCGGTGACTCTCGGTGACTCCATTATCGTCCCATTGACTCCCGATGATTCGTAAATGATTCTACAGTAACACGATTCGCGGACAATTTTTATGACTCGCGGACATTATTTATTTACTTGATATAGTCTATTCGCTGTAAGTAGGCTACTTTATCCACCACTACCACTTTATCTACCATTACCACTTTATCCACGACTACCATTTTATCTACCGCTGTCACTTTATCCATAACTACCAGTTTATCCACCACTACCACTTTATCTACCACTACCACTTATCCACTAATACCACTTTATCTAACACTACCACTTTATCCAGCACTACCACTTTATCTATCACTACCGCTTTATCTACCACTACCACTTTATCCACCACTACCACTTTATCCACCACTACCACTTTATCCACCGCTACCAGCGGGTATTATTTTTATTATTTTGTATTATTTTTATAGTCGATTTGTAAATAATGATACCACATTTTCATTACTCTATTCTGACTGATTCCCCTCCATATGTAATATATGTAAATTTATGTATATTATGAAATAAAGACTGATTGATTAATTGATTGACTACCATTTTATCTACCACTACCACTTTATCCACCACTACCACTGTATCTACCACTACCACTTTATCTACCACTACCACTTTATCCACCACTACAATTGTATCTACCACTGTCACTTTATCCACAACTACCACTGTATCCACCACTACCAATTTATCCGCCACTACCACTTACCCACTAATACCACTTTATCTAACACTACCACTTTATCCACCACCACCACTTTATCCACCACTACCACTTTATCTACTACTACCACTTTATCTACCACTACCACTTTATACACAATTACCACTTTATCCACCACTACAACTGTATCTACTACTACCAAGTAACAATCAAGTAACACTGATATAATGTAGGTACGCAAAAAGACTTGAAAAATCTCCCAACTGCATAATAAGAAGCAGTATGCCACTTTTAAAAACAGGTTATTTGTATAGTTATGTAGGCTACTCAAATTGATGAAGGAAGCTTATAATGTGAGCATTGCGTTTGAAGAATTAGATGTTATGATTTCTAGGATAAATTGTATCCAAAACCATGAAGAACGAATAATCCCAGTGATAATATAACAGGTAGAAAGGTTTGTAATTATTTGATATGGGCTAACATTTATAATCTATCCATGTGCAATACCATGGCTATACATTTAAAATATTACAATGTGCGTGTAAATGGGATACTTGCCTAAGTTCATGTGATAGCATAATGACATTTTACTGTAACTTGTAAATGTTCACACTTCTGCTGTTTTATAATAAAACAGTATACATTTGTGCCCGAGATGTACGAATGAGCTTGATATAATACCCGCCGGATATACAGCGGGTATTATTTTTATTATTTTTATAGTCGATTTGTAATAATTATACCACTTTTGTATTACTCTATTCTGACTGATTCCCTTCCATATGTACTATATGTAAATTTATGTATATTAGGAAATAAAGACTAATTGATTGATTGATTGACTACCACTTTATCCACCACTACCACTTTATGCACAACTACCACTATCCACCACTACCACTGTACCTCTACCACTTTATCCACCACTACCATTTTATCTACCACTGTCACTTTATCCACAACTACCACTTTATCCACCACTACCACTTTATCCACCACTACCACTTTATCTACTACTACCACTTTATCCATCACTACCACTTTATCTACCACTACCAACAATTGTTGTGACCTGTTGTTGCTTGTTCTCCTTTGTAATAGCCGTGTAATCAAGATAAAGACATGGCACCTTACCATCAGTTGGAAATAATAGACTATTGTCCCAAACGTGGTGAGTTATCTGCTCAACAGGTGGCGTAGTGTGTGTGTAAGTGAGAGAGTCCGAGTGTAGGGGGTGAGACAGTGAAGCACGGGAACGAGGTGGCTTCAGAGATGGGGTTGTTTCGGGCCATGAGTGAGCACAGTGCCTTATGTGAAGGCAAGATGGCAGGTGCTCGTTGTACTCTACGTGCTTCACATGTCTCACTCCCTAGACTGGAACAAGACCTCACAGGCTTCACTGTTCATTGTAAAGCGGTGAATGTTAAGGCTCTCAGCCTATGCCCGAGAGGAAGTAAGTTGGAATATAGAAAAAAAAAAAAAAAAAAAAAACGTGCCAGAAAAATAGTAAAATAATAGATCTGGGGGGCCATCCATGGCATACTCGCATCTCAATCCTTACACCTCCCACTGATTCTCGGTGACTCCCAATGACTTGTATATAACTCCTCCTGACTCCCACTGACCCGTGTATTAATCACATCGACTTGTAGCTAGCACTAATCCGAAAACGACCGTTAATTTTCAAATTTTCAATAACTCGCACTTTATTCGTTGTTTTATCCCGTTGACTTCTGGTAACTCACAGTGACTCCTTGTGACTCGCAAGTACATTCCCGCTGACTCCTACTCTGTCGTGGTGGCACGTGGAATTTCGGACACTTGCGGTAATTTTTGCAGGAACCGTAAAGAGTTATCACTCCCAGTGATTCTAGCTCGCATTCTTGCCTGTGTGAAGGGCCCTTAAGTCTAAACTTCCCACGGTGTTTGCTTTCCTAAACACAAATAAAACCCTCTCTCAACATGACAGCTACCAGATTTGAACACATGAAATTAATCAATTAATCAATCACTCTGACATAACACACAACAATGTTTTAGTATATACAGTACTCATTCCTTAGGTATCAACTTAGTTGATATTCATCTCAATTATTGTACAGAGGGATCGATGTTATTTCAACCAGTACACCATTTTAAGCAGTATCCTTTATACAATGACAACTTTAGCAGTGTTATAATCAAAGTCATAACCTAAACTGACCTAGCCAACTAAACCTATAACACAGCAATACAGATTAAGTTGGCATTGGTTGATATCTACTAGTTGATGGTCTACAGGTTGGTGTACTGGTTTAAATGTCCGGACACCACACATCAGATTAAATATGTACAATACGTCTAAATGTTCACCAATATATTATCTCTTAAAACCAGAACAAGCCAGCGCTCGCCGTGACAGGCCCCACATGAATGTGGTGAATGTTAAGGCTCTCAGCCTATGCCCGAGAGGAAGTAAGCTGGAATATAGAAAACAAAAAAAACAAAAAAAAAACATATGAACACATCAAATTAATCAATCCCTCTCACACAAAATAAAACACTGCTTTTTTATTATACTAATAGTAGGCGCCCCTATATGTATGGTAGCTTGATATTTACCACAATTGTGCATACGGTTCGATGTTATTACAACCAGGGAGATATGCAGGTGATATCGTGAACTGGTATAGTTTATATTATCTGCAAATATCTGTTATTAGTACATAGAGATTGAATGTGTGCAATATGTCCAATTTTCCACCCAAACCCAGCACTCACCATGACAGGCCCACATATGAACACGTGAGACAAGACAATCAATCTGACATACCATACGCCATTTATTTTGTTTATACTAATTTTCTTTATTGTGTATGTAAAAGTTAATTGTTTTACAGTTTTATATGACGTCAATCATACACCGGGATTAATAAGTGTTGCGAAAATCTGGATAAGAACTTATTGTAAATTCCTTAGAAAATATCATTACTCTGGCAATTTTAAGGACAAAAACAAAGGACAATAGTTATAGATGACGGAAGTAAACCAGGATTGTATAACAAAAAGAGAATCATTCTACAAATACAAAGTGTGTCATCAAAGTCGTCAGTGAACTGTTGAAATCGGCTGTACAGCCACTTATTAAATAATGTGGAGCAATATGTTTACCTAAGGCAAGTATAGCTATCTGGTTTGTTTTGAGATGCAACATGCTTTTCAGTAAATGGTATAAAATAGTGTGTTGCAGTTCATGTATAGACAATTTGATATATAAAATAATTTCCAGAGATATTCTTCCATAATTATAAATAGGTGAGATCCAAGATTTATTTATTTGAGATTACAGTGTACATGGAGGTGTGACGCTCACCGCTTCCCCCAGAACCGCATGGCTTACTCGCTAGGACTCGCCAGGGCAGAGAATATAGCTACAGTCTACCTATCATTGTGTACTTTCCTTCTCGAGAAAGCTTGTGTTGCAGACAGTTCAGAACTGTTCTTTATTTTCGTCTGTTACAATCCTTTCTATTTTATTTAGTCAATTGAAAGTATTGTTTTAATTACGGTAGTTGAATGATGGGAAGGCGAGCGGGAGAGGGAGAGAGAGAGAGAGACAAGGTGGTGTGACTTGGTGGTGAGTGTGGCGCGTGGCTGGCCCCCTTACATAGGCCTTGCGGGATTCGTTGCCTCCTGCCTAACACTGCCCACTACGCGGCTGCTTACTGGGCGATTGTCGCGCGCCCTCGTGCCATTCTTGCGAACTGGGACTCCAGCCAGGAGGTCCATGGGAATATCCTTGTCAGATCCTTCCCAGACAGCATACTCTAAGCATCTCCCATGAACTGTCCCACACTCTTGGCTTAGAATCTTTCTCTCCTACTGCCTCTATCATTTCCACTACTTCCCCACCTTTTATTAATATCAATCCCCCTCTGGTTCTCTGCATCCACACCTTGAATTGGTGGCCAGACTGTATTATATGCTGGATCTCTCATTTCTTATGTACTAGATTAAGATTGAAGATAGTCATTGTCTTTTTGGGAGATTGTATTGCTCAGACTGTCTCCATCAATCACTAATGTTTCTACAGGGTTAAATAATGCTAGACTAGGGATCAGGTACCTTGCTGTTGGTGTTTTCAATGTGTGTAGGCTACTTTTGAGCTACACGACACTACGGATTCTGTGGGTTACCTGGGTGGATCTTTTGTCTGTGTACCTTGGAGTTTAGACTGTGTAGTGCGTGAGGGCTGCTTGCCTAATCCACCCAACACTGTTCTAACTCTATTTGCTTTTACTTTTGAGGGTCGCCAGGAGGATACTCGATACTTGTGATCGAGAATCCTCAAGAGAGCACCCCTTCATATTAACGTAATCAGGCCGCACAGACCCAAGGTCCACACTAGGCTAGGAGATGCCTTGCTCCACCAGAATTCTGTACCTTTGCGCATCCCAGCTAGACTTTATTAACTCGGGTAGACATTAGCTGGATTAGATCATATACTCTTTTATGCATACCCATTATTTTTACACAAGCATTTTGAGGTCTTGGTTGCTGTAGAGAGACACAACCAGCATAGACCGGTTTTGTTAATAGGAGTACTACTTTTTCGTGGCGAGCATTATTACAGTTGCACCGCTTATAATATTCTTGTGTTCAATAATATTATATGTCCAGCCTTTTTGTCTATTTAGCCTACACGTCCTGCTCCTGCTAATTTGTGATTCCATTTCCAATACGTTCTTCTTAGTAGCATCCGACATTATTCAGAAGATTTCTTGTTCGGTGTTTGAGGACTTTACAACACTTTCTTTCATAAAGGAGTGACAGATATTATTGATTAAAGTAACGTTAAGTAAACCTTCTTCTTGTTTGCATTAGATCACTCTTGTGATTTAATTAAGTTCACTATCTTTTCCTTGTGTACCATAACTAAGCAAGCATATGTTATAGGTAATAGGCTGTTTCAGAGAACATCAGCCTATAGTAGAAGCACATAGATACTGAGAGTTAAGATACCCCGCTATCGCAGATATAACTGGAGGGTATAATATGTGTACTTTGTTTGACGGGATTATATATCAGGGGTTGGATCTAGCGTTTCCGTTGTTGCATTTATGCCAGTCTAGTCCAATGTATAAGAGCCACTGATTTATACGAGATCCGATCGTAACAAATGGCGACCTTGCCAGGATTTGGTGAACTGACATATAATTGCAGGTTATTGTGCAGATTTTTCTCACAAGTTTAGGCAGTGAACATTTGTTGATTTTGTGGAATATTTTTTGAGGACATGCAAGCATTATTTTTTATAAGCAAAATAATATAGCACTTAAGCTGTCTCCGAGATTTTTTTATTGTGAATATTGTGGTATAAGAGTTTGGGGTACTTCTTTTTTGTGTATCAAAGTGAAAAATCTTCAGTGAGCATCATGTCTTATAGCGGATCAGTGCAGGATGAAGACACAGTACGTGATGTAGAAGCTGAGGAGCAGCAGCATGGGCAGGTTGTTAACTTGGTGAACAGTGAGGAGGATGCAAGGAATTTTTTACAATGGCCTGTTACTTCCGACCGGTTGGTGGGTATGAATCGGTACGGTCTCCAGTGCTTAGCCGCAGCTATCGGTCATGCATGTACTAGTGGCATGACCAAGGATGACATGATGACGTGTGTGCTGGGTGGGGTGACTGGCGTACGAGGTAGGGTGAGTGCTCAGAGCCCTTTGGCCGAGCTTCCCCTTCACTCGACTCCCAATCCTCCTATTGGAGTACCGACCCTGAGCACGCTTCCGCAGGTGGGTAGTGACTGGCAGGGTGGTTTGCCCCTGGGGGGATCACCGGGTATTTCTAACATCATTGCATCTCCTCCTCCTCCTCAAGGTTTGACCCCGGAGATGCTCTTTCAGCTCGAGATGGCAAAGATGCAACATCAGAGTCAACAGCAGACAGAGCCAGCTAAGATGGAAGAGAGAAAAGAGCTAGCTAAGATAGAAGAGAGAAAAGAGCTAGCTAAGAAAGAAGAGAGAAAAGAGCTGGCTAGGATGCAGCAACAGACGAGGGAATCTGAGCTTAGGACTGAACTAGAATTTACAAGATACTGTGCCGACATGGATTTAGAGAAGTCTCGTGTTGAGACGACGGGACAGCGACTCGGTACTGGAAACTGTGCGCATGATCAGTCTCTGTCGCACCTTCTCAAACTGGTCCCTGTATTTGACGAGTCTGGTGTCACAGAGTTTTTCAATAGATTTGAGAAGAAGTACCGGGAGCATCAGTGGCCTGAAGTTAAGTGGGCGGCCCTTGTGTCCTCTAGACTCGTAGGTAAGGGGCTCAAGGCTTACGATGCACTGCCTTTGGAGTCCTGCGTTGTTTATGAGGAGCTCAAGGAGGCTGTCCTGCGGGCATACGAGCTACAACCCGAGACATATAGGTTAAAGTTTCGGGGTGTGACTAAAGGGCGAGACAGTACCTTCTTGGAGCACGCCCGGGACCTGTTCGACGCTATGGGAAACTGGCTCAGATCAGAGAAGACAACTACGTTTGATGAGATGAAACAGTTGATGCTTCTAGAGCAGTTTTATAAGTGTACGGGCGGCAACTTTACTTTAAACCTTAAAGAGAAGAACCCAAGAACTTTCGTAGGAGCAGCAGAGATGGCTGATCTTCGGTTGTCACTAATTCGGGGGTGCGGCTCTGCACAGAGAAACGATGTAGGCGTTAAGGAGCGTTACCCTCCCCCTCCCCGGAATATGGACACATAAATTTAAAAGCAATGACACCAAGAATGATCACAAACCTAGCACCGCCCCGTTTAAGAAGGATCAGGGAACTTTTACACCTCAGTATAAGTCCAAGGAGAAATTTGAGTGTTATCACTGTCACAAAGAGGGGCACATGGCAAAAGCTTGTCCGAGCAGACCTCCCACGGCGGCTGTGTCATTGGCTCGCAGCATTGGGGTGTTCCAGAAGTCTTCTGTGTTTGCTGGAGGCATAAGATCAGAGGATGGAGCACCGCCAGTGAAGAAGGATCCAGAAGGCTCGAACCCTGTCCGCGATGCCTTTTGCGACCATAGAGGGCATGGCTGCGTGAAGTGGGGGGGCAAGAAGCACGGGGTACAGCTTTTGCGTGACACAGGTGCCTCTCAGACGCTCTTGAAGAATTTCACTGTTAGACCCATAAACGAGGCGCGGGTAGTTGTGGTGCAGGGAGTTAATGCAACTAGGTCATACCCGCTTGTTAGAATGGAGCTTGAAATTGACGGTGTGACTCGCGAACTGGATGTGGGAATCGTGGAGAAATTGCCTGTTGGGGGCGTCGACCTCCTTCTCGGCAATGACTTTGCGGTGCCTGCTTCTAAGGTTTCACCCTTAGTCGTTCCCGAGGAGCCGGCCGACGTGAGTAGGGAGGAACAGGAGTGGGTTGAGAAGTGTCAGGTGAAACCAATGGCGTGTGTTGTAACCAGATCTCTCGCATTCAGGGAGTCACAGCCTAACCAACAGTCTTCAAATAAGTGGAGGAACGGTCACGAGAAGGTGCTGAAAGCTGTACGGTGGAGAGTCTAGTACCAGTAGCGCTTCTCGGGGACTCAGTATTAGCACCGTTATTAGAGTCTGGAGAAGTACCACCACCTGTCACTGAGATTGTAGAGGCAGGGCTTAAAGAGACTCAGAGGCAGCAACGGTATACACAGAGAGAGCAACGGGATGCAAAGTTCGATGTTGGGGGAGGGCATGAGTTGTTTCGCAAACACTTAGACAGGCTAGCTCCCTCAGATATTCGCAAATTGCAGCTAGAAGACCCGGAGGTTCTAAAGTGTAGTAACGGTGCTGTCGAACTTGAGAGTAGAGAACGAATGTTGCGTAGTCTGGAGTTGGCTGGCCGCAATCTGGTAGGCTCTCAGGCCCTCATGAAGGACAGGTACGACCTCAAGGTGAAACTCAGGGAGTTTCACGTGGGTCAGGAGGTGTTGATACTACTCCCTCTTGTAGGTCACCCCTTATCCGCAAAGTACGCTGGTCCTTATAGGGTAGCAGAGAAGCTCTCGGACTTAGATTACCTGGTGGCCACTCCAGACAGGCGTAAGAGGAATCAGTTATGTCATGTCAACCTGATGAAGGAGTATGTGAGGCGCCCACCTGAACCTCTCACTGTCCCCGTGATGACTTTCAGCAGTCAAGGTGGAGAAGGAGAACGGGACAGTCATGCGCAGGTGGATGACAACTGGGATTATCATGTTTCTGCAGATCAGTGGGCGGGAAACATGAGACAGGCAGCTCATGAGGCTTTGCCACACCTACCTGAGCAACAGCGTGTGGCTGTCGAGCGCCTATTCTGTTTATACCCTACTGTATTTGCGGAACACCCAGGCCTCACTACTCATGAGGTGCACGACGTTGACGTCGGAGAGCACCGACCCTTCAAATCAGTGCCCTATAGGGTGCCCCCTATTAAACTTCCTGCCCTCCGGGCGGAGTTGGAGTATATGTTGCAACAGGGACTGATCGAGAAGGAGGCGGTAAAGTGGACATCTCCCGTAACGCTGCAACCTAAGCCGGATGGCAAGGTGCGCTTCTGTGTTGACTACCGCAGGCTAAACGGCTTGACTCCCACCAACCCATATCCTCTTCCCCGGGTCGATGACTGTGTAGACAAGATTGGCAGGGCCAAGTTCTTGACCAAGGTGGACCTGGTAAAAGGTTACTGGCAGGTGCCTTTGTCTGAACGGGCGAAAGAGGTGTGTGGTTTTGTGGTGGATGGTGCTACATATCGTTGTAATGTCATGCCGTACGGTCTAAAGAACGCACCAGCGACCTTCCAAAGCTTGATGAACGAGTTGGTGGCTGACATTCCGAACTGTAACGTGTACCTGGACGACGTCATTATCTATGATGACGATTTCAAGAGCCACTGTGAACATGTAGAATCCCTATTTAAGAAATTAAGCGAGGCAAACTTGGTGGTCAACCTGGGAAAGTGTGATTTTGTGCGGGCTACCGTGCAGTATCTGGGGTTCATGGTGGGTTTGGGCCAGGTGTGCCCTCCACAGAACAAGATATTGGCTATTAACCACTTCCCCAGACCATCCACCAAGAAGCAGATCATGAGGTTTTTGGGCATGATTGGTTACTACCGCCGCTTTAGAAAGGGCTATTCTACTGTGCTGGCTCCTCTGACGGACCTATTGGCCAAAGATAGAAAGTTTAAGTGGGCGCCTGAGTGTGAGAGGGCTTTTTTGCTAGTAAAACACCTGTTGTGTACTCACCCAATCGTCAGGGCCCCGGACTTTAGCCGACCATTCCAGCTGGCAACTGATGCCAGTGGTATGGGGGCTGGTGCCGTTCTGATGCAATCAGACGAGGATGGGCTGGAGCCCAGTTGATTTCTTATAAAAAAAAGTTCAACTCGGCGCAGAAGAACTATTCAGTAGTTGAGAAGCAACTGCTGGCGATTGTGCTAGCGCTCAGGCACTTTGAGGTGTATGTTCCAGCCTATGGACCAGTTGTGGTGATCTACACCGACCATCACCCCCTCAAGTTCCTGAATCAATTCCATAACCGGAATATGAGGCTGACCAGGTGGTCATTAATGTTGCAGGAATACAACCTAGACATAACGCCATATTGCCGGTTCTGAGAATGTGATTGCAGATTGCTTATCGAGGGTGGAAGACCCGGGGTAGATCATCACAAAGGTAGCCTCCTACTTTGGTTTGATTAGTATGTTTACGTCTGGTGCTTGTTGGCTCACGTGTGTAGCCCAGCGTATTGGGTCGTAAAGTCAGAGTTGCTGTGTTGGTATAGAAGTAAAAACTAGGCTTGCCCCTGTAGTGCAGCTGCCATAAACATATTACAAAAATATAAAAAATCCTATAAAAACTCTTTCTTTGATAGTTAAATTTTGTTAAGTATGTTATAGCAGAAATTCAGAGTTGTACTCCTCTCAGAAGGCTGGGCTAGTGAAGCTCGCTCTTATGAGCATAACTATGTAATTTAATCTATTGTGTTGGGAAGGGTTGTTAATTTGTATAATGTGTTTTTTTGATGAGAACTGTGCTTTACATTTCATTGTCGCTGGGTGGCTAGGAGTGGCGAATTTTGTATGCGTTCTGCGTGTCAGATTTAGAGCTCATAGTTGGAGCCTCTTAAAAATCTTGGGTGGGGTGTGACGCTCACCGCTTCCCCCAGAACCGCATGGCTTACTCGCTAGGACTCGCCAGGGCAGAGAATATAGCTACAGTCTACCTATTATTGTGTACTTTCCTTCTCGAGAAAGCTTGTGTTGCAGACAGTTCAGAACTGTTCTTTATTTTCATCTGTCACAATCCTTTCTATTTTATTTAGTCAATTGAAAGTATTGTGTTAAGTAGTTGAATGATGGGAAGGCGAGCGGGAGAGGGAGAGAGAGAGAGAGAGAGACAAGGTGGTGTGACTTGGTGGTGAGTGTGGCATGTGGCTGGCCCCCTTACATAGGCCTCGCGTGATTCGTTGCCTCCTGCCTACTACGCGGATGCTTACTGGGCGACTGTCGCGCACCCTCGTGCCATTCTTGCAAACTGGGACTCCAGCCAGGAGGTCCATGGGAATATCCTTGTCAGATCCTTCCCAGACAGCATACTCTAAGTATCTCCCATGAACTCTCCCACACTCTTGTCTTAGAATCTTTATCTCCTACTGCCTCTATCATTTCCACTACTTCCTTACCTTTTATTAATATCAATCCCCCTCTGGTTCTCTGCATCCACACCTTGAATTGGTGGCCAGACTGTATTATATGCTGGATCTCTCATTTCTTATGTACTAGATTAAGGTTGAAGATAGTCATTGTCTTTTTGGGAGATTGTATTGCTCAGACTGTCTCCATCAATCACAAATGTTTCTACAGGGTTAAATAATGCTAGACTAGGGATCAGGTACCTTGCTGTTGGTGTTTTCAATGTGTGTAGGCTACTTTAGAGCTACACGACACTACGGATTCTGTGGGTTACCGGGGTTGATCTTTTGTCTGTGTGCCTTGGAGTTTAGACTGTGTAGTGCGTGAGGGCTGCTTTCCTAATCCACCCAACACTGTTCTAATTCTATCTGCTTTTACTTTTGAGGGTCGCCAGGAGGATACTCGATACTTGTGATCGAGAATCCTCAAGAGAGCACCCCTTCATATTAACGTAATCAGGCCGCACAGACCCAAGGTCCACACTAGGCTAGGAGCTGCCTTGCTCCACCAGAATTCTGTACCTTTGCGCATCCCAGCTAGAATTTATTAACCCGAGTAGACATTAGCTGGATTAGATCATATACTCTTTTATGCATACCCATTATTTTTACACAAGCATTTTGAGGTCTAGGTCGCTGTAGAGAGACACAACCAGCATAGACCGGTTTTGTTAATAGGAGTACTACTTTTTCGTGGCGAGCATTATTACAGTTGCACCGCTTATAATAATCTTGTGTCCAATAATATTATATGTCCAGCCTTTTTGTGTATTTAGCCTACACGTGCATTGTCCTGCCTCCTGCTATTTTGTGGTTCCATTTCCGATACGTTCTTCTTAGTAGCATCCGACATTATTCAGAAGATTCCTTGTTCGGTGCTTGAGGACTTTACAACACTTTCTTTCATAAAGGAGTGACAGATATTATTGATTAAAGTAAAGTTAAGTAAACCTTCTTCTTGTTTGCATTAGATCACTCTTGTGATTTAATTAAGTTAACTATCTTTTCCTTGTGTACCATGACTAAGCAACGATATGTTATAGGTAATAGGCTGTTTCAGAGAACATCAGCCTATAGTAGAAGCACATAGATACTGAGAGTTAAGATACCCCGCTACCGCTATCGCAGATATAACTCTGGAGGGTATATGTGTTCTTTGTTCGACGGGATTATATATCAGGGGTTGGATCTAGCGTTTCCGTTGTTGCATTTATGCCAGTCTAGTCCAATGTATAAGACTCACTGATTTATACGAGACCCGATTGTGACGCCTCCCGGCGTTAGCAGAATGGTTGCGTGGGGCATTGCAGCTCGCTAGCGCTCGCCAGGATGGGGGGATGGGCTACAGTTGTCCTAGAAAGATCTGCTTTATTTAATTAGTGTCGTGTTGCCACAGACAGTCTAGAAATGGTCTTTGTTTTGGTCTGTGACCGCGCCTTGTATTTTATATTCGCTATAATATAAATGTTGCTTGTGTGGGAGGCGAGCGAGAGAGGGTGAGGGAGTACACCTGGCAGCGGGGTGAGCTATGACACGGCTCGCTTGGGCGCTGACGGCGTTGGCGGCCGGGTGGTCAACTAGTCCCTTCCCATCGCGGCCTCGTGTTCTTTACCAGCTCAGAGCTTGCCTGACACGCGTATCGCCTACACCCTTTGCAATTCTGTCCCCCATACTCGCCACTTTGCATACTATTTCTCTCTCTCGACTTCTCCTTTCTCATTCTCTAATCTTTATTAAACTCAACATCCCTTCTGGTTTCAGCATAGACGTTCACCGTCGACCAGTCGTATTGTACGCGAAGCTCTCGGATATTTCCATGTATTAGGTTAAGGAGGTATTATGCTTTATTGAGGTTAGAGAGACGGACTTTTCCGTATGTGTCCTCTCTCGGGAAGGTTGTAGACCGGTATATGTATCCCTGGCAAGGTGTTGAGTGATTCTGCTTGGTTATCTAAAGCTAGACTGGGGGTAGGGTTACTGTGTCGTTGTCTCTGATGTGTGCAGTGTTAGCTAAGCCCTGCACGACATCGACAGGTACTGTGGGAGCCTAAGTTGTCTTCGGGTGGGTTTACTTTGCGAGCACAGCGCTGTGGTGTGAGAGGGCCATAGCCTATCCCTCACAACATAGTGCTGCCTCTTTGTGTTGACTTCTGAGGGATCGCCAGGATAGAACTAGGTACTAGAGACCTAGATTTATCAAGAGAGCATCCCCGTCATATAACGTAATCTTCATTATACCACCTTCGGACAACGTTAGGCTACGAGCCGCATGCTCACCCATTGTTGCCCTGCCTTGATACCCCAGCTAGACTTTATTAACTGAGCAGACACTGGTTAGAGATAAGACCCCCATTATTATATGTATGCAACATTATTATTCACTGCACTTTTGAGCCGAGGTTGTTGTTGAGTTGCACAACCCTAGTAGGCTGTTGCGTTGTGTCACGAAGCATTTCTTTAGTTGTCGAGCATTACTACCTTTGCGCAGTCTTTATTATTCGCCTGCCTATTATTACTATATGTCCTAGTATTTATTGTGACCCGTATTCTGCATTATAATTGTTCAAGATTCTTTACGAACATCTTCCCAGCATCAGACTTATTTCAGAAGTTTCCAGTTGATGTTGCAGGACTAGCATTGCACTTTCTTTAATACAGGAGTGCCAGTTATTTGAGTATCTACCGTAACGTTAATTAATCACGTTAACTATCTTTTCTTTGTGTAACCTAATCGAGTAATCTTTTACTGTTTGAGAATAGGCTGTTTCATCGAGCGTCAGCCTAGTGTGTGTGCACCAGTTACCGAGTCATAGGATACCTCGTTGTCCAGGCACGACTCAGGGCGGTAATGGTGTTTTGTTTTCCAGTGTTTAAGGCAGGGGTTGGATCTAGTGTTACCGTTGTTGCATTTTGCCATTATCTAGTCCAATGTTGAAGAGCCCTGTGTCTTTGAGAACCTGGATCGTAACACGATCGTAACAGAGGGCAGACCAAATTGGGCGAGGCTATCCTTCTTCCAAAACCCAGACCAACCCAGCGTTCACCATGACAGTCCCCATATAGATAATCATATGAACACATGTGGTGGATCAATCACTCTGACACACCACACAACACTGCTTTTGGCAGGAGGCAAAACACATTGTGGTTCGAACATTTCACACACACACACAAAACAACACAACTTATTAAAAACGGCCAACAAACTTATAATTATTTTGTAAAAGAATAACATCTGGTTTGCTCTCCGTATTTGTAAGTTATTACCGTGCTTATACTGTATTTTATGTTCAATTTTGGACTGGCAGCTAAAAAGCAAATTGGTCATAAAACTTCATCCACCCTCAAAAACAACATAACCTTTTAAAAGGACCAACACAGTGTCATTAGTTAAGTAACAAAAACATAAATCTATAAGTAATAATAATGTTTAAAATTATGTTTTAATGTTCTCACTTTTAAGTTGTTGTCGTGGTAAATACTGATTTATTGGCAGCCAAATAGCAATGTGGCCATAGTATTACATTTACTCACAAAACAACAGGATGTTTAAAACAACTAACAAAATGTCAATGCCTCTCTGATGACAAATCTAAGGATGATCATGATGCCTCTCTCCCCAAATGTCAGTAAGTCACATAGATACTATCTAGTTTGCTTTTGTATTCTTAACTTTTATCGTCGTAATTGTTGCGCTGTGTACTTTTTATAATATCCTCTTGTCGAAGCCAAAGAGTAACGTGGCCAAAACATTTCAACCATACACAAAACAACGGGACTATAAAAACAACCAACACAGTTTGGATAGTCTCCTAAATAATAATCTGGTTTGCCTTTGTATTTAAAGTTGTAATCGCCCTAAACATAGTCTTGTGCTAATCCTTTCAGTATTTGATGACGCATGTTTTCGTTTTATTCTTGCTATCTTGTGGGCGTTCATGGGAAAATTGTGATAAATATATTTCCGTTGATTTATAAAGGTCCTTCCTATATTGTATAACATTGCATGGTATTAGCAACAGTAATAAAGGCGTGATGCTATTGAAAGGTCTGCTTTAGATTTATCTTAACACTCGTTCATTGTGTTAACAAGGGATCAAATGAGCTTTTATCCTTGAACTTTTACCATCAACATTAGTCTGAGGTAAACTGTCTAAATACCGAACATGTTCACCTAACTGTTTGCATATTTAGTTTAGTTCACGATACCAGTGCAAAAGCTACCAGAAGTGATGCAGGAAAAATGTTAACCATAGAAAGTTGACGTTAAAAGTACTGTTATCGTATGATACCCTCTTTACTCGAAATATATACTTGTATAACCATTCTT
This sequence comes from Paralithodes platypus, assembly GCA_032716605.1. Lineage (NCBI taxonomy): Eukaryota > Metazoa > Arthropoda > Malacostraca > Decapoda > Lithodidae > Paralithodes > Paralithodes platypus. Next base: position 64,659,149 of record CM064575.1, on the reverse strand, counting down.
TCAGTTAACCCTTTGAGGAGCATGACACGTTTGACAGTTTATTCTGGATATTATTAGAAGATTTTATACAACTTAGGGATGATCTGTTGGAATGAAAAGGGTAAAGTCTCTCTCCATTAACCCTCTAACTTCCATATATACTTCCTAATCTGAATAAAATGGTATGATAATAGCCAGAATAAACTGTCAAAACGCGTCATAATCCTCAAGCCACTCCAGTAATCAGATTCATCAACGCATCCATCATGATAACCAGAATTAACTTGTACTAATATTTATCCATGATTAACCCTCTGACAATTATGACGCATTATCACAGAACAGTCTATCTCAATCAACCCTCTAACATCCATATACCCTTCCTAATAAGATAAAAAGAGTCTAATAATAGCCATAATACAGAAAAGTAACCGTCATCGGATTTAGAAAGAGTCAATCATGTACACTCTGCGACATAAGTTGTGGTCTTAAATGTTCAAAGCTTTCCCGAACGGAATCGACTGTTTGTATGAATTCGTTATATAGTATAGGTTATGCATTTTGTGGGTTCATTCAAACAGTGTGGGGATTTAGATAGGACCATGAAAATATGTCTTTAATTGATGTCAAACGAGTGTTTTATCCGGCAATTGTTTTCGTTAATATTTCGGGGCATTCATACATCGGTATCGGGAAGTTTACTGAAATTATAATATGTTTGGTGGTTGAAGACTAATACAAAATTAATGCTGAAGTTACCAGGCGAGACTTACTCCAAAATATTTGCCGGAAAAAGTGCTCGTGTGACACAAGTTTTAGATTTTACAACCGTAATCTTGTATATGTGAACACTCTGTAATGATAAAACACAAGACGGTGAACATTAGCATGGGAATTCCTGTACAATGTACTTCGTAGATGTAGGCTACTGATCGCTGCCAGACAAGAGTTGACCATACAATCTTAATGTAAAAGCGTGTGAGCATATTATACAAATGCGTGGGAGCGTATGAACAAGCATGTGAGCACATGAAAAAGCGAGTGAGCTTAGGAAAATTAGTGTGAGCGTATGACACAGTGTGTGAGCATATGACAAAGTGTGTGAGCGTATGAAAAAGTGTGTGAGCGTATGAAAAAGTGTGTGAACGTATGTAAAAGTATGTGAACATATGAAGAAGTGTGTGAGTATATTAAAAGTGTGAGCGTATGCAAAAATGTGTGAGCATATGACAAAGTGTGTGAGCGTATTAAAAGTGTGTGGGAACGTATGAAAAAGTATGTGAGCGTGTGAAAAAGTGGCTTAAGTATGATGAAATGATAATGATGATGAATCGAGGCGTAGGATCCTCTCCCTAAGAAGAGGACAACAAAGTATAAGCAATCCACAGGATGGAGATAATAGGCTGAATAAATAAACAACAGTATATAGCTGGGATGTTTGAATTTTGATTATGCAATATATATATATATATATATATATATATATATATATATATATATATATAGCACACCAAAACACAACACAACACAACACAACATCACTCAAATTATCACAACAATACAGCACAATACAACACAACACAACACAACACAACAAAACATTAACATAAACAAAATGACACAATAGCATATGGGAATGACAATAATTATTTATCGTTTGGTTAAATTAACAGATTATTGGTTATATCATCATTTGTTACAATAGTCCTTTCATTCTAGGTTGGCAAGGAATCATAACATCTAGATCAAATGGGCTGTAAATGTCCACACGTATTCCCTGGATGACCCTTCCTAAATGGAAAACATATTAACTCGATCACGCTAGTCCTTAATGAGTTATGATAGGTTGGGGTCGGGATTTCTAGCCGACCTCTAATGAACAAAGTATAGCAGTATGGGCTAGAGAGACTTACCCTCCCGTGAATACTTGAATGAAGAAGGTATAATTATTTACATGAAAGAAATATGTTATTATTGTGATGACACGACAGTTTCCACTCTCTCTGGACTTTTGAGGAGCAATACATATGTTGGTGCTTGTTTTCCTTTGTATTCCATATACAAATTATTATAGCATGGCATATTATAGCCTGATTTAAAACATATACAAATTGCCAATGCAAATAACGATATTATACAATGTTCCATATGAGTAGGCAAACAATTTTGATCACCAACCTCTATAACTCATAAATGACTAGAGTAATTGAGCTAATACTTCTACTATTTGGGAAGGGTCAGCCAGGGAATAGGTGTGGAAATGTAGCCTACAACCCATTTGCTCTAGCCCTTTCTTTGAGTTACAGTGTTTAGGGGTCACGATTTCTGGCTCACCTACCTCGAACAGGGTATACAAGTTTTTTGAAGAGCAATACATCGGTTAGTGGTTATTTTTCTTTGTATTGCATATATTAATGTGTATAGCATGGCGTGTCATAGTCTCATTTTAAACATCATAAAATAATTACAAATACAAATAGTAGACTCTGTAAACAAAATCAAGGGTATGAAAAGGGATCTAAAAGGGTATGTAAAGTTATTGGGTATATTGATGGTGATTTACTTTTATATCCTTGTATATGATGGGTTGATTACTACCATTGTACCTTTAAATGACTAGATTTATTATAGTTATAATTATAAAATCATTAGGTATATTGATGGTGATTTAATTGTCTATCCTTGCATAATTATGACGGGTCGATTACTACCATTGTACCTTTAAATGGCTAGATTTGTTATAGTTATATAAAATCATTAGGTATAATTGATGGTGATTTATCTGTCTATCCCTGTATACGAAGGGTTTACTTCTACCACTATAGCCTACTTTTAAATGGGTAAATCTTTATGGACACTTCAGTTACATTTTTCATACCATTGTTTGTTAGATTTCGCTCTGTGCTTTCTGATGGTCTGTTGACTTTTGTTTTTGTTTTAGAGTATTTCTCGACGATTTGTCTTGCTCTTTTCTGACAAGCCATTTAAACTGTTGTCATCCAGTTTCCTCTCTCTCTCTTTCACACACACACACACACACACAGATTCTCGATATCAATATATCTACCTCTATTTTTGTATCTATGTTTTTTATCAATCATCATACACTCATCTCTCTCTCCTTCTCTATCTCTCTCACACACACACACACACACAATTTCGTTTTACTATTAATCAGTCAATTGTAATACTTTTTTTTTTGCTTTCTATCTGACCCCATCTTATATAATTAAGTACTTCCCACTCATAGTTATAACTCTCGATTGATATTTCTCAGGGAGTTCTTTCATTGAGGGGTGATATTAATGTACCCTCGACAGTTTTAAAAGTAGAACAACAATATAGATTCCAAACCAGAGTAGAGATGCTGTAGTTAGAGACAGTGGCCATCGTTTTCCTTGGACGCCATTTTGGGCCTCAATTATCAAAGAACGAGGTTGTATTTGTTTTTGTTATTGATCATATAGATTGTAGAATGTATATCCAAAGACCAAACTATCTATTTTGTACCAGTTTTCCCTAATATTGATCATGGGTATGGTATATTTGAGTGTAAACAGAAGTTTATAACACCAGTGGTACCAAGATGGCGGAGGGTGGCCGATCCCTATTACTATGAGATCTCTAAAATAGAGGAGTGGAAAGAAAAAAATATGACACTTTGTATACAGTACATATTTTAACCATATCAGTTACAGATATATTATTCCAAGTGAAGCTCTGATAAGGTACACTGTAGCATATGTATTAGGAAAAACGGATACACGCAATCTTGCATTACCTTAAGGGGAGCGTCTGGCTTGCCAGGTTGGGACAAATAAATAAATAAATAAATAAATCTGAAAACATTCCTAAGAAATGGCAACACTTTAAGCAGAATTGTGAGAAAAATTCATGCATAAAATTCATAAAATTACTGAGTTATGCGCACCAACCCCCACCCACCCCGTCCCTGGTGGGCTGCGCCCATACTATTCGCAAACTTCAAAGGCCCGTATCTCAAAACGTAAGTTATTCATATTCAAATTGCTATTCCTTAACTAGTTTTGGATTGATTGTGATGAAACAAAAACTGGGAGCAAGCAGAATCGTTTATCTACAAAGTTATGCTATTATTTTTATTATATCTGTGGATTGCATTTTTTGGTAAATATTTGTCTTACAAACGTTTGGCAAAAATAAAATAAAGTTCTAAACAATAAACAAAAGCAAAAAAAAAAAAAAATATTAGAGCATATAACGGAATATCACCCTTAGTACTATTACCCATATAAATATGAAGGGGGTGGGACCAATACTAACAGAGGAGTAGCGTTTTTAAAATTTAGGGGGAGGGGCACTGCCCCCTAAATGGGAGCGGGTAGAAGGCGATATGAGGTTTTATATTCATGTATACTGTATGTTGTCATTTCATCATACCATAAATATGAAAGTGATTAATACATATTTAAAGTATATATGGCATAAATATGTTTTTGATCTGGCATGCCAGATGCTCCCCTTAAGGGGAGACTGACCGTTTGTTTGGGCTATTAATTTATTTATTCATATATCTGTTTAGTTTCCTCGCTAGACCTGCATCAAGCTTAGAAAAACACCCCCTAGACCCTCCTTCAAGTTAAATTTGTACATTTTTCGGTAGAAAATTTCCTGGCCGAAGGCCGGGTCCTCTTAAAAATGCAGGCTCGCTACCGCTCGCCAGGAAATAATCGACACGTAAATGGGGCGAAAGGTCTTAAAATTTACAACGAAATGGGGCTTAAGGTATTAAGATCGCCAAACTAATGGGACGAATGTCTTATAATCTCAAAACTAGTGGGGCTAAATATTAGGGAGAAAGGAGTCCAGAATAACGGTTTGCCTCCCCTTAACAGTAAACATTCCTGCATTATGTGAGACAAATTAATATAATTTCTTCATATATAATAACATGCGATTACTGCTAAACTATGAACTAAACGAAATACGCAATAAATAATCTATTCCCATTTAGCTTGTGTGCTAAGATTATCTTTGGTTTCTTGTTCAAGTCGTTGTGATGAAATATGGAGAAGTAGAATGTTTTATGAGGCACAAGCTAAAACCAAAATGAGTTACTAGTTATATAATATAAGATTACTGTAACAACAAGACATAACAAAATATATACATATTACAATTATTTCAGTTTGGGTTAGACAATCGAGCTGTGTTATTTTCAAGTCGGAAATCAACAGATATATAAAAAGCAAAACATTTTTGCAGCAATAACAAAACAAAATGTATACAGAAGATTATATTCCCATATGACTAGAGTGATAACAATGATCTCTAGGTCATTTCCATGCATACTGATATTACTGGTATAATAAGAAATATTAAACACATTAAATTGTGTAAATATAATCGTACTGTTCTAAGAGAAAATATAATAGAGCTAGTTGAGGTACTGTACACCTGGCAAGTTTTCCATCTGGTCCACTGATCATTTTATTAATGATATTATAGAGAAATACAGTAGAATAATAGCAAACAAGATATAAACACTTAACTTACACACTAGTTCGTTTATTTCTGTCCTTTGCTTTTTTCATCTTTGAATTTGTAAATATTTCAAATACCATAGAATGATAGAAAAAAGCCATGGGCGAGCTGGAAGTCTTGCCAACTGCACCACGGCTAAATATTTACCCGGGGATTGTTAACTTACAGTATATATGCTAGATCTTAAAATAAATATAAAATTTAGATCATACCGACGGTACCGACGCCTTAAGACTCAAGAATCTCATTTTTCCTATGTTCCTGCCCGGAATCAAGCTAAATCTGTTCTTCGACTTGCCTCTTTCATCACTTTCATCAATAATAAATGCTATGAACTATCCAACTCTAGCTCTTTCCAAGATTTCTGGCATCTAGTCAAAAACCTCTCCAACAATTTTTCTTCCTCGTCTTTCCCTCCCCTTTTCCACTCTGATGGCACAACCATCACTTCTTCCTCTGACAAACCTGAACTCTTCGCTCAAACGTTTGCTAGAAACTCCACCTTGGATGATTCTGGTGCTATTCCTTCCTCTACACCTTCTACTTATGCCTAATATCCTAATCTCTTCTAAAGATGTACTTTCTACCCTCTCTGGGCTTATTACTAAGAAGGCGTACAGTCCGGACATGTTCCTCCTGTTGTACTAAAAAACTGTGCTTCCGTGCCGACTCTCTGCCTAGGCAAACTCTTTCGTCTCTGTCTCTCCTCTAACGTCTTTCCTTCTTGCTGGAAGTTTGCTCTCATTCAACCTGTCCCAAAGACGGATGACCGCTCTCAACCCTCCAACTATCTTCCAATTGCTCTCATCTCTTGTATCTCTAAAGTTTTTGAAACTATTCTTGCTCCCAAATTTCTTAAGCATTTCTCTTCTCATAATCTACTCTCAGATCGCCAGTATGGCTTCCTTAAAGGTCGCTCTACTGGTGATCTTCTTTCATATCTTACTAACTCTTGGTTATCCTCCTTTTGGGACTTCGGTGAGACCTTTTCTATTCCACTAGACATATCGAAGGCCTTCGATAGAGTCTATCGCAAATCTTTAATTTCTAAACTACCCACCTTCGGTTTCTATCCCTCCATCTGTGCCTTTGTCTATAATTTCCTTACTACCTGTTCAGAACTCCCAGAGGACTATCCCTTACACTTCAACAATACAAATCTCAATCCTTCATCTTCTCTCTCAATATTCTCGGTGTCTCTTTTTCTTCTGCTCTCACTTGGAAGGACCATAAAACCAGTCTTGCTAAGGCAGCCTCCCAGAAGCTGGGTGTGCTCAACCGCCTCAAGGGGTTCTTTACCTCTGAACAGCTTCTTGCTCTGTACAGGGAGGGGCACAGTGCATCCTTGTATTGAGTATTGTTCACATGTGTGGTGAGGATCCTCTCACACTGCACTCTTAGACAAAATATAAAGGAGAGCCTTTCATATCATTAACTCCCACCCACTCACCAACTCTCTCCAATCTCTCTCTCTTCACCGCAATGTTGCATCTCTCTCACTATTCTATCGCTACTATAATAATCAATGTTCCTCAGAGCTTTCCCAGTGTATACCACCTCTTCTATGTAGGGTACGTAGTACCCGTCTTGCACCACAATCCCACCCCTACTCTGTGCAACTCTCCAACCCAAGAGTGAAACGTTATTCCCAGACATTCTTCTATACAACTGCTTAGCTCTGGAACTCTCTCCCAGAATCAGTCTTTGCCTTTTCCTATGACTTAAGTTGCTTCAAACTCCCTGTGTCCACACATTTTGGCTCGAACGTCCTTTTATTTTGGCCCTGTCACTCTTTCAACTCTTGGGGAGGCAATCGATACAGGCAGTTCTGCCTCTTGTCTCCCTCACTGACATAGAACAAAAAATAATACTCCGATAAACTCTACTGGTGTCACATACCGAGGGTGACAGGACAACTCAAGTAAAGCCGGTGCGGTAAAATATGTATCAAGTTAAAAATCAAAATGTGTTCGCTTATATTCATCCCTGAGATGCCTTGAGTACCACAGTCAAGTCTAATGTCCATAATGCCAAGGGTTTTGGGGCTAGAGGGACACAAGCAGAAAATACCACAGGACAGGTTTATATGCTACGTATAGGTATGTGATAACGAATCATTTCACATTTAGATATAGCAAAACAACTAACCAAGTCATTCGAGATGGAAAATAAAGAAGTAAGATTAAGATTATAATAGATTACCCGTTATATAAAGGCCAAACATAATTGTTGCAGTTCTAGACAAAATCTAAATATATATAATGATGTATCCTGATTGGTGTAAGCGATAACATTGATATGCGGTTCTTATCAAGCCTTCACATATGAAACAGAGAGCAAATTAAATATATGAAAGTCAATGATAATAAAAAATCATACTGTTATAAAGAAAAAACATAACCGAATATGCAATAACAAAATTCTTCCATTATCATGTTACGGCCGGGGCTACGAATAAAACAAGGGTACTTAATGATTGGACTAGTAATAGGGCACTATGCAACAACGGTACGCTAGATCCAAACCCTCGAACTTATATGCCGGCGAACAAAAACACCTATACCCTCCAGAGTTAATCTGCGATAACGGGGTATCCTTAACTGGGCATAAATGTACTCTACTTCAGGCTAACCCACACTGGTATAGCCTGATAACAAACAAGATGCAAGTTACGTTAAAATGCATAAAAGGGAAGCTATGGAATGATCAATTAAATCACTGCAAGATTTAATACAATAAAAAGATGCTTCAATACAGTTACTCTAAACAACAATAAACTCTTCACTCCTATCTGAAAGAAAGTGAAGTATAGTCCTACAGCATAGACCTGGAAACTTCTGAAGAAAGTCTGATGCTCATAAGATGCTCGTATCTTAAATAATATAAAGGCAGGAGGCAGGACACCACACGTGTAGACTGAATACACTAAAAGATAGGACATATGTTACGACCGGGGCTCGTATAAAACAAGGGCTCTTAATAATTGGACTAGGAAAGCACACAGCCACAACGGTAACACTAGATCCAACCCCTGAACTTATAATGCCGGTGCACAAAAACACCTATACCCTCCACCTCCAGAGTTAAATCTGCGATAACGGGGTATCCTATAACTCAGTATAAGTGCACTACTACTACAGGCTGATGATCTCTGATACAGCCTGATCACAACAACATACAATTACGGTAATAAGGTATACTAGGAAAAGATAGAGATCTTAATTAAATCACTCCAATGATTTAATGCAAACTAGAAGAAAGTATATTTAAAGTTACTCTAAACAATAATGAACTGTCACTCCTATACTAAAGAAAGTGAACGAAAGTCCCAAAGCATCGAGCAGGAATCTTCTGAAGAAAGTCTGATGCTAGGTTAAGATGATCGTATCGGATTTTGAACTGTAGTATAAAGCAGGAACAGGATATGACAATTGTAAGGACATATAGGGTTAACTGGCACGGGAATAATAACTGCGCAATAGTAGGAACTCAAACAGCAAAAGAAGTACTTCCTCATCAACGAAACAGCCTACTAGGGTTGTGTAACTCAACAACAACCTAGACTAATAAATGCCGTGAATAATAATGCATACATAACAGAAAGAGTTTATAATCTAAATCTGGTGTCTGCTAGGCGAATAAAGTCTAGCTGGGATGTAGTAGGCTAGGAAACAATGGCTGAGCAAGCGGCTCGTAGCCTAGCGAAGTCCTTAAGGCTGTGCGGCCAAATTACGTTAATTGACGGGGTGCTCTCTTGAGAGATCCAGATCGCTAGTATCTGGTTCTCTCCTGGCGACCCTCACAAAGTCAAAGCAAACGAGTTAGCACATGTTGGGTGGCAGAGGCAAAAGCCCTCACTCGCAACACTGCTAAACTCACAAGGTACACAGTCAGAAAGACCACCTAGGCTTCCCACGTCTCCGTTGCGATTGTACAGGTTCAACAAAACCTAGTACACATCGGAAATCACAACACCAGTAGCCTTATCCCAGTCTAGCATTAAATCCCCCAGCAGACCACCACGATACAGAAAGGGAGACACCGTGAGTGTGTCAAACCTCTACAGACATAAATGGTAACCCTTCCAAAATGCCTAACTAAACATGTGTTATCTGAGAGCTTCAGCATATAATACGATGGCCGATATATGAAATCGTGCAGAACCAAAGGGAAGTTATGATATTAAATAGAGTAGAAGAATGAGAGGTAAGAAGTTGAGAGAGAGAGAAAGTGCTCTATAGGTAGAAGTCGGGAGACAGGGGGGCAAGGGACATGTGAAGGGTATGCTAGTCAGGAAAGCTCTGAGGAGAATAGCTCCTCTGGACCCCTCCAGGATCCCACACAAAGGCACGGTGGTCAGCCAATCACAGGCCGCTACGTCACCCGGCAGCAGGCCTGCAGAAGGCGCCAGGAACCACCAGCCAATCAAAACCGAGAGAAAAGGCCACGCGAGCGAGCAACTCCTCCGGGAGGGAGGAGGGAGGAGGAGGAAAAGCAACATTCACCTCCCCCACCCTGCTCGCTCTCTCTCTCTCTCTCCTTCACTACAATGCATCTTATGTTCAACTCATGATATAAAATACAATGCATTGTCACAGGCGAAAACAAAGACCACTTCTACCCTGCCTGTGACATGACGATTCACAAGAAAGAAAGTACAACATTGTAGACAGACTGTAGCCCATTTCACTGCCCTGGCGAGTGCTAGTGGCTACCGGGAGGCGATTCTGCCAACGCTGGCAGGTGTCACACATATAATGTTAACTGACACGGGAATACTATAAATGCGCAACGACAGTAATGCTCGACACTAAAAGAAGTACTTCCTCATCAACGAAACAGTCTTCTATGGTTGTGCAACTCAAAAAGAGCTTATGTCCTAACTAGTGTCTGCTAGGCGAATAAAGTCTAGCTGAGATATCAAGGTTAGGAAACTGTGGCTGAGCAAGACAGGCTCATAGCCTAGCGTTGTCCTTAAGGCGGTATGATTAAAGTTACGTTAATGACGGGGATGCTCTCTTGGTAGATCCAGATCTCAAGTATCTGGTTCTACCCTGGCGATCCTTCTAAAGCAGTGGTTCCCTAACTTTTTTGGACTGCCACCCCCTTGGCTCCCACTCACACCATTGGAGCCCCCACACAAACACAAACAACCGAATACAACCTGTAACTACGTAACGGGTATAATGCGAATTAAAAGCAATAACTGTAAATACTAGTATATATTTCACAAATAATACATGGTTTGGACGAGTTCATTAAGTTAGCAAAAACAAAAAATAATAATTCATAAACATAAGTAATGATAACTTAATGATAATACAGCAGAAAATAAGCAGTAGAATTTTAATAGTAAAACAATTGATTCTGCACTTTCCCCTCTACTTCTTCCCATTTGAGGTAGGCCTGTTCTGCTTTAAAGTCACCCCCAATGCCTGGGGAATTTGTGATGCAGTACAATTAAAAAAATGAGGCTACAAATTTACATCCCACCTGTATATCAGTGTTAATGGGAAGGATGGGCATGGTGCAGAGATACCAACTTCTCAACATCAGGCTTAAGTCACTGAGAAGAAGTCTTAGATCCACACGTTCAGTAATTTTCAGTCTGTTTCGTTGTTTGGAAAGAAGCTGGACTTTGGAGAAGCTGAAGCACTGAAGCCCTGTTCTACTAAATATGATGTTGGGAATGCAATAAAGAACATCTTAACTTTGTTCCACAGTACAGGGTAGCGGTCAGAAATTCCTGTTTGCAACCAAAAATCTTGATATGATTTTCTGAACTTTGGTCTTAGCTCAATGTTATTTTGAAATTCTCAATACCAGAATATTTTTGGATTGGTTGTGATGTCCTACCGGCGCCCCCCTTCCGCCCCCTTTTTCCTTACCGCCCCCCTGGATCCTTCCAACGCCCACAGGGGGGCGGTACCGCCCACTTTGGGAACCACTGCTCTAAAGTCAAGCAAAGAGGCAGCAATGTGTTATAAGGTAGTAGGCTAATGCCCTCTTACAACATGATGCTGCACTCGCAAAAGACACAACCAAAAAGACAACCTAGGCTACCACAGAAACCGTCGAAGTCGTGTAGGTATAAGCAAACCGTACACACATCGGTGACAACGACAACAGAAACCTCATCCCAGTCTAGCATTAAATAACCCAGCAAAGCACTAATGATAATGAGGGAGACACACACAAAGAGTCATCAAACCTCCATAAACTAAGGACACTGAGGGAGACACACACAGAGTCATCAAACCTCCATAGACTAAGAACCCTTATAGCCTATTCTAATACATGGAAATATATAATTATGAGAGCGACGCACACAATACGATGAGCCGATATGAAATCGTGTACAGAACCCAAAGGGAGTGCTGTGCCGTTAAAAGATTAGAGGAATGAAAGAAAGGAAGTTGAGTGAGAGAGACAGTATCAGAATGGTGGAGATATGGGGGACAGTTGTAAAAAAGATGTTAGTCGTGTGCGTCCCTAGCCTGCTCTGAGGAGAACAGCTCCTGTGGACCACAGGAGCCCACAAAGGCGCGATGGTCGGCCAATCACAGGCCGATACATCACAAGGCAGCAGTCCCCTAGGACGCGCCAAGAACCACCAGCCAATCAAAGACGAGAGAAAGCCCGCACGGGCGGGAAACTCCTCCGAGCGAGGAGGAGGGAGGAGGGAGGCAACACTCACTACCCCCTCGCTGCCCGCTCTCTCTCAACTTCACACTACAATGCATCTTATATTCTACTCATGATATAAAATACTTCCCGTTGTCACAGACAAAAATAAAGACCACCACTGGACTGTCTGTAACAATGCAAGTACTATGAAAGAAAGAACAACATTCTCTGATAACTGTAGCCCATTTCACTGACCTGGCGAGCGCTAGTAGCTAACGAGAGGTGATTCTGCCAACGCTGGCAGGCGTCACAATTATTATACCGATAAAACAAACCAAGCCTTTTGAAATGAAACATGGAGAAGTAAGATAATAATAGATAAACCATTAAATATATAAACACAAATAATAGCTACAGGTATAAAGAAACATGTTAAAGGTAGAACGATTAAATAAAATTATGCTAGTTATTTTCAAAATCTCGTAATGTTAAACAATAATATATAATATACTACAATCATACAAAATATGTATATATATATAAAATAACACGTAGGTAGAGCAACATGTTATAATTTATTTTGTGTGTAAACTTTATAATATTAAACACGAATATGTAAACAAATATACATTAAATATATATAAAAAATAACTATTGCAGTTATAAATTGAAATATATAATAATAAGAGTCAGGCAATTATAAGACTATTATATTCCATGTCGTTCGCGGTGAGTATTTATTATTACCAAGATATTATTCATCGAAACTTTTGATAGATACGAACTAAATGCAGTCTAAGGGATAAACACAAATATTTCAAAGCTAGCGAAGGGCAGAAAGGCTTTGTTTACACATGGATAACATGGTTAGAAAAGTGTTTCAGAATTGCTCTAGGGATAATAATATATTATTCCATTCCAGGGTTGAGGACTCAAATCCCTAGAGCGATTTCGAAACACTTTTCTAAGCTCATTATCCACGTGTAAACAACGCCTTTCTGTCCTGTATTATATTTGAAACATTCGTTTTTGCCCCTTAGACTGTATTTTTGTGTATCTATCGATAAGGTTTGATGTGTAATATCCCTTAAATATAAATACTCACCCCGAGCGTCATAAAATAAAATAGACTTATTATTACCGGACAAATACGTCCTGTCATTTATGAACACGTCAACTGAAACACCCTGTATATATATATATATATATTGAGAATATATCACAAATACACGTGAGCCACTAAATGTTTCTAGTCTCTCAGTGGGGATCGAACCATCGACCATCAGGATGATATATATATATATATATATAATATATATATTTCGGTGAGATGACGGGGTCTGGCCGACAAAAGCCAAAATAAGTCAAGCACCTGCTCCCATCTATGGATAACAATCAAATCATCCAGTGCCGCATCGCTAGCATAAAAAGTCAATCACACGCTACCAGACTTGCCCCACATCAGACTCCGCTTGAACAATGTACCGCAAGAGAAAACGCGCACCAACTCTACATTACAACATACCATACCCAGAGCTAGACTTAGCCTATACTGAGATGTTTATGAAATTTCACCACCAACCCCCTCAATATCTTCCTGTACCTCCTTACCAAAGTGAACGCGATCATGGCAGTCAAACGAGCCAACAAGTAGAAATTCCCTATTCCTATTCCACCCAAGTCACCTCCATACAACCTATGAATTCTCTGTTTGTTCTTCAAACAGAAATCCTATTAACCTCGCCCCAGCAAACTATCTTGAAGCCCAAACCAAAAACAAACAATCAGAGAATATCCACCCCGTCACAGAGATATCCCTCACATAATTTTAGTGCGACTCCTAACCTTGGGATAAATTAAAAAAAACATAACTCCATGTCCCTACTACCCCGAGAAAGCAGCCACTTAACCCTAACTGGAAAAGGGATAGGTCCTACCCGTGCCCAAGGTAGAGTTAGGCAAAACTGAGGCTATATAGTCGAGTACTTCCTCTCAGGAAGAACATACTTAACTAGTAACTTTAGTTCGGATTTTGACTTGTGTAGGGACTAGCCAGTTCTCCCCTTAACCCGGGAACTGCCGGGAGACTCTTAAGAGTTCCCCCGGCGGACTGCGGGGAGACTCTTAAGAGTCAGAGAAAAAAAAATCAACTTTTGACTTGTATTTTTTTTTTTCTTTTAATTTTTTTTTTTTTTTTTTTTGGCCCCTGGGCCATGGAAAATCTCAATCCTCTACCTCTCCTCCTTCCCCACTTTCCTCCTCTCCTTCAGTTATCACCTATTTTCCCTGTTATTCCCTTATTCTGAGGTATATTTTCGTGCTAACATTTGAAATCCGGTTGCAGGGTGTGGTCATCACTGATAGCAAGCGAATGCAAGAGAGAGAGAGAGAGTATCGATCGACTGTGTCTCAGTGGCCTTGGGGGAAATTGGCGGGAAAGCAGCTTGCCTCACCCATACATTATACAACTCGAGGGCTATATCTCCGATTTTGACCATCCGAACGCTGTTTTCACTCTTTTTATTGTTGTTTCAGGTTAATGGCTTTATAATCAACCCATAATAGGCGCATATGGATAAGTATTAATGCTATTAATGGTACAATGAATATTTTAGTGACGGAAACACCTCAAATACATGCGCACAGGGAGAGGTGTCTAATTACCCCCATGCGCACTTGTTAGGTTAAACAGTCATGAAGACCAGTGCATAAACAGTGAAGAAAGGTGTAGCTACGTGATCGTGTAGAAAGAAAGAAAGAGAGAGTGAGAGCATCGTCTACCTCCGTGATATGAGGAGCCGAGCCCCTTGGTACAATAAGAGGGACAACTGACGCTGTGGCCACGTGTAAGCCAGACTCTCTACCAGGCTCCTATCTTTCTCTTCAAACCTTTAAGTAACCTTTGTTTTGTAAAGTGTAACGATGACTACAAGGGTTATTAAAATATTTTAAGATTCACGTTAACGTTAACGTAATCCTGAAGATTTTCGATTTTTTCCTTATCCTAGTACCCGTAACTCGTTTTATAGAGAAAATCACACACTCCTATTAGTGGGATAAATATATATATATATATATATAATACTTCGAGTATAGGCTCCTATATTCTTATGAAGAGTAATACATATGTTTGTTCTGGAATAATACATACACCTTTTACACGTAAAACTAGTGAATACTTATACAGATCTTGTTTGTATGTAACATCATCATCGGGTACGTAATTCATAGATAAGTTATTCACAGAGTGTTTTACTATTCAGTTTCTTAATTTGATCATTGTTATTATCACGCTACATGACTTATACTGTAGTTACTCTGTAGTGTATTGTTTGAGTTACTTCCAACTCTGTATTTTCACGTCGCGTTAACCTTCCACCCGGCGATGATATTTCAGTCACGCATACATGACTAATATATTTCTTTAACCTGTTTGTGAATTCATATCTATTATTATTACTCTTTGAGTTCTTTGAGTTTAATCTCCTGTATATGCTGAATTAACGTAAAAGTTAATCATAAATCAAAAGGTATTTTACTTTCCATAAATTCAGCACTGTATGTATGTCGTCGTCGCAGTAACTATTATTTACCTTCAGTGCCATTTTAATCAGAATACCGTTTATTGTTTGAGACTAACACCTCTGTGTACACTTACTTGTGATTATTGTATTATATCATATTATTCTATATGCTATTTATAACTCAGTTTATATATTCCTAGACCATTATTATGCTAGTGATTATTCATATTCATATTTCATTAGTTATGTTCGATAGAAGAGTTCATTTCAATACATGATATTCAATCTTGATTTATGTTATTCTGACCTATGCTTGTACCCTAGCTGTTAAGGAATAAACTTGTGAACCTTGATTGTGTATTCTGTGTCCATTGATTATCATTGTCATGTACCTTATAATATTGAAGTTCGTTGTGTACCAGTTGAATATCTGTAGTTCCCGTTCTTTCCTAAGGTGGAAAACGGAGCTACTATAAAGCACGTTCAATTATAACGTCGCATAACAATCATCTTACAATTTCAGTAACCTATAATCATTATGACTAAACAATTATTGTATATATATTTGTTTGTATTTGTCTTATTATATGAAACCGAAATGTTATATGAACGTTAACCCGGCACACGTCTCGGATTTTAGCGGTAATAATATTAACCAGCTTTAGAAACTTGGCTCCAGTTACAGCCTTAAAAATAATAAGCTTCCCTTACTGTCTCTACTCTGACTTTGGAATTGCGCTTGTATTTTTCGCGTAATGAAGTTCTAGCTTCTTTAATGGCTATATTTGCTCATATCCACAACACAAACACACATACACTCGCAGACACACACAGACACACACAAATAATTAAAACACAAACTCTCTCTCTCTCTCTCTTAACATTATACCCTGACTGACTGTGTATCACACATTGTACATTAAATATTTAATGATTTATTATTATTATGTGTGCGTGTGTGTGTGTGTGTGCGTGCGTGTGTGTGGTTAGTAAAATCTTATTTCCAATTATATGTGTTTGCTTTGTAATATATTTGTGGCTATCTTACCAAGTATCAACAACACGGACAAGATATACAGTATTGTCGAGAGAGGCATATGGAAAGCTAATTAAGAGAATGAGGAGAGAGGATATACTACGTGGACAAAATTGACAGTATGAACAAGCGTTATAAGAGAAGGGGATATTTGGGGCTTCCTGAGAGACATGAGCTTATTCACTCTAAAGAATTAAGCTCCCTAGACCTCCATCAAGCTTAACAGAAAAGTCCCCCATTCTTTCAGTATAACAAATTCCCGGCCCAACACAACACTGATAGAATATACGGCTTAAAAGAATATGCAGTATATAAAACAGTAATTAGCGTGTCCATAAAAATATAGCCTTATGGAAGTATATTTTTTATAAGAAAACATTGTCACAACATATGGGTATGAAAATGGTATATAAGATTACCAATTACCAATATCTTCTCTCCCTCCCTGCCCACCCCAAACCAGCTTCCAGAAGCACATCCATACTCATATCTCTCGCTGTTCCATCCACTCACTCATAGACAGCACGCAGCTGCAGGCACGACCTCCCGAAATCCATCCTTCTGAATCCTCCATTCCCCACGAGGACAGAGTCCACCTGGCCAGGTTGAGATCCAGCCCTTCTGAGCTATCAGAAGAGATTGAATGACTCCGTCGTCGACTCCTGCCCAGGTTGTAAATACAGCACCCCATATAATTAAACACATCATAGAAGACTGCACTTCACACAACCACTTACGCCAACGACTCAATCTACACTCCTTGAGAGCTCTGTGGCCGTGGCCATGGCCTTCCTTAGGGACTTTGAGGCTGTTCGGCCAGGCAGCTTAGGGAACAACAACAACAACAACAACCAATATAGTATACCCTTTTAGCGGGTATATTGTTAGTGAAAAATTCATCTAATATTAGGATATAAATGTATATCACTATCAATATAGCCAATGATATTGTATACTTTGTTTATATTTTTGTCTATACTTAATTATGTTCGTGGAAAATATAAATCACTATCAATATACTCATTGATTAAATATTTTGTACCTTATATATACGTAGGAGAGTGGGGCAGCAGGAACATTTGTCAGCCAGAGTGAACAGAAGGGCGCTGAGCTGGTATGGTCATGTTGAACGAATGGGAGATGAAAGGCTTACAAAGTGAATATGTGAGTCAGATACAAGGGGAGATGGAAGGGCAGGAAGACCGCCATTGAGATGGAGAGACTGTGTAAGACAAGCTTTGGATGTTAGAGGAATGACTATAGATCAGGCAAAGGAAGTGGTAATAAACAGGAATGAATGGAGAATGCTTGTGAATAGTTGAGTGAACATGTGGTCATTTGGGGGAATGGGGGCGGGCGCAAGTTAGACTAGATAATAGTCCATCAGGCGCCTGGCCCAGGGAGACGATTAATATGAAGGGTACGCCTGGAAGTGTGGTGGGCGGGCTTGTGGTAGTAGGGCTTCGCTGCATGTCTGCCTGACAAGATCGGAACCTCTCCGGGTGGTCTGGGTCCGGGGGAGTGCTGGAGCGACCTTGGTGACCCTGGTTTCGTGGTCTTCTCCTGGGTGACCTAGATGTGAGTGAATTTGTGTTTTGTCTGTGTTTGTTCGTTGTTTTATGTTGTGTTTTGTGTTTTCCCTGTTCTTGCTCTGTCTTGAGGCAGCCACCCCCAAGAAAAAATAAATAAAAATAAAATAGAATTAAATAGAAAATACAAACTAAATATAGGAAAAGTGGTGATTGGGCGTAATAATATAGATAGATAGATAGATAGACCTTATGTTTTACAGTTGTTACGACTGAGGTTTAAATATATCAGGGTTCTTATTCATTGGACTAGTAATGGCATAAATGCTACAACGGAAAGTGCTAGATCCAACCTCTGATGTATATTCCCAGTGAACAAAGAACACAAATACTCTTCAGAGTTCTATATGCAATAATAGGTTATTAAACTCAATAAATGTGCGTCTACTCTAGGCTTAATGTTATGTGAAAACAGCCTATTACTACCTATAACCGAAGGTGCTTGGTTATGGTATGCAAAGTAAGGTGGTAAGAGAAGTTACAGCTTACGTTACTTTAATCAATAAATGTCAGGCACTCCTGCATGAAAGAAAGTGCACTAAAGTCCTTCAACACCAACAAGGAATCTTCTTTAAATGTTAGATGCTATCAAGATGCTCGAATCGGAAATGGAACCCAAAAAGGCAGGCAGCGGAACAATGCTCGTGCAGACTATGCACACAAAAAGGCAGGAGATATAATGCAGTCGGAGCCAAGAATATCCTAAACGCCACAACAATAATAATAATCGCCACGACAATGCAGTATTCCTATCAACAAAAAGAGCCTAAGTCGTTTGTGTCTCAATATATCAAACTAGGCTGCGAAATGCTTGTGTAATCATAAACGGGTATGCATAAAAAGAGTAATTGGTTTAATATACTTAATGTCTACTGTGACTGATAAAGTCTAGCTAGAGTCAATGATACGAGATACTGGTGCGCATGGCATGCCGCATTACCTAGTGCAAATCTCAAGTCTGTGCGTCAAATATTACGTTATAATGAAGGGTAGCTCTCTTGAGAAACCTTAATATCTAAGTATTAAGCGTTCTCCTGGCGTACCTCAAAGACAAACAACGAGCTTAGAACAGTGCAGAATGGTATATAATAGGCAAAAAGCCCTCATTCATGCATGCTCTATTCTCAATGGCACACAGACTAGAATTTACCCAATCAACTCCAGTTCTCAGGTATGTCGTGCAGCTTTTAACTAAAGCCAACACCCATCGGAAACAATACCTTATAGTATCAGACTCCTAGTCTAGCATTATCTAATCTAGCAGAACACTAATAATTATAGGAAGCAGTACTGAACAATATGAATGTCAACCAATGCTTCGTGATCAACTTATCTTAACAACTAACATACATGGGTTATATCAGACCTTAACGCACAATACAACTGGCCAGCATGAAGCTGATTATGCAGAGTTAACCAGAGGGGATATGATGTTAATAAAAGGTGGTGAAAGATATGGAAAATGAGAGAGATAGGCAGAGGAAAAGGTTCTCAGGTGCGGAGAGGGGGACAGATATCAAAGGGATAAGAGGGATGCGTTCTAGAAACCAGATCTGAGGGAGAGAGTGGCGAGGGAACTGTATATATACTAACACTAGCTCGAGCTGCGTGGGAAAAAAAAACGGTAACAAGTCCTCCAGCCAATACTAAAGAAGCCAGCCAAACATGACGTCACAAAGCATGGTAAAAAACTCCCTCAACGAATCCCCACGAGGCCAGCCAGCTATGACATCATCGAGTAGAGCAAAACACTACGCGCCTCCTCTCACTCTGTTCTACTCTCTCTCTCTCTCTCTCAATTCCTATAATTACTACCTAATGATAAAACATATACTTTGCAATTAAATATATAAAACCTTGACATGGGCGAAAACAAAGAGCCTTTCTGGACTGCCCATGACACGAGCTTTCATATGAAATAAAGCACACAATAATACATCAACTGTAGCCACATCCCCTGCCCTGGCGATCCTAGCGAGTCACTGTAGGACAAGCCATGCGGTTCTAACGGAGTGGTTAATGTCACACCCCCCCCCAAGAATTTTCTCAGAGGCCCAAAGCTCAAAAAAATCTGATGGTTAGAACCCATGCTATATCTCTACTTCCCATCACCCAGCGGCAGTAAAATATCTGGCACAGTTCTCAACAAAACATTTTACAAAATTATAACCCTCCCCAACACAATAGGTTAAATCATATGTAGTTATGCTCCTCAAGAGCGAGCTTCTCTAGCCCAGCATTCTGAGAGGAGTGCAACTCAGAATTACTGCTATAACATACTGAACAAATTCAACTATCAAAGAAAGAGTTTTTATTTGATTTTTATGTTTTTAATTTGTTTATTTCGGCTGCACTATAGGGGCAAGCCTAGTTTTATCTTCTATACCAAACGCTCAACTCCTGCTTTACGACCCAATACGCTGGGTTACAACCGCGAGCCAACAAGCACCAAGCGCAAAATACTATTCAAACTAAAGCAGGAGGCTACCCGTGTGTCAATCTACCCAGGATCATATACCCTTGAAAGACAATCTGCAACCACGTTGTCACAACCGGCAATATGGCGTATGTCCAGGTTATATACCAATAACCTTAGTGACCACCTGGTCAGCCTCATATTGCGATTGTGAAACTGGTCCAAGAACTTGAGAGGGTGATGATCTGTGTAAACTACAACGACCGGACCATAGGCTGGAACATAGACCTCGAAATGCCTCAGTGCAAGCACAACTGCCAGCAGCTCCCTCTCGACAACAGAGCAGCTTCCCTGGGCTGAATTGAACTTCTCCGAGCAGAAACTAACAGGATGTTCCAGCCCATCATCGTCCATTTTCATAAGGACGGCACCAGCCCCCACACCACTAGCATCCGTTGCTAGTTGGAAAGGTAGGCTAAAGTCAGGGGCCCTGAGGATCGGGTGAGTGCACAACAGGTGTTTTACTACTCTAAACGCCTTCTCCCACTCAGGCGCCCATTTGACTTTCTTATCCTTCCAGTTATCCTCCACCTGAGCTTGACTGTCCCGTTCTCCTTCTCCACCTTGACTGCTAAACGTCATCACAGGCACAGTGAGAGGCTCAGGGGGGTGCCTCACATACTCCTTCATGAGATTAACGTGACATAACTGATTGCGCTTACGTCTGTCTGGAGCGGCCACCAAGCAATCCAGGTCCGATAGCCTCCCAACCACCCTATAAGGACCAGTGTACTTCGTGGATAAGGGATGACCTACAAGGGGCAGTAGAATCAACACCTGACCCACGTGAAAATCCCTGAGTTTAACCTTGAGGTCATACCTGTCCTTCATGAGGGCCTGAGAGCTAGTCAAATTACGGCCAGCCAACTTCAGACTGCGCAACATCCGTTCTCGACTGTCGAGGACATACTTGAGCATAGAACAAGGTTTTTCTGCACCCTCCCATATTTCTTTAACCATATGGAGAGGCCCTCTGACATGGTGTCCAAAGACGAGCTCATTAGGGCTGAATCCCAAACTTTCCCCAGGTACCTCCCGTGCAGCAAATAAAACATATGGCAGGCCAAGATCCCAACCCTTCCCACTCTCAAAGCAACAACAACGAAGCACAGATTTTAAGGCTGAGTGCCATCGCTCTAACACACCCAGGCTCTCTGGATGATACGCAGATGACACAACCGTAACAATCCTATGCTGCGGCACTGCTTGAATAAAGAGGCCAGAAGTGAAGTTGGATCCTTGGTCTGACTGAATTACCTGCGGGCAACCATACCGGGAAAAATACACTAGCAAGTTTAGGACCATCGTCTTCGCTGACCCATTTCTCATAGGGTACGCGTCAGGGTACCTTGTTGCTACCTCCATGATGGTCAGGGGATACTTGGAAAAATCTCCCGACTGTGCATCACTGTCCTCCTTCAACTCGACAGCACCGGTACCACATTCAAGAACCTCCGGGTCTTCTAATTGCAATTTACGAATGTCCGAAGTAGCAAGCTTATCTAAGTGTTTGCGAAACAACTCATGCCCCCCTCCTACACTGAATTTAGCCTCCCGTTGCTCTCTCTCTTTGTATCGTTGCTGTCTCTTCGTCTTTTTAAGCCCATCCTCTGCCTTCTTACTAACAGTTAATGGGTCTTCTGCAGACTCGAAAATCGGTCCTAATAATGAGTCCTCGAGAATGTCCGTTGATAATAAACTCAACCGCATCAACTTTCAACCACTTCTCGGTACCTTTCCTCCGCTTGTCTAAAGACTGTTGACCAGAATGTGACTCCCTGGATGCAGGAGATCTGGTGTCAACACACGCCATAGGTTGCACCGGACACTTCTCAACCCACTGTGACGCTCACCGCTTCCCCCAGAACCGCATGGCTTACTCGCTAGGACTCGCCAGGGCAGAGAATGTAGCTACAGTCTACCTATCATTGTGTACTTTCCTTCTCGAGAAAGCTTGTTTTGCAGACAGTTCAGAACTGTTCTTTGTTTTCGTCTGTCACAATCCTTTCTATTTTATTTAGTCAATTGAAAGTATTGTGTTAAGTAGTTGAATGATGGGAAGGCGAGTGGGAGAGAGAGAGAGAGAGAGACCAGGTGGTGTGACTTGGTGGGGAGTGTGGCGCATGGCTGGCCCCCTTACATAGGCCTCGCGGGATTCGTTGCCTCCTGCCTAACACTGCCTACTAGGCGGCTGCTTACTGGGCGACTGTCGCGCGCCCTCGTGCCATTCCTGCGAACTGGGACTCCACCCATGCGGTCCCCGGAAATATCCTGGTCAGATCCTTCCCAGACAGCATACTCTAAGAATCTCCCATGAACTGTTCCACACTCTTGTCTTAGAATCTTTCTCTTCTACTGCCTCTATCATTTCCACTACTTCCTCACCTTTTATTAATATCAATCCCCCTCTGGTTCCCTGCATCCACACCTTGAATTGGTGGCCAGACTGTATTATATGCTGGATCTCCCATTTCTTATGTACTAGGCTAATGTTGAAGATAGTCGCTGTCTTTTTGGGAGATTGTATTGCTCGGACTGTCTCCATCATTCACTAATGTTTCTACAGGGTTAAATAATGCTAGACTAGGGATCAGGTACCTTGCTGTTGGTGTTTTCACTGTGTGTAGGCTACTTTTGAGCTGCACGACACTACGGATTCTGTGGGTTACCTGGGTGGATCTTTTGTCTGTGTACCTTGGAGTTTAGACTGTGTAGTGCGTGAGGGCTGCTTGCCTAATCCACCCAACACTGTTCTAACTCTATTTGCTTTTACTTTTGAGGGTCGCCAGGAGGATACTTGTGATCGAGAATCCTCAAGAGAGCACCCCTTCATATTAACGTAATCAGGCCGCACAGACCCAAGGTCCACACTAGGCTAGGAGCTGCCTTGCTCCACCAGAATTCTGTACCTTTGCGCATCCCAGCTAGACTTTATTAACCCGGGTAGACATTAGCTGGATTAGATCATATACTCTTTTATGCATACCCATTATTTTTACACAAGCATTTTGAGGTCTAGGTTGCTGTACAGTAGAGAGACACAACCAGCATAGACCGGTTTTGTTAATAGGAGTACTACTTTTTCGTGGCCAGCATTATTACTGTTGCACCGCTTATAATATTCTTGTGTCCAATAACATTATAGGTCCAGCCATTTTGTGTATTTAGCCTACACGTGCATTGTCCTGCCTCCTGCTATTTTGTGGTTCCATTTCCGATACGTTCTTCTTAGTAGCATCCGACATTATTCAGAAGATTCCTTGTTCGGTGCTTGAGGACTTTACAATACTTTCTTTCATAAAGGAGTGACAGATATTATTGATTAAAGTAACATTAAGTAAACCTTCTTCTTGTTTGCATTAGATCACTCTTGTGATTTAATTAAGTTAACTATCTTTTCCTTGTGTACCATAACTAAGCAACCATATGTTATAGGTAATAGGCTGTTTCAGAGAACATCAGCCTATAGTAGAAGCACATAGATACTGAGAGTTAAGATACCCCGCTATCGCAGATATAACTCTGGAGGGTATATGTGTTCTTTGTTCGACGGGATTATATATCAGGGGTTTGATCTAGCGTTTTCGTTGTTGCATTTATGCCAGTCTAGTCCAATGTATAAGAGCCACTGATTTATACGAGACCCGATCGTAACACCACTCCTGCTCCTCCCTACTCACGTCGGCCGGCTTCTCGGCAACGACTAAGGGTGGAGCCTCAGAAGTAGGCCCCGCAAAGTCGTTGCCGAGAAGGAGGTCGACGCCCCCAACAGGCAAATTCTCCACAATTCCTACATCCAGGTCACGAGTCACACCATCAACTTCCATCTTCATTCTTACAAGCGGGTATGACCTTGTTGCATTAACTCCCTGAATCACAACCACCCGCGCCGTATTTACAGGTCTACCAGTGAAATTTCTCAACAATGTCTGCGATGCCCCAGTGTCACTCAAAATTCTCACCTCATGTCTTCTACCCCCCCACTCCACACAACCGAGTCCCCTGTGGTCACTAAAGGCATCACGGACAGGGAATAAGCCTTCCGGATCCTTCTGCACTGGCAGAGCTCCATGAGCTTACCCACACACTGTAGGAGCACAATGGGGCGGTAACCAGAGGGGCTGGAGAGATCTTTCCCAGGTTTAGGGAAAGGGAGGAGGATAGACTCCTTCCAAGCACCTGGGAAGACCCCATCCGCCCAGCTACGATTGAAGAGATCCAACAAGACAGCAGTAGAAGAGGAGGGGAGAGAGCGGAGGAACTCATAAGGGACCAGGTCAGGCCCGGCAGCTTTACGGGGCGAGAGAGCCGAGAGGGCAGAGGAAAGTTCCTGACAAGTGAAGGGAAGAGAGAGACCAGGGGGGGACACTTCGCGTCCAGGCGCCGGTACCGTAGCTTGTTCGCCTCGGAGAGACAGTGACGCCAGGCATACCATCCCTGACGCCTGGCCTTCACTGCCCCGTGACAAGCATCGGTCCACCAAGGCACCCCGCAACGGGGCACCCTACGACGGTCTGACAGAGAGAAAGCCTGGCGGCCGGCGGAAACCAGCCAAGAAGTAAAGGAGCCCGCCGCCACCTCGAGGGGGAGGCCTACCGCCGGGCAAGGGAGGCAAAGAGCCTCCTCAAACACCAGCCAGCCCCCCTCCGAAAAGCGCCACCGAGGGCGAGTAGGACAGGGAAGATTCAAGGAAAGGACTGGAAACTCAACGACAAGAGGCAAGTGATCGCTACCCAGGTAGGGACCAAGAGAATAGGCCGCACCCTGAAAAGGGGCTTCACCCAGGCACAAGTCTAAAACGGAGGCCAAACCAGAGTGAGGATCAAACCGGGTATGGAGACCGGAGGGAGAGAGAAGAGAGAAACGGGTAGAGCTGAGAAGAAACTGGAAGAGGGAAGAGCCAGAGGCATTACGGGAACGAAGCGGAAGATCCGGTTCCCAACATCTATGCCTGGCGTTAAAATGACCCACGACCAGTGCCGGCGAGGGGAGCTGACCGAAGTAGTGATCAAGTTCAGGAAGAGAGACAGAGAGACAGGGATTATAAACCAACAAAACCGAGGACCAACCTCTCGCCAACTCAAGGCGAAGCACCAAGACCTCCAGTACACCTCCCCTGAACGGCCGTAGGGGGAGGGGTTGACATGGTACGTCTTCACGACCATTATTGCCAACCCACCCCCAACTCGCCTGGGCCGGTCCGCACGAAGGAGGGAGTAACCCCGGAGACGAAAACGCGTGGTTGGGGCAAACCACGTCTCACAAACCCCGACCACGACGGGTCGCAGCCCGTCGAGGAAAACCTTGAAATCCTGAGATTTCCGGAGCAACGAACGGGCATTCCAGAAAACCAAAGAGAGGCTACGAGGAAGAGTGCCTATGAAGAGACCGAGAGACTGAGAAACCGAGGCATGAACTGCTCACATATATCCTGAGGGGCAACACCAGCGAGATAGGAGGAGATAGCGTCAATAAGTAAGCGGAGAAGAGCCTCCAAGGAGACAGTGGGAGATGGACCAGGAGGAGAGGAGGGACGAGCAGAGGTAGGAAAGGAAGAGTGACAAAAGGGCGGACGATCCGGACGGCGGCGGGGGGAGGCGTCCAACTCCGACGGGATGGAGACGTCGGACAGCGCGTCCGAAATACCCGATCGATCCCGAGCGACAGACCGGCGGGGGTGCGGACTGGGACGGCGAGCATTTTTTTATTTTTTGTTTTCAGTAGTTTGTTATATTGGGCCTCGGAACCAGATTCCTTAAACTGTATGGCCCAATCAACTTCAACAAGTTCCCTTATAAGGTCTTCCCAGCATATACAGTAGATTCACTGAAAAGTTAAGTTGATTGAAGTTCACTGCCATGGGCTCTGCTGGGCTGGGAGTTTTATGTTGTGTGTTGGTAACTATGTTTGTCATCATTGTAAAAATACAATTGTCCGACAGGTTGATTTTGTCTACTGTGAGGTTACAGATCAGCTCATCATTGTTGGTCGTTGCAATATTCATTATATAATTCTCTCTTGTGGATATATTGATGAGTTTATTGAGATAAAACTCTCTTGAAAGGTCTACTGTATAAGTGCTTCTGTTTGAGCTCGAATATTCGTTGCTCCTCCATAGACGCTTTCTGAGTCCCAGTTAATTAGCGGGGAATAACAGTCTCCAGTGAGCACAATGGTTGGCATGGGTGGTAGTCAATTGTCTAGAATATCATAATTTGTTGTTAGTTAATTCATAAACTTACTAGTTGGACATGCTAGGGATATAGTGATGTAGAACATATTAATGGCTGTAATGTTTAGTACCTGGACATCTGTATAAGAATTAGATTCTGAGAATAGAACTTAGTGAGAGCTGCAAGGTGATTTTGCACATAAGTGATAATACCCCATTTTTTCTATGACCATATCTATCAGTTCTTAAGGAGGTGTCATTTTCTATATCAATTTTAGCTTCTATTTTACTTTGGGTAAGATGCGATGCTGTTAACTTAATTATGAGAGCATTATCTACTTGTACCATTTATGTAAACAGCTTTACTTTGTCTCTAAATTTGTAAGGTAATAGGCCTGCTATATTGAGTGTACTTATTGTATGTAAGGTGCTGCTGTTGACCTCTTTTCTTGTTACTGTAGCCTTTGTGATAGAGGGATGCGCCACTGAGTCGGATAGATTTTCAGTGTCTACATTATTTGTTGTTGCTTATTTTTAATTTGTTGCATCTCTTGCACTAAAAAAGGTACCGTGGGTTCATTTAGGGGAGGTTGATTTACCCACGTACCTTGTGTTCATTGAGGTCGATTTAACCAATCACTCTGTGTTTGGGAATTTGGTGCAGGAATGGCTGAACGAGTATGTGGTGGTGGGTAAGTGGTTGTTTGTTGCTATTCGCTACACTGGTCAGATGGATATCAACGAGTGTCCTTGAAATGGAGTATTTTGCACTCAAATTTTAAACACTCCCTCCTACTTTCTGAACCATTGCATATAGTTGGGTGTAGGTATTTTCACTTATCACCAAATGTACAGCTACTGACAAATATTAATGAGCCCTTACGATCTTCTTTACATGTACAGTAGGTCCAAGAAGTATCTGCACCCCTATACTGATCATCTGGTGTGTACAGCTCGGTATGGTTGGCACCTCTGCCTGCAACTATATCCATGTGTCAGAGACGATCGTCTCCGACACATGGATATAGTTACAGGCAAAGGTGCCAACCCTATCAAGCTGTACACACCAGATGATCAGCGTAGGGGTGCAGATACTTCTTGGACCGAGTGTACACGTATACACATACACATTGATGTTCAAATATAATTGGCTATATATTAATAAATACATAGCATGTATTTATTAATATATAGCTGAATTTATCTGAACATCAACATGCAATATGATGCATACAAAAAATCGCCAAAGCTCACAAACATTTATCAGTAGCTGTACTTCCCATACTGGATCACGACCCTTTATCTTGTACAGTCAGCGGCAACAGTCCTGTTGCCTCTCCTGCTTCACCGTCACTTGGGATATTCATAGACTCGAACATTTTAGGTGTACAAACGTGAATCTTTCTGCCAACAGATGGCACACTGTGAGGTGTGTGGTTGTGAAGGTAGAGGTTGATGGGGGAGAGGAGGGATAAGAGCTGTTAGAGGTTGGAAGGTGGGGGAAGGAGGGGACAACTTGTTTGTAGGTAAATACCATATTTCCATCAGCTTTTTAAATGGAATTCCTATGGGTGGAAATGCTAGCCCTTTAATTGCAGACTTATCCTTGCTTGCTTTAGAATTTGAATTTATGAAAAAAATAGTTGACAGTAGCAAGAAAATAACATCCAAGACAAATTAGCACTTGCTAAATTGTTAAGTAATAATAGTAGATATATTGATGATATTCTTGTTTGTAATATGTTAAATTTTAATCAAGTCGCTAAACAAATGTATCCAAATTCCATCCCCCTCACACAAGGTAACGTAAATGATTAAGTTGAAAATGTTCTTGATATAAATATACATATTGTTAATGAACAGTGCACACTTAAAATATACCACAAAGTTGACGATTTTAATTTTAACGTAAGAAACTTTCCTTTCCCTGATAGTAATATCGATAGTAAAATAACTTATAATTGTTTTATTCCCAGCTAATAAGATTATGTAAAATTTGTACCAGAGTAGAAGACTTTTGGGATAGAGCTAGGTTACTATACAGACTCTTAGTAGACAGAGGTTTTGTTGCAAGTAAATTGTTGCATAAATTTATTCTTTTTAAGGTCAATTGTTGTGACTGTATTTTAAATTTTGATATTAATAATTTTAATCAAGCATTATTAACTTGAAGTTTCTATTATAACCTCTGCTTACTTTGTGTCTGTATGTATTAATGTTTGTCTTTTTCTATTGTTATTATTAATTTGTATAATTAATTGTTCTTGTTAAAAGAGTACTCTTTTGTTTAAATCTATTGTACCTTCTTCATATTTTCAAATATTTGTATTTATTATATTGTATCTATTCATTGTCGATAGTATCAATGGCTTGCTTTTGCGATTTCCTTAGTTTATTTGTACAATAATTATAGGTTATTAGTAAGGTAGTAATTGTTAGGGGTCACTTTAGGCATGCTATGCTTACAGGTACCTACCCGATGTCTTGTCAAGTTGCAAATTTGATTTTAATAGAACATTTTGACACTAATTGTAGTTTCTTTATTCATGCAGAGTTTAGTAAAATTTACCAGAATGTCCCCGACTTCCCAAATTGACTATTTCCTTGAACGCGACGATAGTGCGTTGTTATGTGTGCGATTAGTTTGCTTGGCAACCAGATTAACTTGCTCATGTAGTGATGTACACCCTATGTGGTGGATTGTGTTCTTTTATTTATAAATTATTATTTTACTTAAGCGTTGTTTCCACATAGCGACTTTGATTAGTTGTTTTGTCGTTTTACTGTATTCGTATAAGTTTTGGTTTGTTTATTTTGCAAGTTTTACATTATAATATTATCATAATGATCCGATTTTTTATTAACACGTGGTAATCTGTTACATTTGTAACACATGGAAAACGACATGATCAAAACTCAACACATTTGCAATCAAGCAATGCCAATATTTGAGTAAATCCACAAAATACCGTGAATTAGAACTCTCTCTCTTTGTCTCTCTCTCTCACTGTCTTATATGACAGTCAACCTCTTCTGTACCGGCGACGTCTTCTTAATTATATTCTAGCTATGCTGTATTTAGACGATTTTGTGCAGCTTAAGAAGGATCTGTCAGTAAAAAGGGTTAAGGGAGATACTTCGATGCCTTTTAATTGTTGGGGGTTCTTTTTAAACGGAATAGAGTGAGGGCAATCGGTACTAAATAGGACAAAAATTGCTCACAAGGTGATACAAGCATAAAACTTTCCACAATAGTTCACAAAGACCTATTTTACAATTTCAGGGCAGGAGCCACCGAGATTTCAGTGTTGCATAGCAACGGTTGCTAGGCAAATCATTTTCCTTAGCAACCGGCAGCAACAATGCAGTTTCTGGAAAACTGTGAGGTGCTATGGTTTTTTCTCAACTCCTTGTTCTAAAAAACATGTAGCATTGCATTTGGAGATCATATACAAGAATTATGTGGCATAAAATCCATTTAGGGCAAGTCAGGCTATAAAAATGCCACTCCTAAAGCTTCAGACACTGTTGTCACAGTCACTTTTGCATTTGCAGTAGGCTGTGCATTTTAGATGCGCATCAACACATTTGCAGTCTGTGCATCCTCCTCGGCAAGAACACTTCAGTAGTTCTGGGCAGGTTGCACTGGCTTCGGGCAAGTTAGACCACAGAAGCCTCCACTTTTCTGGGCAAGTCCATCCCCACTCACTTGGAGAGGGCAACTGTCGTTCTGGCACCGTGGTGCAGCCCCAGTGGTGCCCACCTTGTAGTACTGCCCTCTTCATGTGTTGCTGTAGAGCAGCCTTGGTTGGAGGTAGACATGATATCTGACGTCCTTTGTGGATGGACAGATTCTTTCTGTTTTCATTGATGGAACGAGAAGTTGCTGTCCTGTCATAGAGTCGAATGGTGAAGTACTCCAGAGAAGCCTCAGTCGCTTCACCAATTTGTTCAGGTGCATTGTGCAGCTCATAGAATGTCGCAGTAAATTCATCATGTGCCTCCTACACTTTCCATGCAGTCTTCTTTCCCACCTGGACCAGATGGGACACGGTATCACAACCTGTATAAGCATGGAACACAGGCAGTGCCAAGGATCTTTCTGTGCCAAGTGAAGCACATATTTCATGAGCTGGGATGTACCTAAAGTCCTTTCCACAACCAAAGGCAATCCAGAGTTCTATCTGCTGTCTCTGAGCCAGCTGCTGTACGACTGCCACTGCCAATACTACCACGTCAGTGTCCACAGTTCGAACAAGGATCTTGTGGAAGCCCTGCATAACAGCATCACTGACATGCACCATGATCCTCGAGTCTGCCTCCTCATGGTTGCAGGGAGCAATGTTGCTGGTGTCTCGTGTAGGTAAGCATAGCACATTGGCACCATCAGTAACAATGAGAGTCTGGTCTCCTGATGCATTTTCCAGCAGTTCCTTGTTCAGGAATGTAAACAGGTCTGTCTTGTTGTTGGCCAAGCGAAGGAACTGCTGCCAGTTCTTTGGTGTTGGGCTAGACGCCCCAACTCGTCTGCGCTGAATAGGACCAGTGACACGTTGTTCTCTTGTCTGTGACTTGAGGCTGTTATCGAAGTACTGGTCCCAGACAACATCCACTCTCAGAGCCTGACTTTGAGCATTGTTTATGTATGGAAGAAAGACCTTGGCAGCATAGTCTCCAAATGTCTTGCAGCCCTCAGGTCTAAGAAAGTGAACAAGTGCCGCACCATCCATGATTCGCACTTCAGTCTCTGGTGTCACATCATTTGATGACCCTACTTTCTTTTCAAGACATTCTATGAGATCAGACTTCTTCCCTGGACGTAGCTGCCCATAGGCAGACAGAGATGGAGGAAATGGGAGGTTTTCATGATTGAACAAATTGTTCAAGTCACCTTTCCTTGTCTGACATGCAACATACAGACTTGCAAACAGCGAAGATTCACTTTTGAGGAGACTGACTTTGTCCCCTGATTTGTTTGATCGTTTGCCTTGGACATTGAACAGTACCACCTTGTTCCTGGTAATTGTTGCTGTGATTGGCTTAGTATTTGTTCTGAGCCGCTCTTCCACAAATGTTGCATACTGCTCCTGACCCTTTGATGCGAGAGTGGTTAGACACTCGACTGACTGCTCATCCATGATGTCCTTTGTATGGAGTCTGAGAAGGTCCTGCCCTTCCTCCTCAAATGGGCTCCCCATGTCCTCCATTACACTAACTACCGCCTGAACCTGTCCAGCAAACAACTTCTGGGTTGACCGGGTTTGTTCATGATGGTTTCTTTGCCCAGAACTTTGTTATTTCCCTACCATGGTCGCTTCAAACTCAGAAATTACTCTGACAAGTTCTGGTCCTGCCACTGCCCATCTCAAGAGGGAGTTTGCATCCTGGGTAAGCCCGATGATTCCGCCATCATCCTTCATTACTCCATTGTTTTGTTCATGGCAGTGATCGACAGCAATGAGGGAGAATTTTCTTTGGGATTTTGCCACAACAAACTTGCCTTGCTGAAATTCTTTGGCAACATCTGGATGAGTGTGAGATAGACTGCTCATGTCACGCACATGTACGGACATCCAACGTGCGTAGTGGGTGTGGTTGAGACTGAAGAACCAAGGTGTCAATTTCTTCAATGTATCCACATACAAATCAAAGTCACCAGTATGTAGTGATCGCACAAATGTGAACAAGAGAAGTTCCAGCTCTAGACTCGTATGCCAGTACATGAACTGAGGACTTTCAGCTTTTCGCCGTTCACACCATGTGCTGAAAGTGTCTGTGGATTCTTCGGAATTGTTTGCAACATATCCATCATAAGCCTTCTTGAGAAGGATGTACAATGCACATGCAGTGACTTGGTGAGCATGACGGGTTCGAGTCACATGTGATGCCTTCAGGAAGGACTCAGCAATGCCTGGTGTGGCAACATCAGCTTCCTGGAGAACTTCCACCCAACCACTTCCATCAAGCCAATGACCCAAAGCTTTCAAGCCTGTCATTTCAGTGTGTAGACCCCCCATAAGCATTACAAATATTATATTCTGTGAATATTCAGTACGTCTTGACTATCACTGTGCGCAGATCAAATATATCAAACTTGCTGAAACTGGAAACAAAATATGATTAAGGCCGAGGGTTTATCCTTTTACCACCTTTATCAAATACATCTGTTGCACACATTCCTTTATGGGATACAACTAGGTTCAGTTTCCCTACACCTAGCCCAATCGTTCATCCAGTGCCATTTAAGTCCCGTGCGATCTGTACACCTTCCGGGTAATTCTTAAGCCCCGTTACCCTTGGCTCGGCTCTCTCCCGCGCTGGCACATCCTGTCAATTCAGGCGCGGCTATCTAACTACATCTACCAACTACAAACTACAGTTTAGTAGCTAGTGGATTTGGGGCTGTTAGATAGCATTTGGGACACTGATCTAGATATACTAGTACTTATTAAAGTACTAGTATATCTAGATCAGCTGGCACTGAACCCCATGCTGAGTTACACAGCAGTGATGTCACCAGTGTGCCCTGGTTGTGTGCTGACATTCACTCTATTATATAGATATATATGCTTTTATACATCTTTTGAACCATGTTAGGAGTGAATATAGGAAAATAAATAAAAGTACAAAGTCATAACACTTCATAGTAGTTCAGAAACTGCATCGTTACTGCCGGTTGCTAAGGAAAATGCTTTGCCTAGCAACCGTTGCTATGCAATACAGAAATCTCGGTGGCTCCTGCTCTGAAATTGTATAGTAGGTCCTTGTGAACATTTCCGGGAAGTTTCATGCTTGTATCACCTTGTGAGCAATTCTTGCACCCATTTCCTTGACTTATTCTAGAGAACTACAAAAGTGACTTCTCAATTACAGGATTTCGTTTGCTCGTGTCTTACTCTGGGGACCTTGCAGTTGCGCGGACAAGTGCTACTTTTGAAATTGCGTACATTATGTGTTCCCTCCCTATACATTTCTGAGTGTCCACATTCCACACCTTTGTTTACCTGTTCGCCGTCCGACTCAAGAATAGGAAGAAGAAGAAGGGTTGTGTGGATACCACGGCCAAGCTCTTGGGACATAATGATTATTTACCCCTTTTGTACCGATGCTGTCCTTGTAACTTTATTCTGGATGCTATTAGACGATTTTACCGAGTTTAAAAAGAGCCTCTAACAATTAACATAACAGGCTTCGAACTATCTCACTTAAGCCTTTTTACTAGCACAGACCCTTTTAAACTGCACAAAATCGTCTAAATGTAGCTAGAGTAAGATTAAAGAGACGTCGCCGGTACAGAAGGGGTTAACCAGTTAGCGTTATAAATAGATGATAATTCAATAGTTCGTGATCTCACTGCCAACCTGTTGAGCTATGACGAGCAGGTAAACACATTTGTGAAATTTGTAAAAGGGAGACAAAATATAATGTTGGCCATTACAAAAGTAAGACTTGACCGACGAACTGTAAGATCCCTTTATGTCGTATAAACTCGTGATGATATCTAACTTACGTTTTCATTTTTTGTTTAACAGTATTGACTAAGACTCGGTGCCATAATAATGGCCTTCGTCGTTTGTCGCTGGTATTTTAATACTGTTATCCCATCCAGCCCTGGTGACATCCTTTTCAATATATTCTGACTACTATTAGGTTATTTTATTCAGTTTAAGAAGGACATATACCAATTATATGTCCTCGAACCATGTCAGTTAATCCTTTTAGCTGCCACATATTCTTTTTAATCTCCATAAAATCATGTTAACCCCTTGGGACCCAGGACTTATTGTTGTTATACTCTGGCTACCGTTATACGATTTCCTGCATTGTTTAATGCAACTCTTGGTCTCACAGGTGGAAATATTATCTCAACATGCCATCTGAATTAAGTAGGTCCTCCTTCAACTTCATAAAATCGTCTAACTTCAGACATTTCATTAAGGTAAACAGACGTCCTGGTAGTGAAAGGATCAATATTGCTGAAATATAGTTTATAATACATCGCTGGTACTGGAAGGGTTAATGTTTTCCACTGTGGCCCATGATATCATTCCTACATCTTATTCACTTGCTTCGTGATATTTGGACATCCTTGTTCCTAATACGTTTTACATTTTAGTTCAGTATCGCGTGACGCTAGAGTTTATTAACCCATCTAGTACCGGTGACGTCTCTGATTTTATATTCTGACAATGACGATTCTATTCAGTTTCGGAAGGCCGTCTACCAAATTGAACGTTATATATTATATTAAATAATGTCTGGTCTAACTGTGAGATAAACTAAACTTCCTCCAGCCTGTCTGTCTGTCTGTCTGTCTGTTTCAAGGTCATCTCTCTCTCTCTCTCTCTCTCTTATTCCTCGCTTAGAAGAATGAGCTACGATGACCGGTTGAGAGCTCTTGAACTCTTCCCGTTGGAGACACGCAGATTACGAGGTCAGCTCATTGAAGTATTTAAAATACTTAATGGGTTTGACAATGTGGATTATAGCAAAATGCTTAGCCTCAATATGAATACAACACGCAACCATGGCTGGACATTAGAATTGAAAAGGTTAAACACTAGTATTTGTGGAAACTTTTTTACTTATAAGATCTGTTCTACTTGGAACGAAGTTGTAAATAGTTCTTCAGTAGAGCAGTTCAAGATGAGAGTAGATAGTGTTTTGCACACTCTGTGAAGAGTAAATAAACAGTCTCTCTCCTTCCACTTCCAGTATCTCCCCGGAATGGGCCGCAAGGTCTCCGAGATACTAACTATTCCTTGTAACTCCTTGTAACTATCTCTCTCACACACTCTCTCTCTCTGCCACTCCTCAACTGTTCGTCTCATCACCAATTATTTACAGGAACGATTTTCTTGACGGCTTTTTCGGTAACTTTGGCTATGTATTTTTGTAATTATTCTTCTATAATAACTGCTCCACTTTTTATAACGTACCACCACTCTATAATAAACAATATATAAATGTGAACAGTTAAACCCCTCCAGATGTTTACACATTTATTCTGGCTATCATTAGACGATGTCATACAAGGGGTTTGTGGATGTAAATGGGTAAAGACTATCACAATAATTATAACCTGACTTCAACATACCCTATCTGATATGAATAAAATCGTCTAATGATAGCCAAAACTAAATTTCATAGCACGCTATGATCCTCTAAGGCTTAATTGTATCACAAATAGTACACATAAACAGTATTCTTCGGTTTATCTCTTTACATTATATTATATTATATTCAATATAATCAGGCCCAATCCCCACTTTTCCTATTTTTTCTTATTTTCTGTTTCCCTCTTTTCCTTTTTTTCTTGTTTTTTGGGGAGTGGCCGACTCAAGGCAGAGCCAGAATAGGGACAAGACAGCAGAACACAATGAATACACAAAAACAAAATACAAATTCACACATATCTTTTTTCTTTTTTTTTCTATGTGAATGACGGAGACAAAATGCATACTTGCCTGCAGCGAGTGCCTCCCCCAGATTTCAAAGAGTGACAGGGCCGAAATCAAGGGACGTTCGAGCTAAAATGCCTGGACACACGGAGTTTGAAGCAATTTAAGTCATAGGAAAAGGGAAAGACTGATTCTGGGAGAGAGTTCCAGAGCTCAGCCGTTGAATAGAACAAAGTCTGAGAATAGCGTTTCACTCTTGGGTTGGAGAGTTGCACAGAGTAGGGGTGGGATTGTGTTGCAAGGCGGGTACTACGTACCCTACGTAGAGGAGATGGTATACACTGGGAAATCTCCGTGGAACACTGATTATTGTAGTAGCGATAGAATAGCGAGAGAGATGCAACATTGCGGCGAAGAGAGAGAGATTGCAAAGAGTTGGTGAGTGGACGGGAGTTAATGATACGAAAGGCTTTCCTTTCTACTTTATCTAGGAGTGTGGTGTGAGAGAATCCTCCCCACACATGTGAACAATACTCAATACAAGGACGCACTGTGCCCCTGTACAGAACAAGAAGCTGCGCAGGGGTAAAACAAAACTTGAGGCGGTTGAGCAAACCCAGCTTCTGGGAGGCTGCCATAGCGAGACTGGTAATATGGTCTTTCCAAGTGAGAGCAGAAGAAAAAGATACACCGAGAACATTGAGAGAAGATGAAGGGTTGATTTTTGTATTGTTGAAAAATAAGAAGAATAAGGGAGAGTCCTCTGGAGGATCTTGACGGGTAGTAATATGGATAAATTGAGTTTTGGAAGCATTAAATGCAACAAGATTTTCTCTACCCCAATTGGAAATAGTAGCTAGATCAGAAGATAAGTATTTGATGGCTTCATTACATTTACTTTTGAGGGACTGCTGGCTGGGGCATTCTGGACAACTAATTGAGTGGTGTAAGGTAGAGTCGTCTGCATATGAATGGATGGGACAGGATGTACAGTTGAGAAGATAATTTATGAAAATTAGAAAGAGAATAGGAGATAGGACAGAACCCTGAGGAACACCGGAGTTGATAGGATGAGGAAATGAACGATGGCTGTCCACAACCGCAGTTATGGAACGGCCGGAAAGGAAATTAGAGACAAAGGCACAGATGGAGGGACAGAAACCGAAGGAGGGCAGTTTGGAAATTAAAGATTTGTGCCAGACTCTATCGAAGGCCTTCGATATGTCTAGTGCAACAGAAAAAGTCTCACCGAAGTCCCGAAAGCTGGATGACCAAGAATTAGTAAGATATGAAAGAAGTTCACCAGTAGAGCGACCCTTAACCCTTAATTGGCGGCGCGCAACATAAGTCGAGTGAAATAAATTTGGACTATGTGGCGGCGCGCGACATAGGTCGTGTGGCAATTTCAGCACGTAATGTTGCTGAGAGAGAGAGACAAGAGGAGAGTAGCGAGCGTATGACTGCTCCAGACCACCGCGGCGGACCAACTGACATGAATCCCACCCTCCTCCACCCTCTCACACTCGCTACATAGTGAAATGTATGGGGAAAGTACCGAATTACATGGTTTTTGCACTCGTGTTGCGTGGTTGTTGCAAGAAAACTAGCGGTCATACAAGGATCGTTGTGGTGTCATTGGAAAGCTCTGTTTATGCCCTTTCAGGTATAGATACTTGTTTTATGCTCTGGGTCTTATTTAGGCATGAAAATGATCACGTAAACAGCCCTATTTTGGGTTAAAAAAAAACGCTGGTGGCTACATATTATTTACCGCCTAGGCCGCTCTTTAGGTGTTAAGGAAGCCATACTGGCGATCTGAGAGCAGATTATGAGAAGAGAAATGCTTAAGAAATTTGGAAGCAAGAATAGTTTCAAAAACTTTAGAGATACAAGAGATGAGAGCAATTGGACGATAGTTGGAGGGTTATCCAGGTCATCCAGGAGAAAACCCAGAGACCAGGGTCACCGAGGTCCCTCCAGCACTTCCCCGGCCCCTGACTACCCGGAGTGGTTCCGATTTCGGCAGGCAGACATGTAGCAGAGCGAAACCACAAGCGCGGCCACCACATTTCCAGGCGCACCCTTCATATAAACCGTCTCCCCAGGCCAGACTCCTGATGGACTAATATCTAGTCCAACTTGCGCCCGACCCCTTTCCCCAAATTACCACGTGTTCATTCATATATGCAAAAGCATTCTCCATTTATTCCTGTTTATTACCACTTCCCTTGCCTGGTCTATAGTCATTCCTCTATCATACAAAGCTTGTCTTACACAGTTTCTCCATCTCAATGAGGGTCTTCCTGCCCTTTTATCTCCCCTTGTATCTGACACACATATTCTCTTTGTAAGCCTTTCATCTTCCATTCATTCAACATGACCATACCAGCTCAGCATCCTTCTGTCCACTCTAGCCGACAAATGTTCCTGCTGCCCCACTCTCCTCAATCTGTCTCTACGAGTAATTCCACACATACTCCTCATGCAGCTCATCTTCATCACATCCAGCTTTCTTCTCTCCTTTTCCTTCCAGCCCATGTCTCAGCCCCATACATCACTGTTGGCACAACAATTCCTTGATACATTGC
This sequence comes from Paralithodes platypus, assembly GCA_032716605.1. Lineage (NCBI taxonomy): Eukaryota > Metazoa > Arthropoda > Malacostraca > Decapoda > Lithodidae > Paralithodes > Paralithodes platypus. The sequence continues at coordinate 64,620,234 of CM064575.1, read as the reverse complement.
ACTTTTTACTTTCATTCCGAGATCTCTCATCTTCCACATACTTCCCATTGCTCCAAAAACCTTCCTCCCTTCACTCACTCTCTGTTTTACCTCCATTTCCATACCTCCACTCCTGCTTATCGTTCTTCCTAGATATTTAAAACACTATACTTGTTTTAATATTTCCCCATCCAGCCTCACATCTAGATTCACCCTACGATCACCCCTATTACACACCATAGCTTTACTTTAATTGACGTTCACCGTCAGTTTCCTCCTCCCACAAACCACACTAAACTCTTTCACTACCCAGCCTGCCCTCCAAAACACCTTCTCCTCAAATCAATACATTATACTACAAACACCTTACATACTACACTAACTTTTCCAAAGAAAAATTTGTTTTACTAAAACTTGCCTCGCCTCGGAGTCCCGGGGGGTGGGGGGGGGGGGGACCAGAAATGCCCCCATTAGTCTGTTCCCTGGTAAACAAATGCTCACCTTCTACTCTTACTATAAATTTCTGTAACATTAGTGGCCTTTCCTCTTCCACTCTGTGGAACATCACCTCTCCTCTGCCAACCCTGATGTTCTTTTTCTCACCGTGACACAGTTGTCTGAGACTACTGACAGCAAACCCTTCTCTATATTATCCTCCTACTATCTCTATCCTCAGTTTCGAGCCAAAGGTTGATGTTGCGTCTATAAACGCAACAATCTTGCTTTTTCTCGTGTTCCCAACTTAGATTCTTCTGAATTCTCAACTCTCTGGTTAAAACTTTTTTGTCACTCTCAAACTAAATATTTCTGCGCTGTCTATCTCTCCCCTTATTCTACTGTCTTTCTAAAATTATTTGACTATCTAACTTGTAAAGTGGAACACATTCTATCCATTTCTTCTTTCACAGAAATCTCCATCTTAGGAGATTTCCATGTTCACCACCACCAATGGCTCTCCTCTGTTTCCACTGACCAACCTGGTGAACAAGTCTTCGTCTTTTCTATCTTAAACGACCTAGAGCAGTTAAACCAGCAACCCACCCGTATGCCGGATGGCTTCAGAGATCGGCCCAACGTTCTTGACTTATTTCTAACCTCTAACCCTTCTGCTTATACTGTAAATATTTTCTCTCCTTTGGGCTCCTCCGACCATAAACTAATATCTGTCACCTGTCCTTTCTCTCCAGTACGGCCACCAGATCCTCCCAACCAGCGGCGCTTGTGGCACTTTGGCGCTACCAACTGGGAGGCTCATGGGCAATACATCTTTGATTTCCCATGGAATGACTTTTGCTTTCGTGGCCGGGGACTCGGAGAGTGCTGAACGCATTATCGAGATAATCATCTCGGGCATGGAAGCATACAATTAATTTTATTTCTCCCAGTCTAATGCAAAAAAATCTTGGTTTACTCACTCTTGTTCTACTGCTGTTCGTAACAATGAGGAAGCCTTCAAATGGTACCGATGACTTAAGACTCAAGAGACTCATTCTTCCTATGTTTCTGCCCGAATCAAGCCAAATCTGTTCTTTGACTTGCCAAACACTCTTTCATCTATATAATATTTACGGTTGTCTGTCTGTCTGTTCTTTATAGGCGGCCGCAGTTTTGGACCTGGGGAGCTGAAACTTTGCATGTGGGTGGCAATTGACCTGGGTCAGGTCATAGAGGGGTCCCCAGGATGAAAGGGACGGAGAAAATGGGCGCGAAATCGGAAAAAGGGCCGTTTGGGGTAGAAGGAGGCCTCCGATCGAAAAGTTGTATGGAACGAAAGTTGTTCGCAGCCCCCCAAAATGGGGGTACCGATGAGGTCACATCCAAAATCGGAGGTCATTTAGCGGCCGAAATCGAGGTCGCCGTTTAATGAGGCACAGGGAGGTCAAGGCTGGTGATTATGGTAGTATTGATGATGGTGATTATGGTAGTAGTAGTGGTGGTAGTAGTGATGGTGATTATGGTGATTACCCGGGCAACGCCGGGTACCCCTGCTAGTAAATAATAAATGCACTGAACTTTTCAACTCTAGCTCTTCCCAAGCTTTCTGGCATCTAGCCAAAAACCTCTCCAACAATTTTTCTTCCTCGTCTATCCCTTCCCTTTTCCACTCTGATGGTACAACCATCACTTCTTCCACAGACAAAGATAAACTCTTCGCTCAAACTTTTGCTAGAAACTCCACCTTGGATGATTCCGGTGCTATTCCTCCCTCTCCACCCCTCACTCTCCTACTTATGACAAATATCATAATCTCTTCTCAAGATGTATTTTCTACCCATTCTGAGCTTAATACTAAGAAGGCATACGGTCCGGATGGTGTTCCTCCTGTTGTACTTATACTGTGTTTCCGTCCTGACAAACTCTTTCGTCTTTGTCTCTCCTCTAACATCTTCCCTTCTTGCTAGAAATTTGCTCTCATTCAACCAGTCCCAAAGAAGGGTGACCGCTCTCAACCCTCCAACTATCGTCCAATTGCTCTCATCTCTTGTATCTCTAAAGTTTTTGAAACTATTTTTGCTTCCAAATTTCTTAAGCATTTCTCTTCTCATAATCTACTCTCAGATAGCCAGTATGGCTTCCTTAAAGGTCGCTCTACTAGTGATCTTCTTTCATATCTTACTACCTCTTGGTCATCCTCTATTCGGGACTTTGGTGAGACCTTTTCTATTGCACTTGACATATCGAAGGCCTTCGATAGAGTCTGGCACAAATCTTTTAATTTCTAAATTACCCTCCTTCGGTTTCTATCCCTCCATCTGTGCCTTTGTCTCTAATTTCCTTTCCGGCCGTTCCCTAGCTGCGGTTGTAGACGGCCATCGCTCACTTCATCATCCTATCAACTTCGGTGTTCCTCAGGGCTCTGTCCTATCTCCCATTCTCTTTCTAATTTTCTAAATCTTCTCAATTGTGCCTCCAGTCCCATCCATTCATACGCAGACGACTCTACCTTATACTACTCAATTAGTATTCCTGAACGCCCCAGCCAGCAATCCCTTGAACACAAACGTTATGAAGCCATGCAACACTTATCTTCTGATCTAATTACAATTTCCAATTGGGGGAGAAAAAACCTTAATATCTTTAATGCTTCCAAAAGCCTATTTCTTCATCTTACTACCTGTTCAGAACTCCCAGAGGACTATCCCTTACACTTCAACAATACAAAAATCTATCTTTGATCATCTCTCAATATTCTAGGTGTCTCTTTTTCTTCTGCTCTCACTTGGAAGGACCATGTTACCAATCTTGTTAAGGCAGCCTCCCAGAAGCTGGGTGTGCTCAACCGCCTCAAGGGGTCCTCACCCCTGCATAGCTTCTTGCTCTGTACAGGGGCACAGTGCGTCCTTGTATTGAGTATTGTTCACATGTGTGAGGTTGATCCTCTCACATCACACTCCTAGACAAAGTAGAAAGGAAAGACTTTCGTATCAATAAATCCCGTCCACTCACCAACTCTCTGCAATCTCTCTCTCTTCGCTGCAATGTATAATCTCTCTCACTATTCTATCGCTACTATAATAATAAATGTTCCTCAGAGGTTTCCCAGTGATTACCACTTCCTCTACGTAGGATACGTAGTACCCGTCTTGCAGCACAATCCCACCCCTACTCTGTGCAACTCTCCAACCCAAGAGTGAAGCGTTATTCTCAGACTTTCTTCTATTCAACAGCTGAGCACTGGAACTCTCTCCCAGAATCAGTCTTTCCCTCTTCCTATGACTTGCTTCAAACTCTGTGTGTCCTGGCATTTTGGCTCGAACGTCCCTTGATTTTGGCCCTGTCACTCTTACAACTTTGGGGGAGGCACTTGATACAGGCAGTTCTGCCTGTTGTCTCCCTTACTCACATAGAAAGACAAAACAATATATATACAGTATATATATATATATATATAACCTCCCCCTTCGATATAGATTGGTACATTTTTCGGTACAAAAATAGTTCTGGCCAAAGGCCAACATTGTGCTGGCCGAAGGCCGGTTTCTCCTAAAATACAGGCTCGCTGTGGCCAGAATAAAAAACAAATACAATCGAAAGACACACACTGTCCTAATAATATTTGCAAATATATGGGGTGAAGGATCTTAAAATCTCCAAACTAAGTGGGTGTACTTCTTTTATTCTCAAAATGAATGGTGCTAATCATGAAAAAGAAGGAAGTCTAGTTGGAACAAAAAATTCCCCTTAATAAATTATGGATCTTTAAATGTGAACGATACATGAAATAGTTGAGATTATGTACTGCAGGCAATTAAACAGAAAATATATAAATCATAAATAAGAATAGCAAACATTATGGGTTTAGATACAAACATATAGAAAATCATGTATACAGATGTTTAAACCTTTTCCGGTAATTTTCGATTACCATTTTTTGTTCATATGATATTTCGGAATTGTTTGCATTGGTATCAGAAACTGGACTGAATTTAGAGAATATTTGGCGGCTGAATTGTGATCAACCTAAATTTTGACCAGACCATAATTGCCCGTACAATTTAACGGAACATAGCTCGTGTGACATTGGTTTTGTGCACAGAATGATGGTTAAGATGTCAAGTGTCTTAAACCACTCACGAGTTTCAGTATAATGCACAATTGTATTATGCTTTGAAAGGAAACATTTTCGATGGTGTGAGAGTCGGGCCGAGATTCAGGAAGTGGCCGAGAACCTGTGCTGAAAATTGAAGGAAATTACTATACAATAGATAATAACACAAATTTAATATACTACCTTGATGAATGTTGAACGTGTATGCATATTATTATATAAAGTACTTGGGAACCTGAATTAAAGAAAAGTTGAGTTGGCAATAATATTATAGTAACAAAAATTTAAATAAATAAAGCTCTATACAAAACGACGTTTATACTGTAATACCTTCAAATTATCATTACTTCTCAGTTATTAATAGCATATAAAGTAGGCATTATAGGCAAAATTATCGATGCCAAAATGGTGTGAGAATCGGGGCGAGAATCAGTAAGTATTAGTAATATATGAATTGGCTAGAAATCTGTGCTGAAGGAAAAAAAAAGACTTATAAAAGAAACTGCAGAAGTGTGCTGAAGAAAATTAAGTAAAATGTATAAGATATAGGACAACTATTATGCTACCTATGATAAGTTTTATATACTCATGAAAAGCAATATTTACGCTAGCTGGGAACCCTTGGTAAAGAAAATTGGAGTGTAAATATATAAGAAAATAATATATAAACAAAATAATATAAATCTATGCAAACAAACACAATTATAATACATATAGAACAAGATTATTCTGCAACAATATATATATATATATATATATATATATATATATATATATATATATATATATTCTTTAATACATACGAGGTTGAAAGAAATGGCAATTTCTGCGTTGGAAATTTTATTATTCAAAGTTTCCAGGTCTCTGATGAGTTTTCGCTTGGTGGCAGGAAGTAGACGAAGGAGATGAGCAAAATTCATGGTGGTACAGGGTTACATTAATGTACATGATGATACAGGATATACGACGCGTTTCACTGGACAACCAGCATTATCAAGTAAGGATAGAATGATATAAAAGGTAAACAGGAAGGGTATAATATATAGAGGGTGGAGGATCAGAGGAGGCGAAAATCAGGGGGCAAAAGTCTGCTATTGGTGGAGGGGTATTCTAGGAGAGAGAAAGAGAGAACCGCTTCACGCATGCGCACTGGATGCGGGATGGTGGTCGGTTGGCGTGGTCGAAGCTGATTGGCTGAGTGTCGAGGGGCGTGGCCTAAGTTGTGTAGTACGTGTGGTGCCTGCGGAAGACGAAGCTGAAGGAGGTAGCGCGGGGGGCTGCGTCAAGGGCACCGGGGGGCAAGGGGGGGTGTTAGGTCCTGTAGGAAAGTGCCTTTTGGCAGAAGGAAGGATCTGAAGGTCCAGAGTTTGGTTGTTGATGTTGGGATGTAAGGCTTGGATATATGAAGCTTCGAGTATAGGTAATCTCCTTGGGTCACTTTCTTTATCGAGTATGGTGGTGTGTTACTCTAACTCGTTGCGTGTGAGGTGGGGGTGGTTAGGGGTGAGATAGTGGTCTTTGATGGCTCCAGCCTGAAGGTGAAGAGTTAACCGACGTGAAAGACGAGTCTGCGTCATACCAATATAGGAATGAGGTCCACAGTCCTCATAATTACAGGTATGTTGGTAAATGACGTGATCGTCGGTCATCGGGCTCTTTATCTTGGTGGAAGCTGGTTTGTTGCGGAGAACGAGGTTGGAGGTCTTGGGGGATTTGTAATAAATTATTAATTTGATTTTGTTTTCCGGGTTGGTTGGGTGGACATGCTTGGAGATTATTTCTTTTAAGACGGTCTCGTCATTTTTGTGTTCAGAGGACATAAAATTGCGGTAGAAGATCTTAATTTCATTGGGGGGGTCAACGTTGGGAGGGCTTTGGGTGTACCATTTTTCAAGATGGTGGTTGATGGTGCTGGAAAGATTTTTAGGCATGATCGGTTACTATCGCCGCTTCATTCGGGGTTATTCTACTGTGTTAGCTCCTCTGACAGATTTACTAGCAAAAGACAAAAAGTTCAAGTGGGCACCTGAGTGTGAAAGGGCTTTTTCGCTGGTTAAGCACCTACTATGCACTTACCCAATGCTCAGGGCCCCTGACTTTGAAAGACCATTCCATCTGGCAACGGATGCTAGCGGTGTAGGGGCTGGTGCCGTCTTAATGCAGACAGACGAGGAAGGTTTGGAGCATCCAGTCAGTTTCTTTTCCAAGAAGTTTAATTCCGCTCAGAAAAACTACTCTGTGGTAGAGAAAGAACTGCTGGCAATAGTGTTGGCGCTCAGGCACTTTGAAGTATATGTTCCTGCTTACGGGCCAGTCGTGGTGATTTACACCGACCACCACCCTCTTAAATTTCGGAACCAATTCCACAACCGGAATATGAGGCTGACACGTTGGTCACTCATGTTGCAAGAATACAATCTAGACATTCGCCATATTGCCGGTTGTGAGAATGTGATTGCAGACTGTTTGTCGAGGGTGGAGGATCCGACGTAGATCACCACAGGTGTGTGTGGGTTTGAGTGGAGAAAAATCAGGCTTGCCCCTGTAGAGCAGCCGTCAAAAAACAACATTAAAATTAAATAAAAAAAATCACATAAAAACTCTTTCTTTTGATAGTTAATTGTAAGTTGCCAATGTTATAGCTAAAGTCCTAAAGTTGAACCTGTCTTTCACTTAGTAGGCTGGGCTCTGTGAAGCTCGCTCTGGGAGCATAGCAGGCTAAAATTATACTATTATGTTTGGGAGGGGTTATTAGATTTTATTTATGCTAAAATGCTGTTTTATTTATGATTGAGCTTTGCATTTCATTTCTGGCGGAGTGGCTGGTTGTGGCGGGTCTTGTCGGAGTTCTGCCTTGTCAGATATAGTGCTCGCCTAATGTTGAGCGTCCCATATCTTGGGCGGGGTGTGACGCCTACCAGCGTTGGCAGAATCGCCTCCCGTTAGCCATTAGCGCTCGCCAGGGCAGTGAAGTGGGCTACAGTTATCAGAGAATGTTGTTCTTTCTTTCATAGTACTTGCATTGTTACTGACAGTCCAGTGGTGGTCTTTATTTTCGTCTGTGACAACGGGAAGTATTTTATATTATGAATAGAATATAACATGCATTGTATATAGTTAAGGAGAGAGAACGATATAGGCAGTGGGGTGGTAGTGTGTGCGTCCGTATACATGTGCTGCCACCCCCGCTCGTAGGCTCGCGCGCGTGCCTTCTCACGCCTCGTGATTGGCTGGTGGTTCTTGGCGCGTCATGGAGGCCTGCTGCCTTGTGGCGTATCGGCCTGTGATTGGCCGACCACCATGCCTTTGTGGGATCCTGAGGGTCCCGAGGAGCTACCCTCCTCTGAGCAGGCTAGGGACGCACATGACTAACATCCTTTTTACCACTGTCCCCTATATATCCACCATTCTGATACTGTCTCTCTTACTCAACTTCTTTTCTTTCGCTCCTCTAATCTTTTAACGTCACAGCACTCCCTTTGGGTTCTGCACACGATTTCATATCGGCCCATCGTATTATGTGCGTCGCTCTCTGAGATATTTATATGTACTTAGAATAGATTTGAGGGTTCTTAGTTAGTAGAGGTTAAGAACTCGGTGTTTGTCTCCATTATTGATTTAGTGCTCTGCTGGGTTATTTAATGCTAGACTGGGATAAGGCTTCTGTTGTCGTTGTCAGCGATGTGTGTACGGTTTGCTTATACCTACACGACTTCGACGGGTTCTGTGGTAGCCTAGGTTGTCCTTTTGGTTGTGCCTTTTGCGAGTGCAGCATAGTGTTGTAAGAGGGCATTACATTTTGCCTACTACCTTAAAACACAGTGCTGCCTCTTTGCTTGACTTTAGAGGGATCGCCAGGGTAGAACCAGATACTTGAGATCTGGATCTACAAAGAGAGCATCCCCGTCATTAACGTAACTTTAATCATACCGCCTTAAGGACAACGCTAGGCTATGAGCCAGTCTTGCTCAGCCACAGTTTCCTAACCTTGATATCCCAGCTAGACTTTATTCGCCGAGCAGACACTAGTTAGGACATGAGCTCTTTATGATATGTATGCATTGTTATTCACGGCATTTATTAGTCTAGGTTGTTGTTGAGTTGCACAACCATAGTAGACTGTTTCGTTGATGAGGAAGTACTTCTTTTAGTGTCGAACATTACTGCTGTTGCGCATTTATAATATTCTCGTGTCAGTTAACATTATATGTCCTATCTTTTAGTGTATTCAGTCTACACATATGGTGTCCTGCCTCCTGCCTTTATATAATTAAAGATACGAGCATCTTATGAGCATCAGACTTTCTTCAGAAGTTTCCAGGTCTATGCTGTAGGACTAGACTTCACTTTCTTTCAGATAGGAGTGAAGAGTTTATTGTTGTTTAGAGTAACTGTATTGAAGCATCTTTTTATTGTATTAAATCTTGAAGTGATTTAATTGATCTTTCCATAGCTTCCCTTTTATGCATTTTAACGTAACTTTCATCTTGTTTGTTATCAGGCTATACCAGTGTGGGTTAGCCTGAAGTAGAGTACATTTATGCCCAGTTAAGGATACCCCGTTATCGCAGATTAACTTTGGAGGGTGTGGATGTTTTTGTTCGCCGGCATATAAGTTCAGGGGTTTGGATCTAGCGTACCGTTGTTGCATATTGCCATATTACTAGTCCAATCATTAAGTGCCCTTGTTTTATTCGTAGCCCCGGTCGTAACACAGCCTAGGAAGGATATGTGAGGTTTAAATGGGTAATGGTTATCTCAAGTAACTATCTGACTTACATTTACCCTTCCTAATCTGAATAAAACCGTCTAATAATAACCAGAAAACAAAATGTGTTTATTATTTTCAGTTGGTACCGGTACCTTTATTTTGTCCATGGCCATCTATTATCAAAGAATACAATAACACACTCGTCGGTGTAATACAATAAATACAACCTAGTGTAATCATTTCTATAAAATACACCACAAAAATCCTCTGAATTACCAAATTCATTACCATATTAATCCCCAATATCCTGCAAACCAATATAAATTACGAGCATAAATCATCAAATTAAAATACACTCCACACGGGCAAACAAAAATATATGTTTGCAAAAATCACCAACATATAATAATCATTAATATATATATATATATATATATATCCAAGTACCATACAAAGATACTTCTAAACAAACTCCAACATTTTCAAGCACAAATTCCCACAAAACAACATATAAGTGTTGGGGAAATAGACATTAATTTACACAAATATATCACATGTGGATAAAAGCTATTTTTTGAACGAAAACCACTACACAATATTTCAACATCACTAAAGAAATCTCCATAATAAATCTTCTTCATATAACCTCGGAATATAGTAACCAATGGAAACACCATACGTGAATCCAATATCAAACTCCACCATATTTTAGTATTTGCTATGATACTTTATCACAAACGCGTTTAACTTACAACATTCTTCACTGTAAGCAAAATCATAATGAAACTCCCAAAAAACAATTTCCAAACATCACTCTCAAAAAATAACTCCACACTCTCTTTCATTTCCATCAAAAATGTAAAGAATACATTTCTCATAGCTATTTTCTTCTCAACTATGGTCCCAAACAGAGATATTCAAACATCCATATTAAGTATGCCATCATTCCAGACAAAAAAATATATATGACATGTGAACCCCTGGGACAGATAAATCACCGACATAATTTATGTACTGTTGTTGATCGCATTCTATTTTGTAAAAACTCTACGATAATGAGACCGATGATCTCAAGCCGATATGATCGGAAGAAACCTGTTTGTTGAAAACTTAACGGAACCCAGTTGCATAGTAAGCCAACTTGACTTAAAACACTGTTTAACACATGGAAAGAACACACCGTGATCCAAAAATATAACTCGAAGCAATCGTGAAAGAAAAAATCAACTTGTCAAATCCATTATGAACAAAAAACAAATCAACCACACGTATTAGTGAAACGATTACTACCGATATTTACAGCCCTTAGCTGTAATAAAAGGTCACCAAAAGGCTAAAACGAGTCACTAAAGTGGCTTAAAGAATATAAGCAAATATCCACATATAACATCAATATAAATGCCTGAAAGTGCTGAACGATTAGAAAACATTTGATCGACTTTAAAACAAAAAAAACATCAACTGCCAAATCAAGAAAACACATTCAAAATCAATTCAAAGAAACCGCTAAAAATTGCAGTCCGAACTACGACAGAGCCCGCAAACTGACTTAATCAAAATGTATTGACGGGTATACAATAACCGTTAAAAAATACATAACTGTGTAGAAAAACTATACCAATCTCGTACACACCACTAAATTAATATCTCCTATCGTGTAAATAAAAGTATAACAAATTCCTTTGTGTGAATACACATTTTAAGATATTCGAGATGTAATACTTAAATCCAAAAATCAAAACTCGCAAGAAATCAAACCGAAGTTCAAAAGATGTACGTAAGAATGTTGATTGACGTACTAATTATGTATGCAAAAAAGAACACCAAAATCAGAAATAAAACATATGAAAGTTACTTAATTAACTTCGCTGCTGTAAGTGAGCTGAAATTGAAATCAAAATAGTCAGAGACACTAGCCACCCAAACACACTGTAGAACATGACTATTAACCCTCAAACGACGGTGAACATCATGTGACGGGAGAGAGAATATTGGCCACCCCTGTGTTGCCCATCATATGATGGGTGCCATTTTGAGGACATTATGAACTCTGAGAGAGAGAGAGAGAGAGTTGGGAGGACAATAGCTAGGCTTGGACCGCTCGGCACCACCTCTGGGCCGTCACTGACATGTAGGATGCCTCATCCCCACCGTCGAAACTCGCGAGACAAGGAAACAAAATTACCTTATTTTAGGGTATTTTTACCTCCGGTTATGCGATTCGCTGCAAGATAACCCATGATCCTACAATGATGATTCAGATGCCATTGGAAAGCTCTGTTATCGCCTTTTCACGGATATATTATTTTATTACGCTTTGGCTCTTGTTTATGAATGAAAAAGAGTATGGAATGAAGGTAATTTTTGGTAAATATACCCGCACAGCAATACGGTCATGTAAAAATGTTAACAAAATGAACACGAGATCACTTACCCATGCCCCCACAAAAAATTATACCCTACCGCATATCCGACATGCGGGAGAAAAGAAATTTGAACAATATGATTAAAAAAAATCCTTGACTTTGAAATCAAGCAATAAAGCACTATAGCACATTCTGAGAGTGAGGGTACGAGTCGAGGAGATGAGACAGTGAAGCATAAAGGCGAGGCAGCCTCAGAAGTTGGACTGCTTCGAGCCATGAGTGGGCAACCAAGAGCCTTGCATCTGCAATGGCAGGTTGGCGAATGCTGGTTGTAGCTCGTGCTTCATTTGTCTCACTTCCTAGACTGGAACAAGATCTCATGGGCTTCACCTTATTGAGCAGTGAATGTACAGAATCTCAGCCTATGCCTGAGAGGGAGTAGTTGGAATATAGAAGAAAACAACATGTATATATATATATATATATCTTCAACACTCATGAATATAAATAAGGGAAAACATTTGGGAATTTAGAGTAACCCATATGCTATACCCATTGCAAGGGCAACAAGTAGACTGAATCTGCGAGCCTGGTTGCTGAATCTCGACCGATATGAGTCCACGATGACCGCCCCGATTCATATCCTGCTTGATATGAAGTGACATGTAGACAATTTGGTGCTTTAATTGAAGAACAGAATGTCAAGTATGAGACATATTCAATATTTGAACTTCCCTCTCCAGACATGCGTTTGAAACTTAAAGGAAAAGACTGCTTATTATGAATGGACTAAATTGAGTTGCACAGACTAAAATATTTATGATTATGTCTGAAACTAGTTATGTTCTGTGAAAACATATTGAAAGATGTTTGAATATTTTTATATAAATGTATTACTTTGAAATATTCACTTTGAATGCACTACTATGTGAGTAGTGAAGATACTATCATTATCATTACCGAAACTGGGAGCTGTGAGATACGGTAGAGGGCAAAGGTTATCAGGACTGCTGAGCACAAACGCTCACATCGCTCTCCCTTTGAACCAGGAAAGAAAGTTAACAGGTCGTCTCACCGCTCGGCCGTCCGCTGCTCGTCCGTTTCTTAACTCCCTCCGACATATGACGCGATTTTGAGCCTATTGGGGATACTTTAAAACCTTTGTTACCATCAGGGGTATTTAGAAACCTTTAGTTTAGTTACTTCAACCTCTGCAGTTGTCTTTGAGTTAGCTGTGGGCAGAAAACTAATTTTGGAGAGGTAATTATAAGAGTGAGAGAACTCTATTTCTTATTGCTAATCTGGCAACCTCTGCATCATAAATGCATGGAAGGGTTAACACTCAGCTTATGGCGCCGCTCGTCCTTTCTTGTCACACTCAGGTCACGTCGCTGAAAGTTGAACTCGTAGAATGGCGAAGAACAGCTCGTTGTTTAGCTGGTGAATTAACTTGATTGTAGAATCATAACTGGATATATTTAGGAGGTAATAACATTTGATCAGGAAACGTGTAAAATGTAGCGTAGATACTCTTCGTATGCCCCCCTCAGTTACTAACCCATCTGTCCCCTACTAACTTCCTAATCCTGCCACGGACATTAGTTCCAGGGCAGTAATTCCCTTTCCAATGTTCCCTTACCCACTCTAAACCACTGTTTGGACACTTGATCCTCAGTGTTTTGGAGGACAAGAAACCTAGAAGGGTCACTAGATCTGTTGTTGCTTGATTTCCTTTGTACTCCTTTGACATTCGGTTTTGCTCCCCACACATAAATTAATGAGGAACACTGCTGATACCACAATGTAAGGTACTAGTTGTATTGTGACCTTGTAATGTGTTAGGTGTTATATTTAGTACTTGGTTGATTGTAGACTCTGGTCGATTTTGGTAGATCCTCTGTTGATTCTGGATTCCTTCCTTTACTTCTAATTATTTAAGTAGTAATAATAATATTAATAATAATAATTCTTAAAGCTAGCGCATGCTAAGCCAGCTAAGGATAGCCCAATAAGGCCGATTAGGCGTATTTCCATTGGGGTCCTGTACTACTATCCCATCCCCTTGCTCATGAGGGATGGTCACGATTCATTGCTTGTAAAAAAAATGTAATGCGCCGAGCGTGGGTGGGACCCTGGGATCTTCTTGGTGGAAGTCCAAGACGCTAGTCGCTACACCAGCGAGCCTCTAAATGCTGCCACCGATTCCCAAATTTCTATAAACAGGAACAGTGGTCTCTTTTAACAGGAAGTATTCCCCATATAGGGAGAACCTCCACACGTCTTATTGACTCTAAGCTCTCTAAGTGAACCAAATTTCTCTCCAATCCTTTCTCTACCCTTCTGTTCCACCCCTTCAGAGGAGATGGAAAATTCCTATGAACAGTAGTGTAACACGTGAACAAGGCCTGTTGAACTCAAGATTGCTTGAGAGTTGCATAGAAATTACAAGGGAAACAAGATTAGGAAATTGCATTAATATAACCTCTAGATGTATAGTTGCCTGCTTAAATATACCAATTCACTGTAAGTAAATTACCTTAACATTATATGAGAGTTGTATTATTAATGTTTATATTAATTACCAAACATAACATGTAATACAGTACAACATCCAATAACATTTCTAGGTAGTCTATTCCATAGTTTACCATTCAATTGAAAGAGAGAGAGAGAGAGAGAGGGGGGGGGGGGGGGAGAAGTCTAATGTTACTTTATATATCATGGTTAGGGTTTAACGAGGGTAATTTGTTATCATCCATTCATATTTTGTGTTAAATTGTAATATAAGTCGCGATACCAGCCTCTGTAGAATATATATACTAGGAAAGAGAGAGAGAGTGGTGAGGATGTTCTGAGATTAGACTGTTGGTAGTGAAGTATAAATCAGAAAGAGAGTACAAAGGAGTACAAAGGAAATCAAGGAAAAACAGGTCTAACGACCCCTCTAGGCTGCTTGTCCTCTAAATAACTGAGGATCAAGTCAAGAGAGGGAGAGATGGTAGCGAGAGGGAGAGAGAGAGAGAGTGTGTGTGTGTGTTTTTTTGTGTAAAAGGTGGCAAGAGCTTTAAAACGGACCTCTGGAGGGGAGGCGGAAGTCTCTGGATGAGGAAGAGGAGGAGGAGGGGTAGAACGAGAGTGGGAAAAGAGTGAAGAGATGGGGAAGGGGATTGACGAGGAGGAGGAGGAGAAAGAAGAAGAAGAGGAGGAGGAGGAGGAAGAGAACGAGGAGGAAGAAAAGGAGGAGAAAGAAATATAAAAGGAGGAGAAGGAAGAGCAGGAGTAAAACGTCTGGAGAATAACACACAATGAGAAGTATTAGATGATTGATAAGGACTAAGTGGAGGAGAAGGAGAAGATGAAGAGAAAGAGAGGAAAAAGAACAAAAAACAAAGAACAAAACAGATGATGAGTATAACAAGGAGCAAGATGAGTAGCTCAGTAGGAGAGGCGGAAGTCTTTAACCCACTGGACTCCAGCGACGCATGTGATGCGTCGGCAATATATGTAATGCTAAACCCCAGCGCCGCATAGGGTGCGTCACGGTTAATTACTCCGGTCCTATTGCACCTAGAGGGCTCAGATTTGTATGGAAACCGCGTAAGTATCCCACGCAACAATGCCGATGGTTGAAAAGTCTCAAAGTCTAGCCGTGTAGGTGAGCGCACAAAAATGTGTCTTTGCATGTTTTTGTCTACCCATTTCCCCATGTTAATTCCGACTTTCTGGCGCCCCGTAGGACCCCGTAGCCCCTCCCGCCCGGGCAGCATTTTATTTAAAATTACACCGCGGCAGATGGGCAGGAACCCGGGTGTCCTTTTAAAATCCGTAAGCTTGAAAGCCTATTAAGCGTGGTTTGAAAGCCGTGCGTCGACCGTATGTAAACAAAGCCGGTCTTTGCGACACCGCACCTCCGAAAACAAGAAGGAGACGTCGGATCAATGTTGTTGTCTGCTATAACGAGATTAGTGTCTGTAAATGTCCGATATTGCTAACATCGCTTCAAAATCCTCTCCACGAAATCGTCATCACAACTGAACCAGTTGACCTAGAGAGCTCTACTCAATTCCGGTCTACAGATACAAAATAGGGCTACGTTTTGAGATGTATGTAGTTAAAATATCAAAGATAGAGCTAAGCTTATTACAACGTTTTTCGGCCAGATCGCCCGGATCTGAATGTTATCCTTAGGAAGGCGAGCCTGGGCAAGAAGGGTTTAATGACCTAGGGAATAGTTTTTTTGTGGTTTTCCTTAATTTCTAATCCATTCCAGGTGTTTTCTTGAAAAACAAAATTGTTGACAACCTGCTGGTCCGGGAGTGTACATTTATATTATATTGCCTGGGGCTCAGTGGGAAACGAGGATAAATTGGTTGGAAGAAAAACCATTGGAATGGAAAAAGCTTGAATTATTTAGGCCATTCAACGTTGGGGCTAAATTTCCGGCAATCATGATATATCTAATGTTTTTTTTATAATTAAATGTGTACTCTGTCAAAAGTATGGGCTAACCAATTTAGAATAGTAGGACGCATTTTAAGGGGAGTTTATTTATACTTATTTATATTAATGTATTATTATGTTTTATTTTTTTTCCCTAGATCTCCATCAAGCTTGAACAAATACCCCCAAGACCTCCCTTTCGAAATTAAGTTGTGAATTTCTCTGTAGAAAAGTGCCCCGCCCAAAGGCCGTTACCTCCAAGATTGAAGGCTCGTTTTCGATTTCCAGGACACAAATCAACACCTAAATGGCACGAAAGGTACTAAAGTTGACAAAGAAATTGGTGAAAGTCTTAAAATCGCCAAACTAAATTTCCGGCAATCAGAAATATCTTCGTCATTTAACCCTTAAAAAGCGGCTCACCATATAAGTCGAGTTGAAAAAACTGGCAAAAAACGGGTGAAAAAAGGGTGGAAATCGAGTGAAAATGGATTTATCTACAGTAATGATACATTAACCCATAGCGTCCGAGCAACATCGAGTTAAATAAAGCTGGACTATGTGGCGGCGCTCGACACTAACTCCAGTGGCAATTTCAGCACCGTAATGTGGCTGAGAGAGAGAGACAGTGGTGGCAGGAGATAGCGAGCGTATGACTGCTCCAGACCACCGCGGCAACCTACTGACACAAATCTCAGCTCCCTCCTCCCTCTCTCACTCGCTACATACTCAATTATGTACTGAAAGTACCGAATTCCACCTGCTTTTTGCACTCGCGTTGCACGGTTATTGCAAGAAAACTATCCATCATACAAGGATCGTTATGGTGTCATTCGAAACGGCCACAGAGCACCCGCTAGAGGAGGGTTAAAGTCGAGTGAGAGGATCTTATTTAGGCATGTACACTGTCAAAAGCCCTATTTTGGCTAAAAAAAGCGGTACACATAAATAAAGATTTAGGCCGCTCGTATTTTATACATTAATGTATGTGTTATGTTTGTGTTTAGTGTCCACCCTAGGCATCAGTCAGGCTTAAAAAAATACCCCAATGACCCCACTCGAGATACATTTGTACAGTTTTCGGTAGAAAAGTGCCTCCTAAACAGGAGACGAAAATAATAAAAGAAGAAGAGATGCCTCTCCTCTCAAAGTGCTTCAGTGCCCCAGTGTCTGATTGTATGGTTCATTAACAACACCGTGAAGGAGAGAGAGAGAGAGAGAGAGAGTGTGTGTGTATGTAGGCGTGTGAAGGAGAGAGACAAAATGAGGTCAATGGTAATATGAGAAGAAAAACAAGAAGAATGAGCAGAGCAAAAAAAAAACACACACTTGCACAAAAACAATAACAACAACAAACAGAGACACTGTAAGGTTTCACCAGGGTAGAATGATCTTTGGTCACCAACCCCTAATACATTATAGTTGGTGACTAGCAGGGGTACCCGGCGTTGCACGGGTAATCACCATCATCACCATCACTACTACCACCACCACTACTACCATAATCACCATCATCAATCACTACTACCACAATCATCACAATACTACTACTACCATAATCACCGGCCTCGACCTCCCTGTGCCTCATTAAACGGCGACCTCGATTTCGGCCGCTAAATTACCTCCGATTTTGGATCTGACCTCATCTGTACACCCATTTTTTGGGGCTGTGAACAACTTTTGTTCCATACACCTTTTCGATCGGAGTCCTCCTTCTGCCCCAAACGGCCATTTTATTTTAAACCAAAAGCGATTTTTCCGATTTCGCGTCCATTTTCTCCGTCCCTTTCACCCTGGGGAATTCTATTTATTCACTAAAACCTGCCTAGGGACCCCCTTACTATGCATACCAAGTATGAACGCTCTAGCTTAAAAAATGTGGCCATGCATAAAGAACACACACACACACACACACATAGACAATCGAAAATATTATATAGATGCCTCTCCTGTTCTCAACACCAAAGTGTTTCAATGTCCCAGCGGCTGGTCCTAGGGTTCATTATCAACACTGTGAAGGAAGGAGAGAGAGAGAGAGAGTTTGTGTGTAAGTGAGAGCGAGATTGAGAGTGAAAGTGAGATACAGTGAAACGGAAGTTATGAAAGAAGGAAGGAAATGCATGACAGAGGGAGAAGGAAAGAATATAATAATGAAAGGAAACAGAAGAAAGAGGACGAGGAGAAAGGGGAAGTATAAAGATAGGACAAATCACAGAAAACCAGAGAAGGGAGGGGAAATAGGAAGGAAAGAGGGTGGAAGTAAAACAAGGAACAATATTAAAATAACGAGAATAAGGAATACTCCCCTACATAACAAAAGGAAAACGCCAGGGAAGCAGAGAACAAAACAAGTGGGAAATCAACAACAGAAAGGAGGAACTAAGGAAAAACAGAGGATGATGGCAGACAAAAGAACAGAAGGAAAATCTACCACCAGACCTAAAATCATCCAGACCGCCATCAAGAAAGCTAACAACCAGAAAGCAGAAGATAAGAAGAAGTCGGAAATGATAGCAGCCGCCAAAGTGAAACAAAGAAATATGTGAGACAGAACAAAAGGACAAGATGGCTACCGCCAAAGAGAGCGGCTTCCAAGCACAAACAAAGGGGAACTAAATGAAAATAAACAGAAGTACCACAGAAGAAACCGATGCATACCCGAATGTCTACCATGCCACATATTCCAAAATTGCCCCACATTAATCTACAGCCAACAGAACAAGAGAAGAATAGAGGTAAGAAGACAGAAGGAAAGGAGGATGCATCAACCAAGAAATCCGCGCCCAGGGAGGTACCACGTATACCAATCGTTCACCAGTTTTTAACTAGTAATGCACATGATCACATATCCATAACTATATTACTCCATTGCCGTTATCAGCACCAGAAGAGAAGCCCGGATTGCCACCATTGTACCAGAATGCCCTACTACATCCGGAAAGAACATTAACTCCTTCCGACATATTAAGTCCAAATAAGTCCGAGGAGGCGGTTGACATAGCTTTTCAGTCTTGAATTTGGCTCATGAGTGTTGTCGAAGCCTTACATATTTCTCGATTTCCATCCACCAGAATGCTGTTTATTGTGATGTATCATATGTCAATGGAAAGAGGAATATTTATAGTACATGATAAAAAAATTAAAAAATGTAAATAAATCGAAATATGAAAGTGTAAATGAGTCCGGAATACAATTATTTCCCATGCAATTGTCTTCACACTGTCCTATCTCTAAATTGTGAGTGATGACCATATATTTGTTTTGCTCAAATAATAGTATATTCTCTGCTCTTTCCAAATCTGAAAACAGAAATTGTTTATCTTCAATAGTTCTCAAGCAGTGATCGAAAAAATAAACTATGATTTTGATTGATATGGTTTATAACATTTTCGATTTATTTCGTTGTTATGAAGTCTATGGTTTTAAATTTAGGCTGAATGAATACGGCAAATAATGCTAATGAGTATAAAAAAAACTAGAAGTTCCTACGACAAATACTTTTTGCGCTATGAATATTTGAAATGAAGAGCCAAAATGCGAATATTTACGCTTCACCCATCTCTGTTCCGCCGACGCTAGCCGGGTTCCGACCTGTTCCCCACCTCGTCGTTGCGTTATTTGCTCGGATACGTATATAACTGTATATATCACCGGAATCGGAATATTGTGCTCTTTCTAATGGTGAAAACCAGAATAATATAGCGTAATTGGTTCGTGAGCTATGCGCAATTGTTTCCATGCATTGTTGTTGTTATGAAAATATATGAGAATGTTTATACAGTTGTATATCTTTGCCACAATATACAACACTTTTATATAATTTTCCTTGCCAATAATTGTATAATGTTCATAGAAGACATGTCAGTCATAAAGTTTGTCAATTTTACTTACCTGGTAGGGCCACAACCCTTTCCATCGAGAAGGGAAATGGCTCCTGGGTTGACACTGAAAAAACCATACAAGAAAGCCAGGTTATCTTCAGGTAATAAATTCAGAAATAATTCTATTGTACACGTAAATAAAATAAGATAATGCATATATATATATATATATATATATATATATATATATATATATATATATATATATATATATATATACACAAGGTGTCAAACAAAATATGAAGAATGGTAAATGGTAATGGTAATGTATGTGTGTGGATATATTTATATATATATATACATTATATATATATATATATATATATATATATATATATATATATATATATATACACAAGGTGTCAACAAAACTAATGGTAAAAACAATGTGTGAATGTGTAAATTTATATATAGCCTATATATATATATATATATATATAATTATACAAGGTGTCAAACCAGAGAAATATGTGCAAATTTCCAAGCCACCCAGAGGTACTGCACTTGACTCGTAATTTTTTTAGAGTGGTTTCCCCAGGAGGCCTATATCCACTGTAGTGCAAGAAATTTACTTGTGTGTTTTTTTTTTTATTTTTTTTTATTATTATAATTATTAGTTTTTTATTATGATGATGGGTGAATGAAGGTGGGTGAATGAAGGTGGGCCCCGAACCTCTGAAGTGATGATTGAATGAATGAATGAATGAATGATTGAATGGATGAATGAAAGGGTGATGAAGGTGAATGAAAGGGTGATGAAGGTGAATGGAAGAATGCATAAAGACTGAATGAATGAATGGGTGATAGTGATTGGAAAGGAATAATGAAGGTGAATAGGAGAATGCATAAATGAATGAATGAATCGTGCAAAGATCCTGGCTATAGGACATCTGCATCGAGTCAATTGAACTGATTGAAG
Organism: Paralithodes platypus; assembly: GCA_032716605.1. Classification (NCBI taxonomy): domain Eukaryota; kingdom Metazoa; phylum Arthropoda; class Malacostraca; order Decapoda; family Lithodidae; genus Paralithodes; species Paralithodes platypus. Next base: position 64,599,389 of record CM064575.1, on the reverse strand, counting down.
CAATCAGTGACATCGATGCAGAGGCAAACGAGACAAGACTTGCATCGAAAGCTTGTGTCCTTGCGAGTTTGGTCCTTCGTGTAACACAGATGGCACCGCCGTTGCTTGCCGTCAGGGATCTTCTCAAGAACGTGTTCCAAGGTCCTGTTGTACCGGTCATGGTCCAGTACAACAGGACGTGGCTTGGAACCCTTTCCTCAAAGAGGACCTTTCCGACGTCCTCTTGGTGCCTGAGCCCTAGCTTGGACGTCCATTACTAGTGGACCCCGGTTGGCATCCATGACGGGTGCTTCCCGAGCACCACCAGCAGCATCAGCTGCACCCGGTACTACTGGTGCGGGGGGGTCAAGTGCTGGTGCCGCCTGGGTTGCATTCTCAGTGAGTGCTCCCCCGATGGCAACAGCAGCAGCAGCAGCATATGGACTTGGTGAGGGGGGGGGGGGTCATGAAGGAGTGCTCCCCAACGCTTCCACCAGCAGCAGGAGCACCAGGAGGAGTGCCAGGATCATCAGCAGGAGCGGCTGGGGAGTCTGGATTGTCGTCCGGTGGGGGCGACCCAGCTGAGCTTCCGGAGGATTGCCGACGCCGCCTGCCTCGCCTGAGACGGGCGCATGGCTCATACTGACCTTCCGGCAAATCCTCTGCACGCCGGATGCGTCTCCCCGACAAAGGCCACTCTGCAGGGTTGAAGAACAACAAGGAACGGACTATGCTTTCCTGGAATGCCAGCATAGTCATCTTCCTGCGGGGGTTGCACTTCTTGAAGAGTACGAAGGCACAGTGTTGCCATCAAGAAATTTCAAATCCCGCTAGATTCCACCTCAAAACCCGCCAGATCCACCCCCAAATTCGCTAGATTTTAGCATAACATAAATCAATTCAATATATATAGATATATACACAGTAGTGTGTGTTTGTGTGAGGGATAATACTAATATTTATATTAATAATAATAATAGCCTAATATATATACTAATTACATAATAATTACTAACATATAATATTATGTGAGTATTTCTTAAACATACTAGAACGAAACGACATATTAATATGCTTTTACATTAATACATTACTTACCAGTACATACATACTTACGTGTGTGTGGATCAATTTAGATCAAATGAGTATGGGTGCGAAAATTATAATGGTATAACTTCAATTTAAATGCTGTATACTGGGTCTTTCATTTTGTTTTATTATAGATTTCAGTTTTCCAAAGCAAGAACGAAAAATCGCCAGAAATTCGCTAGTACATACGAAAAACCGCCAGAATTCCCGCTAGCCACTAGATGGCAAATTCTCCCGCTAGATGACTGTCCAGATTCGCTAGATTTAGCGGGAAAATAGCTAAAATGGCAACACTGCGAAGGCATTGAAGAGGGCCATTTGGATGAAGTAGAATACGATCTTCTTCGTCCATTTGACCGTCCTTCGCTGGATGGGGTAGTACTGGATCATCTGATTGAAATGATCCACCCCACCCATGTGGCGGTTGTAGTTGTCAATACAAACGGGTTTCATGATATTCTTCCGAGTCCGCTGCCACCTGCCTTGTACCTTCTTCTTGACAAAGGACTGCTTTGGTATGGTGCTCTGGTCGTGGAAGGTGGACACCATGTTGACAATCCGTTTGTCTTTCCAAAGCAGGACTAGGGTTGTGCCGTTGTTCATTGCCTCTATTGCATCGTCTTCCAGTGTCGCTGCATGGACAATGTTGCGCAACCGCTTCGGAGTCCCTCGTGCAAGCCTCATGGTGCCACACACATAGATCTGGTGGTGTGTGAGCATGTGCTGGCACAGGTCAACTGAGTTGTAAAAGTTGTCCATGAACAACATGTAACCCAGGCCTTGCAGGGACTCCGTTAAACCCTCAAGCGTTTTCTGGAGAGTTTGACCAATACCAGTGTAGACTTGAAAGTCATACACGAAACCAGTCGTGGACTCTGCCAGGATGTACAGCTTGATGGCGTACTTCTGAGGCTTCATCGGGTTGTAGCACCTGAATGAAAGGCGACCCTTCCAACCAAGGCAGCCTTCGTCGATGGACACCTTCCTCTCCGGGACGTAGGCAAGCTTGAAGCCAGCAAGCAGGTAGCGCATCACCGTGCGGATCTTCACTAGCCTGTCTTTGGTCTGCTTGATGACTGCCTTGCTGTTGAATGTGTGGAAATTGCTCAGGAAGGCTTGGAACTTGGAGACCTGCATGGTCTTGCGAAACGTTGGGTAATCATGGACTCCATCATTTGCCCAGTAGTGACGCACAGTGGGGAGTTTGTTCACACCCATGATGAAGTACAGGCCAAGAAATTTGGCCATGTCCTCCTCACTGAATCTTGTCCTGAGAGAACCAACGAATAAGGCATATGTGTTGGTCTCACTCACCAGGAACCTGAGCAGTTCTCTTGTAAGGAAGAGCTGGAAGTACTGCAGTGGTGTCACTGGTGTGACGCCTACCAGCGTTGGCAGAATCGCCTCCCGTTAGCCACTAGCGCTCGCCAGGGCAGTGAAATGGGCTACATTTATCAGAGAATGTTGTTCTCTCTTTCATAATGCTCGTGTTGTTACAGACAGTCCAGTGGTGGTCTTTCTTTTCGTCTGTGACAACGGGAAGTATTTTATATCATGAGTTGAATATAAGGTGCATTGTTGTGTAGAGTTGAGAGAGAGAGCGAGCGAGCAGCGTGGGGGCAGTGAGTGTTGCTTTCCTCCTCCCTCCTCCCTCCCGGAGGAGTTTCCCGCCCGCGTGGCCTTTCTCTCGGTTTTGATTGGCTGGTGGTTCCTGGCGCCTTCTGGGGGCCTGCTGCCTTGTGACGTAGCGGCTTGTGATTGGCCGACCACCATGCCTTTGTGGGATCCTGGGGATCCCGAGGAGCTCCCCTCTTTAGAGCAGGCTAGGGTCGCACATGACTAACATCCTTTTTTCCACTGTCCCCCATATCTCCACCATTCTGATAGTGTCTCTCTTTCTCAACTTCTTCTCTTCCATCCCTCTTATCTTTTAACGTCGCAACACTCCCTTTGGGTTCTGCACACGATTTCATATCGGCCCATCGTATTATGTGCGTCGCTCTCTGAGATATTTACATGTACTTAGAATACGTTTGAGGGTTCTTAGTTAGTAGAGGTTAAGAACTCTGTGTGTTTCTCCATTATTGATTTAGTGCTCTGCTGGGTTATTTAATGCTACACTGGGATAAGGCTTCTGTTGTCGTTGTCAGCGATGTGTGTACGGTTCGCTTATACCTACACGACTTCGACGGTTTCTGTGGTAGCCTAGGTTGTCTTTTTGGTTGTGCCTTTTGCGAGTGCAGCATCGTGTGGTAAGAGGGCATTAGCCTACTACCTTGTCACACAGTGCTGCCTCTTTGCTTGACTTTAGAGGGATCGCCAGGGTAGAACCAGATACTTGAGATCTGGATCTACCAAGAGAGCATCCCCGTCATTAACGTAACTTTAATCATACCGCCTTAAGGACAACGCTAGGCTATGAGCCAGTCTTGCTCAGCCACAGTTTCCTAACCTTGATATCCCAGCTAGACTTTATTCACCTAGCAGACACTAGTTAGAAAATGAGCTCTTTATGATATGTATGCATTATTATTCATGGCATTTATTAGTCTAGGTTGTTGTTGAGTTGCACAACCATAGTAGACTGTTTCGTTGATGAGGAAGTACTTCTTTTAGTGTCGAACATTACTGCTGTTGCGCATTTATAATATTCTCGTGTTAGTTAACATTATATGTCCTATCTTTTAGTGTATTCAGTCTACACGTATGGTGTCCTGCCTCCTGCCTTTATATAATTATTATGTTCCTTCCAACAACCAACCATACTCCTAAAATCGATTAATGAAATTTACAAACACATGTGGCAGTCCGTGGACTCGAACCCAGGATGCTCACACCGAAAATCAACACCTTATACATTGCACCACGAAGACAGTTAAAGGTTGGTGGACACTGCCTACGATTTATTATGCAACTTCGAATCCTGCATATCAATCTAAGCATGTACACACATCCCAACTGCAACTCACGTAGGCTATGCATATGTGAATGGAAAGAGCAATTAATGGGGCCTTAACCACTTAGGGAAGTCCTCTCGATAAATTACTCCTGAACCAATATCAATTATTATGTTCCTTCCAACAACAATTTAAGATACGAGCATCTTATGAGCATCAGACTTTCTTCAGAAGTTTCCAGGTCTATGCTGTAGGCCTAGACTTCACTTTCTTTCAGATAGGAGTGAAGAGTTTATTGTTGTTTAGAGTAACTGTATTGAAGCATCTTTTTATTGTATTAAATCTTGCAGTGATTTAATTGATCTTTCCATAGCTTCCCTTTTATGCATTTTAACGTAACTTGCATCTTGTTTGTTATCAGGCTATACCAGTGTGGGTTTATTTATGCCCAGTTAAGGATACCCCGTTATCGCAGATTAACTTTGGAGGGTATAGGTGTTTTTGTTAGCCGGCATATTAGTTCAAGGGTTTGGATCTAGCGTACCGTTGTTGCATAGTGCCCTATTACTAGTCCAATCATTAAGTGCCCTTGTTTTATTCGTAGCCCCGGTCGTAACACTGGTGCTGGAGGGCTGGAGGGAGCCAGGGGTTCCAGTGAAAGGATCAACGTTGGTTGTGAACGGGTCTGAAGTCCACTCGTGATCCTCAGCATACACGGTGGGGGGGCGTTGAGGTGCACGTGCTGGGAGAGCACAACGTCGTCCGCCTGGACGACGTATGTGACCTCTGCTGCCCCTGGGCCTACCACCTCGGCCCTTCATGGGTCCAGATTTTCGGCGGGGAGTACAAAGGAGTACAAAGGAGTACAAAGGAAATCAAGCAACAACAGATCTAGTGACCCTTCTAGGTTGCTTGTCCTCCAAAACACTGAGGATCAAGTGTCCAAACAGTGGTTTAGAGTGGGTAAGGGAACATTGGAAAGGGAATTACTGCCCTGGAACTAATGTCCGTGGCAGGATTAGGAAGTTAGTAGGGGACAGATGGGTTAGTAACTGAGGGGGGGATAAAATAAAGTTATTCATTTACAAACGCAGTCAGTCGCGGGTTTGATGCGAGATATTTGTCTAGGCGGAGTTTAAATGAATCAACGGTGATGCAGTCTATAACGTTTCGGGGAAGCCCATTCCACAAGTTGACAACTCGATTGAAGAAGAAATTCTTAGATTCGTGCGAGTTAAAAGATTTACCAATAATTTTGCAACCGTTTCCCCGCGTGTAATTAGATTGGTCGATAGTGAAGTACTTACTACAGTTCATATTGTCGATGCCTTTGATGATTTTGAACACTTGAATTAAGTCGCCTCTTAATCTGCGCTGGGTTAAAGGAAAACAAATAATTCTCTAAGACGCTCTTCGTATGGTTTGTTCTTTAGGCTAGGTATCATTTTGGTAACTCTACGTTGAACTCGTTCTAGCTTGTTTATATCTTTTTGGTAATAAGGGCACCAGGATTGAACGCAGTATTCCAGAAGAGGGCGGACTAAGGAATTGTAAAGGGTTAGGATAACTTCTTTGGATTTATGCTCAAATGACCTGCCTATAAAGCCAATTATTTTGTTTGCCTTCTTAACAACTTCTGAACATTGTTGACTCGGTTTTAGGTTACTCGATATTGTTACTCCCAGATCGGTTTCTCTGTTTACATTCTTAAGCTGAGTGCCATTCATCGAATAGTTTGCTTTCTCATTTAGGTATCCGATATGTAGTACTTTACATTTGTCCGCATTGAAACTCATTTGCCAAATTTTGGCCCAACATAACAATTTATCTAGATTGTGTTGCATATCGTCAACTTGTTCTTTTGAGAGTACGCTATTTGCAATTTTTGTATCGTCAGCAAATTTTGAGATTGTACAGGTGAGACCCTCATCTATGTCGTTGATGTAAATTAGAAAGAGAATTGGTCCTAGTACCGATCCCTGGGGTACCCCGCTACTTACATTGGTCCATTTTGATGCCTTACCGTTTATGACTACTCTTTGCTTTCTGTCGCTGAGCCAATTTTCTATCCATTTCAACACACCGTCTTGTATTCCATGCGCTTTTAGTTTTAGCAGTAAACGTTTGTGGGGAACTTTGTCAAAGGCCTTTTGAAAATCAAGGTATATAATATCTACAGCTTTACTCTCATCGTAGAGGTTGAGGATATCGTGGAAGAAGTCTAAGAGGTTTGTTAAACAGGAACGTTTTTTACGAAAGCCGTGTTGAGTATCTTTAAGTATGTTATTTTCCTCTAAGTGATTTACGAGTCTGTCTCGTATGACCGTTTCTAGCATTTTACATACAACTGAGGTTAAGCTAATTGGACGATAGTTACTGGATAGGGATTTGCTGCCTTTTTTGAATATCGGTGTTACGTTGGCTAGCTTCCACTGATCGGGCATAGTTCCAGACTGCAAGGATTTATTGAATAGTAATGTCAGTGGTTTAGAGAGCTCATCCTTAGCTTCCTTTAGAAACTCTAGGCGAGATTGTATCAGGTCCAGGCGTTTTATTTACCTTAAGTTTATCTAAACAATTCAATACTTCTCTCTCTGTAACGGTGATATTGCTTAAAACATCTGAATTATCAATCTGAATCGGTGATGGTGTAGGGATATCACTGAGGTCTTCTGTTGTAAAAACTGATGCAAAGAAGGTATTGAGGGCATTACTCATTTGTTCTTCGTCTTTGGTGTATTCTCCATTTTCATCGACTAACGGTCCAACAGTTGAAGTAACTACTTTTTTCTTTCTGATATAACTATAGAATTCTTTCGGGTTTGTTTTACTTTGATTCACAATATGTAACTCTAAGGTCTTTTTACTTTGCTTAATTAACTTTTTGGCTTTGCGTCGTAGCTCTACAAATTTCAGGGTTTCTTCGTCATTTTGTGAGGATTTTAATCTATCATTAGCAAATTTTTTAGCAAGCAGGCAGTTTGAAATATCTTTATTCCACCATTTGGGCTTATTATTATGGCCTGGACGCCGTATTTTCGATGGTATGCAGTCTTGCACTGCTTTTAGGTAAGTGGCTTCGAATAACTTCCAAGATGTATTTATGTCGTTATTGTGAACTAAAAAGCTCCAGTCAGTTTCTTTAAACATAGCTCTAAGTTTATGGAAGTTTGCTTTCTTGAAATTAGGGACTTTTTCGATGCTACTATTTGGTTCGTTACTAGTAAACTTTAAAGTGAAAGTTATCGTATGATGGTCGCTGTTACTGAATTCATCACCAACATTCAAATTCTCTATTAATTCTTATTTTGTTGCAAGTACAATGTCAAGAACGTTATTACCACGGGTCGGCGTTCCAACAAATTGATAAAGCGAACTCTCTTGCAAGTTCGTATACAAGTCATGTCCGGAGTGTGAAGTAAGAGTATCGCCCCCCTTGGTCACAGGTAAATTAAAGTCACCAAAAATTACGGTATCTTGTGAGTTACTTACATCTGCAATTTGTTCGTAAATTTCTCGGTCAGTTTGCACTGATTGAGCTGGAGGTCTGTATATTAATGCAAGTATTATTTTGGTACCTTTATTATTCTTTATTAGCACAAAAGATGCGTCGACGTTCACAATTTGAGGTTTTGACAAGAGGGTAGGGTTAAGACTTTCTTTGATATAAAGTAAAACGCCACCTCCATTTCGATTTATTCGGCTTTTCTCAAACATTACATAACCGGGAAGTGAATACTCTGCTAAAAAGTCTCTATCTTCTGTATTGAGCCAAGATTCTGTTATGCCAATCACATCATAATTTTCTGTAAACACTAGCTCCTCTAAATCTGAAAATTTATTGCGTATGCTACGAGCGTTTGCATAGAAAACCTTTAAATTTGTTATTTTAGAACTCACGGAACGCGCTTTAATAATATTTTTGGTTCTTGTCGGATCTACATTTATGTTCATGGCTGTCCTCGGTCCTCGCTGTCTCCGGTCCTTATCGCTGGTGGTCCTCGGTTGCCTCTGTTTTTTTCTTGGCGTTGGATGATTTATGTCACTGCTGCTTCTTCTCGGATGGCATTTTTTGATCCATGGCTGCGGACTGCTTCGTGTAGGAGACGACCCATGCGTGCTGAACCCACAGGGTTTAGATGAGTGCCATCCTTGCGGAACAGAGTAGGCTGGTTGTAGAAGTTGTCCCAGAGGTTGATGAATTCAACTTCTTCCCTCAGACACAAATGTTTTAGTCGGCTATTTGTGCTGAAGGCCTTGTCGTAGAATTTGTCAGGTGCGTCGATCTTGGGGAGAATGCCTGAGATGATGATATTCCTTGACTTGTTTTTGTAGTGCTGGATCATCTTGCGATATTTCTCCATCAACTCTTCGGATCTGGTGCGCATGACGTCATTTGAACCAGCATGGATGACAAAAAGGGTATTTTCATTTGCATCCTTTGTGGTATCTTCGAAGGCTTCCACAATGTCGTCCAGTCCAGCTCCTGGGATGCAAAATCTTTTTCGTTGATTTGGGACTCTGTCGCAGAACTCTTCGACCTGTCCTCGTAGGATGGAATCCCCAACGAGCCTGGTCTCTTCTGGTTCGTCTTCCATCTCTACCAATATCTCAAATCTGTTTGACATTGTGACTGGTAGATGAGACCTTTTCTGCGTTGGCCGTGCACCGTTCCTCACTGGTGTAAATCCGGAAACTTGTGGTGGCGGGACTATACGTACAGGTCGGGGAGAGGAGTGGTTAGAACGGGGGCGAGGGGTTGGTACTGTTCGTGCTAGCAGGCTTCTTGCACGAGGAGTGGGGGAGAGACTAAGGTGAACAGGGCGGCTGTCCTGGTTTGATGTCGGCTCAGGTTCGTCAGAAGCATCTGCTGCAGTGTCTACTGCAGGTGTTGGATTGTTGGCAGATGACGTTGGGGCGGTGGTGGATGCTGGAGTTGAAACAATTTGAGTTAGTGATACTCCAACGTTGAGTGTTACAAACTCTTGGAGTGATTCCAGCTTCCTGGTGAGGGCGTTGATCTTGTTGAGGGCTTCATCCAATTTTGCTGTCAAATCCTCTCGTTGCTGGCAGAGTCGGCAGACTTGTGGATCGGCAGGAGCAAACATGGAAGCACCAAACCTACCGGCGCAGTTCGTACAGGCACGAGGCATGGTGACGATCACTTTCTTCAGTTCACTTCACTCACTTAAAAACACTTAACTCACTTTAAAAACACTAAACTCACTTTAAAAACACTTCACTCCCTTCAGGTCGCTTCACTTACTTAAATAGGCCTAACCGAAAACAAAAATGTTGAAATACACACAAATAGGTTATCAGCGGTGATAGCCTAACCAAAAATTAAAACAAAACAAAATTAAATTTGAATACGCAGTGATAGCCGAACCGAAAACAATTTTATGTTTATTTAAACAGAAATAGGCCACCAGGGGTTATAGCCTATCCTAACCGAAAACAAAAATTATGAACTACCGGTACGCAGAAATAGGCCACCAGCGGTGATAGCTTAACTGAAAATTTAAAAATTGAAGTACGCAGAAATAGGCCACCAGGGATGATAGCCTAGACTAACCGAAAACAAAAATAACCGAAAACAAAAATTATGAAATACCGGTACGCAGAATAGGCCACCAGCGGTGATAGCCTAGACTAACCGAAAACAAAAATAACCGAAAACAAAAATTATGAAATACTGGTACGCAGAAATAGGCCACCAGCGGTGATAGCCTAACTGAAAATTTAAAAATTGAAGTACGCAGAAATAGGCCCCCAGGGATGATAGCCTAGAACCGAAAACAAAAATTATGAAATACCGGTACGCAGAAATAGGCCACCAGCGGTGATAGCCTAACTGAAAATTTAAAAATTGAAGTACCGTACGCAGAAATAGGCCACCAGGGATGATAGCCTAGACTAACCTAAAACAAAAATAACCAAAAACAAAAAAGTATGAAATATGCAGAAGTAGGCTACCAGGGGTGATAACCTACCTAAAAAAGCAAAACAATATATATATATAAATAGAATATGTAACTAAATATACAATTCACCAAATAGAGATTATATAAAAATAAAGTGTAACTGCACACAAGGGGTTAATATACTGTATCAACAGATGGCGCTGGTATCACTGTAGGCTAGTCAAGCAGGATTATATTTAGATAACCAAAGTTATCAGTCAAAGGTTACTACAAGATCATGCAAGCAACAACTAAAATTACAGATATATATAGCTACAGTAGGATACTGAATACGATAACTACTAGAGTTAATAAGAAAATACAAAGCTAGGTCGATTAGAGGTGCGCGTGCGTCGTCTGCTACAAGCTAGGATAACAAATGTAAACAACAATGTTTATCAGTCAGAAAAGCAATAAAATAACATGCACGGCAACTACAGAACTATGTGGAGGTTAAACAAGCACTTAACTACTGTTCATGCAATGAATAAAGGGAATTGGGATATGAAAAACTCAAATTATGATCGAGTTTTCTCAGTGGCGATGCGGAGCTGTTGGCGATGCTAAAGCCGGCGGGTGAGTGTGTGGGGAGGGGGAGGGGGTGGGGGGTCGTCTTCTGCGGAAGACGAAGGAGGTGGAGGTGATGGTGGATGTGATGAGGGTGATGGAGAAGGTGCTGTGGTGGAGTCAGGCCGTGGGTGTGATGGTGGATGTGATGAGGGTGATGGAGAAGGTGTTGTGGGTGGATGATGTGGGGCAGGAGGAAGCCTTTGTGGAAGCTCCTCATCGATTGCCGCAGCAATCTCGTTGTGCATGATTTGGCGATGTTCAGGCGGAACAAACGCCATGTAGCGCGCCTCGCTGCCCCCGCTGCTACCCAAGGAGATCAGCGAGGGGGAGGCTACGTGAGCAGACAGGACTTGTGATGGCAGGGTGTTTAGACTACTCACCGGCAGGAGTGAAGCCTGGATGCGGGGGATGTCTGAGATGTTGCTGGCCGGTGATTCTACCTGAAGTAACAAGGGATCACCATGCAGGGTGTGTGAAGCAGGAGAAGAATAGAATGATTTGTTGAGGTCCGGGAATGGTAGTGGTGTGAAACATTGAGTGGATGTTGATGGGTGTGGTGTGTAGAGATGAGTGGAGGTTGATGGTTGTGGTGTGAAGAGACGAGTGGATGTTGATGGTAGGGTGGGTGCTGGTAGGAGGGGTGTAGGTAGGACGGGTGGGGATGGATGAGGTGGGGCGATGCGTTGTGATGTACCGGGTAGGGGGACGGGTGGGGTTGTACGGGGTATGACGACGGGTGTTGATGAGCGAGGTAGGGCGACGGAGGGCGACGGGTGTTGATGAACGAGGTAGGGCGACGGGTGTTGATGAGCGAGGTAGGGCGACGGGTGTTGATGAGCGAGGTAGGGGGACGGGTGGAGTTTGTGGAGGTGGAGGTGCTGAAGGGTCGTCGTCGATGACAGTCCTCCTCCTCTTCCCCCTGGTCGGTAGAGAAGGGCTAAAATCCTCATCCGTCCACTCCTCTTCATCACTCCCCCCCCATGTCGTCCTCGATTTCACTCTCGCTACTCGTCATGTCCAGGATTGTGGCGAGGACGGAGGCCAGCTGGTCCTCCATGATAGGTCGATTCTTACTCATGGCTGCTCTAAACTACTCAGATGTATAAGAATAATAATATATAACAATAATAATATATAATAATAATAATGGATACTGGTAATAATATACATATATATATTTATATATGGGGGGCATGGGGAAAGAGGGGGAGGGATGTATAATGGGGGAGGGGGAGGGGGCATACATACATAAATATATATATTTATATATGTGGGGGGCATGGAGAAGAGGGGGAGGGATGTATAATGGGGGAGGGGGCATAACATACATAATATAAATACGAATTATATTATATATATATATATATATATATATATATATATATATATATGGGAGGAGGGGAAGGGGGAGGAGGGGAAGGAGGGGGAGCAGGAGGAGGGAGGGGAGGGGGGAGTATAATAATAATAATATATAATAAATAGAAACTAGCCTAGTAATAATATAATATATATATGGGGGGAGAGGGGGGGGGAGGGGGGGGGGGGTGGGGGAGGGGGGGGGGATATAATAATAATATATAATAAATAGAAACTAGCCTAGTAATAATAATATATATATGGGGGGCGGGGGGAAGAGGGGGACGCGGAGAGGAGGAGGAGGGATGGGAGGGGAAGGGGGGGGGAGTATAATAATACTAATATATAATAAATAGATACTAGCCTAGTAATAATAGATACTAGCCTAGTAATAATAATATATACTGTATATGGGGGGCAGGGGGAAGAGGAGGAGGGGGGTATAATGGGGGAGGGGGCATAATAATAAAAATACAAAACATATATACAAGAGATCAAGTAACTGTCTGGGGAAGGGTCACTCAGGTCCAGGTATCCTATTGGGAGGTGTGAAGCCAAGGGAGTGGTATTCGAAGGTGTGAAAACCACCACAACTACCATCACCACCACCACCACCACAACTAACACCACCACCACAACTACCACCACCGTGTTGACAGAAATTTGGAGTCATATATATACAGTATATAAATATATACATGTAAGCATATATATATAAGAATAGGGGTAAGGCGGGGGGAGCTGGGTTATAGGCCAAAACAAAACAAAAATATATATATATATATATATATATATATATATATATATATATATATATATATATATATACAATATATATATAATAAAACAAAATATATATATATATATAATTAACGGTATATAAATATATATATATATAATAGAGTTTGGGGTGGGGGACATTATATTAATAATGTTGGGTATAATAATAATAATAATAATAATACAAATAATAATATTATAATAAAGCAAAAATACAAATGAAATACAAATATAAATACTCTATTATGGGTGATCCCATACACACCCTTGGGAAGAGTAATAATAGGTATAATAATAAATAATAATAATAATAGTAAAAATAATAAAATAAACACAAAAATAATAAAAATAATAAAACGGTGGTGGAGGAGTGGTGGAGCGGTAGTGGTTGTGGTAGAGCAGTGGTGGAGATTCTGGTGGTGGAGCAGTGGTGGAGACTGTATTGGTGGAGCAATGGTGGAGATTGTGGTGGTGGAGATGGTGGTAGTGTTCGACCAGGTGCAATTGACACCTACTGAAAGGGTTCATTTTCTGACCTGACCCACGGTCAGAAAAGGGACCCAACCCTATTGGTGTCAATACCAACTGATCAAACACCACCACCATCTCCACCATTGCTCCACCACCACAATCTCCACCACTGCTCTACTACAACCACCACCACCACTCCTCCACCACCACCGCTCCACCACCACCGCTCCACCACCACCACCACCTCCACCACTCTTCCACACTGCTGCTCCACCACAACCACCACCACCACCACGACCATCACCACCACCACCGCTCCACCACCACCACCTCCACTGCTCCACCACTGCTGCTCCACCACTACCACCACCACCACCATGACCACCACCACCACCACCACGACCATCACCACCACCAGCTCCACCTCCACCTCCACCTCCACACTACTTGAACTGATAAATAGCAATATAATTCACTCGATATTATATGAAAGTGATCCACAAACAAGCGAAACGTATAGGCAAAAACCATGGCCCCTCGTGGAGCCCACCACCTAGCTCACGCACACCAGAGACTAGCATAACACATCACTAACATGGTTATTATACCCTAAACAAGACTAACACAATAATCCATCGATAACCCAACGATATAGCACTTCGTTTGGGTTATATTAGGGCGGAAATAACACCAAGGCTGGGTAAAATGGATGCCCCTTGGTTTATAGGGCCATGCACACCCACATAGTAGGCTGGCTGCTGAGAAGAGACTGACCGTTTCTACCCCCGCGGGGCCCTCACAGGGACGCCAGGGGGTTGCTAGATATTTCCACATTTAGATCTAACTTATGGGACTTACCAGCCAAAAGACCGGCTCAATAGCGTCATAAACTTATTTTCTGGCAATACAATAAGTCCATATGACGCGGTAGCGTCATATGAGTTTTTGGTTCACTCTGCCATATGACGCGGTAGCGTCATATGTGTCTAAAGGAGTTAAGATGTCTTCTACCTCCCAACAACATCCAAAAAGACGAATAGTGTTCAGCCAGGGAGAGAAGGACTCTTATCACCACCAACAGAGTAAGCACTTGCGCCCCCTTTCCACCCAAAGGCTAAAGTACCTGCCCACCAACTTCTAGGAGGTCCCCTTAATCCCCTAGATTACCCCCTGACCGCAATTGTGACCTTTTGCCTCCCACCCACCAACCCTGGAACATCTCAGCACATGGCATCACTATGCTGAAGAAAACTGAACAGGGCAAGCAATTCTAGGGCTTTCAATAACTGGCATACCAAGTTGAACAGTCCTAGGATTACCCTCCCATTCAGATGGTTGATAAACGGCATACCGAATATCCCACTAGGTCTGAGGAGTTATTTTCCCTATTGAGGGATCTTTGTTAATTGTGTGACATACCATCTTTTAACATAGAAGTCTTTAATCGGCTTCACCTTTAATATTAGAAGTCTAAAGTGCCCAGGCATGCCCACACCTAACTTCTATTATTAAAACCGCGCTCTAAGAACTACCAAAGGATACTTGGCATGCCAAGGTCACTTGAATAGTTCAGGGCTCTGCGAGATACCTTAGCTGGGCACTCGACATATAGCAGTCCTTAGTGCATTTGTCAGTAACATGTTATTTGACTCTTGCAATTAAAAGGTTTAAACACCGCCCTGAGTTCTTGGAACTTCTTATAAACGTCAGTGGTAGTCGAGGAAGACAAGAGTGGTCATGACCATATTGTTTACACGCGTTAGCCTGATATAGTGCCAATCTGTCATGACATAGGCATTATATTAAAGACCCCAAGTCAAGAGTACCTGAACAAGAACTTCATCACCGATTAATATAAAGGTCAGGATAGTCGAGTATCCCTAAGCTTTATGCTATATATACTAGCGTTCATCCGATGAGGTGCCCAAATATTATAATATATTTACGGAGCCACATTTAAGACCCCATGCCCATTAATCAATCTGTAAACAACTGCTCCACACGACAGGCCAACCTGGACGGCCCAACGGAGACTTAGACGACTGCAAGCTGCTACCTCAAACCCTTTTACTCCAAGTGTTGATTCTGGAGCTATTATAGAAATCTGAAACAAGTTGATACCAGTGACGAGGTATCTAGAGTTAGAGTCCCAAAGTATTGACTCTTTTCAATTCTCACCAGTGCGCAAGGTGCCTTATAGAGTTAGAGTCCCCAACTATCGACTCTGCCAAATTTTCACCATTGCGGAAGGTGCCTTAGAAAGTTAGAGTCCCAACATATTGACTCTGCCTAATTACTACAAGTGTGTATAAAGTTAGAGTCCCTAAATATTGACTGGTTCAAATGACGTCATGCGCACCAGATCCGAAGAGTTGATGGAGAAATATCGCAAGATGATCCAGCACTACAAAAACAAGTCAAGGAATATCATCATCTCAGGCATTCTCCCCAAGATCGACGCACCTGACAAATTCTACGACAAGGCTTTCAGCACAAATAGCCGACTAAAACATTTGTGTCTGAGGGAAGAAGTTGAATTCATCAACCTCTGGGACAACTTCTACAACCAGCCTACTCTGTTCCGCAAGGATGGCACTCATCTAAACCCTGTGGGTTCAGCACGCATGGGTCGTCTCCTACACGAAGCAGTCCGCAGCCATGGATCAAAAAACGCCATCCGAGAAGAAGCAGCAGTGACATAAATCATCCAACGCCAAGAAAAAAACAGAGGCAACCGAGGACCACCAGCGATAAGGACCGAAGACAGCGAGGACCGAGGACAGCCATGAACATAAATGTAGATCCGACAAGAACCAAAAATATTATTAAAGAGCGTTCCGTGAGTTCTAAAATAACAAATTTAAAGGTTTTCTATGCAAACGCTCGTAGCATACGCAATAAATTTTCAGATTTAGAGGAGCTAGTGTTTACAGAAAATTATGATGTGATTGGCATAACAGAATCTTGGCTCAATACAGAAGATAGAGACTTTTTAGCAGAGTATTCACTTCCCGGTTATGTAATGTTTGAGAAAAGCCGAATAAATCGAAATGGAGGTGGCGTTTTACTTTATATCAAAGAAAGTCTTAACCCTAACCTCTTGTCAAAACCTCAAATTGTGAACGTCGACGCATCTTTTGTGCTAATAAAGAATAATAAAGGTACCAAAATAATACTTGCATTAATATACAGACCTCCAGCTCAATCAGTGCAAACTGACCGAGAAATTTACGAACAAATTGCAGATGTAAGTAACTCCCAAGATACCGTAATTTTTGGTGACTTTAATTTACCTGTGACCAAGTGGGGCGATACTCTTACTTCACACTCCGGACATGACTTGTATACGAACTTGCAAGAGAGTTCGCTTTATCAATTTGTTGGAACGCCGACCCGTGGTAATAACGTTCTTGACATTGTACTTGCAACAAAAGAAGAATTAATAGAGAATTTGAATGTTGGTGATGAATTCAGTAACAGCGACCATCGTACGATAACTTTCACTTTAAAGTTTACTAGTAACGAACCAAATAGTAGCATCGAAAAAGTCCCTAATTTCAAGAAAGCAAACTTCCATAAACTTAGAGCTATGTTTAAAGAAACTGACTGGAGCTTTTTAATTCACAATAACGACATAAATACATCTTGGAAGTTATTCGAAGCCACTTACCTAAAAGCAGTGCAAGACTGCATACCATCAAAAACTCGGCGTCCAGGCCATAATAATAAGCCCAAATGGTGGAATAAAGATATTTCAAACTGCCTGCTTGCTAAAAAATTTGCTAATGATAGATTAAAATCCTCACAAAATGACGAAGAACGGCTGAAATTTGTAGAGCTACGACGCAAAGCCAAAAAGTTAATTAAGCAAAGTAAAAAGACCTTAGAGTTACATATTGCGAATCAAAGTAAAACAAACCCGAAAGAATTCTATAGTTATATCAGAAAGAAAAAAGTCGTTACTTCAACTGTTGGACCGCTAGTCGATGAAAATGGAGAATACACCAAAGACGAAGAACAAATGAGTAATGCCCTCAATACCTTCTTTGCATCAGTTTTTACAACAGAAGACCTCAGTGATATCCCTACACCATCGCCGATTCAGATTGATAATTCAGATGTTCTAAGCAATATCACCGTTACAGAGAGAGAAGTATTGAATTGTTTAGATAAACTCAAGGTAAATAAAACGCCTGGACCTGATACAATCTCGCCTAGAGTTCTAAAGGAAGCTAAGGATGAGCTCTCTAAACCACTGACATTACTATTCAATAAATCCTTGCAGTCTGGAACTATGCCCGATCAGTGGAAGCTAGCCAACGTAACACCGATATTCAAAAAAGGCAGCAAATCCCTACCCAGTAACTATCGTCCAATTAGCTTAACCTCAGTTGTATGTAAAATGCTAGAAACGGTCATACGAGACAGACTCGTAAATCACTTAGAGGAAAGTAACATACTTAAAGATACTCGACACGGCTTTCGTAAAAAACGTTCCTGTTTAACAAACCTCTTAGACTTCTTCCACGATATCCTCAACCTCTACGATGAGAGTAAAGCTGTAGATATTATATACCTTGATTTTCAAAAGGCCTTTGACAAAGTTCCCCACAAACGTTTACTGCTAAAACTAAAAGCGCATGGAATACAAGACGGTGTGTTGAAATGGATAGAAAATTGGCTCAGCGACAGAAAGCAAAGAGTAGTCATAAACGGTAAGGCATCAAAATGGACCAATGTAAGTAGCGGGGTACCCCAGGGATCGGTACTAGGACCAATTCTCTTTCTAATTTACATCAACGACATAGATGAGGGTCTCACCTGTACAATCTCAAAATTTGCTGACGATACAAAAATTGCAAATAGCGTACTCTCAAAAGAACAAGTTGACGATATGCAACACAATCTAGATAAATTGTCATGTTGGGCCCAAATTTGGCAAATGAGTTTCAATGCGGATAAATGTAAAGTACTACATATCGGATACCTAAATGAGAAAGCAAACTATTCGATGAATGGCACTCAGCTTAAGAATGTAAACAGAGAAACCGATCTGGGAGTAACAATATCGAGTAACCTAAAACCGAGTCAACAATGTTCAGAAGTTGTTAAGAAGGCAAACAAAATAATTGGCTTTATAGGCAGGTCATTTGAGCATAAATCCAAAGAAGTTATCCTAACCCTTTACAATTCCTTAGTCCGCCCTCTTCTGGAATACTGCGTTCAATCCTGGTGCCCTTATTACCAAAAAGATATAAACAAGCTAGAACGAGTTCAACGTAGAGTTACCAAAATGATACCTAGCCTAAAGAACAAACCATACGAAGAGCGTCTTAGAGAATTAAATCTATTTCCTTTAACCCAGCGCAGATTAAGAGGTGACTTAATTCAAGTGTTCAAAATCATCAAAGGCATCGACAATATGAACTGTAGTAAGTACTTCACTATCGACCAATCTAATTACACGCGGGGAAACGGTTGCAAAATTATTGGTAAATCTTTTAACTCACACGAATCTAAGAATTTCTTCTTCAATCGAGTTGTCAACTTGTGGAATGGGCTTCCCCGAAACGTTATAGACTGCATCACCGTTGATTCATTTAAACTCCGCCTAGACAAATATCTCGCATCAAACCCGCGACTGACTGCGTTTGTAAATGAATAACTTTATTTTATCCCCCCCTCAGTTACTAACCCATCTGTCCCCTACTAACTTCCTAATCCTGCCACGGACATTAGTTCCAGGGCAGTATTTCCCTTTCCAATGTTCCCTTACCCACTCTAAACCACTGTTTGGACACTTGATCCTCAGTGTTTTGGAGAACAAGCAACCTAGAAGGGTCACTAGATCTGTTGTTGCTTGATTTCCTTTGTACTCCTTTGTACTCCTTTGTACTCCTTTGTACTCTGCCAAATTCTCACCAGTGCGCAAGGTGCCTTTTTAAAGTAGAGTCCAGTGATAGACTCAGTATAAAACCTCATCTATTAAGTGCTAATAAATATCATAACTGAACATTAAATCATTTCAGGGTATTATCCGACTATTCAGTGTTTCAAGTATATATAATTCTTTTGTATTGTACAAGAGGACAGCTAAGCCTATTTTGTATACCTGAGCTCCATCTAGTTCCCCGATCGTGCTAGGACAGTATTTTTCATGTTATATAAACTTATCTATTCAATTTTAACATAACTATCTATAATAAATGTACGTAGAGCTTAAGATAAAAAAAAACACTGTTCTTTAAATAATTATATTTCGGGTGTTATATGTATCCTCTACTTGACTTCTATGCATGTATTGTATGAACTCTGAAATCCCCAGTCTTGATAGAACTCACTAGAACCAATAGACACACCTGGTAAAATCCCTGGTATAACAAATATAGATGAACAAGAAAAATAGAACAAAACAAACAAAAATAGCAGATACCAAAAGGATAACAAAATAAGGAGAGAAGAAAGAGATCCATTGGGTATAACGATGTGCAGGCTCCTAGCAAATATGACGGTAATATACAGTATAACTCCTGATGCACCTTCTACCTACCACCACCAACGTTTGGCTCCAAGTTCATTAACACCACAGGGGATAGAGTTACACAGAGTTACACAGATACTCACACCGCACAGACCTTGCAGTCCCTACTAGGTGGTCCGGCCTTATTACTACTTAATACTACTTTATAGTATAGGAATAGGAGAGTATAGTAGAAGGCTCTCTTTCAAATCTCCCCTCTCTCCAGCTAAAATGCCGTACAGAAAAATAGGATGACCTTATGGGTCAGGAAATGCCCAAAACGAAGGTTTGTATAAAGTATAGAAAGACATTAGTCTGATATGGAATTTACATTTACATGCCTACTGATTAATTCATATTTATCCAATTTCCATCAGATGATGGTCCAGTCTCTTCTTAAACGTATAAATTGAATTACTATTGACTATCTCGCTTTACTAAACTAGTCCACTCTCTGACCACACTGCATGTAAATATATGTTGTGTGGCATCTAGGCATGCCTCCTTTCTATTTAATTTCATTCCATTACCTCGGGTGGCAGCATTGTTATGAACCCCTTCAACACGATGATGTAATTGTCATCATATTCTGGTTACAATTAGATGATTTCATTCAGCTTGTATTACATTTCTAGGATTTAGATTGGTAAAAACCATATAGATAAATTCTCCAAATAATATAGGCCCTTCTAAAACTGCATAAACACGCCTACTTATAGCCAAAATCAAAGGTAAAAAGACGTCATCGTGCTGAAGGGGTTAATCGTGAAGTTTATGTAATGGTTGTGAAGATATAATAAAATATCCGTTACTCAGTTCACGCAGACTCATGCCTGACAACACAAATATATATTAGAGGCAGCTTTGACAATGTTTGCCAGGTGGGTAACAAAATTCTGCTCCACCATGTATACGAACAAAAATAAAATTTCGAAGGTAACAGATAGTTCATGTTAAAAAAATTATTTTCCCACGATTATATGTTATTCGTATTATACAAATCCAGTCACCACAACAATTACTACCATAGCCAAAACTACACACACTCGTACTTCTTTCATTACAAATAACACCACAAAAAAAAAAAAAAAACAACATTATTGTCCCCCACACTGTCACCACACAGAACCACGGTGAGATTAACCTTATGTGATATGGAACACCCAAACACCTCCTACTGACTTAGTTACTAAAGGAAAACATTACATTTCGTCGGATTATAGAACATCTTTTTACCAGCCTGAAAGGGTGAACTAGTGTTATTCTTTGCGATTAAATAACGATAACCTGCTAGACTATAATCATGTAGGTATTGAGCAGAAACAGTAAGAGACATTCCCATACATAAAATCACAAAACCAGAACAGTAGTAAGTAAAATAACCATTGAATATAAATGTCATGTAATATGGAACCCCACCAACCTCCTCCTATACTGACTGTCTTACTAAAGGAAAACAATAGTTTTTGTCGGATATAAAATATATGTAGAGCAGCGCGGGAAGGTGGGCTTGTCGTGGAAATATTCTTACCTCTGGTTACGAAAAGGGAAGGAGAATAAATAGGGCGCCAATTTTGGACACAAATATCTAAATGGTCTTACACACAAACTAATAGATTAAAACAAATGGGGTGCCCATTTTCACGTAGTGCCCTTGGAAATATAAATGATTCCTTAAACAATCTCCATTTTTCACCCTATGCAAGATCAATGTGTTTGGCCAAATCTATGCTAAATAGTCAATGAGACGGATCCCGAAATCACATGAATCGGTCAAGCATTCAGCAAAATATCCAATACACATCTATTACCTGATATTGGAATTCACTAGCCCCTTCTGTACCGGTTACGACTTTTGTATTATAGTTCAGCTATATTTAGACGATTTCATAGCGTTTAAGAACGATCTGTGGCTATAAAATGGTTAAAGTGAGATAGTTTGAAGCCTGTTAATTGCTGGAGCCTCGTTCTTAAACGCTATGAAATCGTCTAAATATAGCTAAACTATAATACAACAGCCGTAACCGGTACAGAAAGGGCTAGTGAATTCCCATATCAGGTAATATGATCAAAGGATAATGTGGAACAAGTTGGGTGAGAGGTGTCGTTACCAGGATTCGAACCCACTCACTCTAGGTATTTTTTGAAGAGCTGGGCACCGTATCCACTCGATCATTATTCTATAATGTTTGCTGGTTTCCAGGTTCCAATTATCTTGTAAATATTGCTTGATTTAAGATTGATCGGTTATTGTATATATTTGCTGATCTCTGCATTACAATTTTGTTTTTCATAATAAAGTCTCTAGAAGTAATATATTGACCCCAAGTTTATCAGCCACACGCCCTAAGCTCTGAAACCCACTTTAAATCCTGTGTATGATCAGCTCCCGCGTCAGCTCTTGTCAGTAAACCAATTGTATTATGGTTGCAGTATTATGTATGTATATATATATATATATTCTCAATATTCTCGGTGTCTCTTTTTCTTCTGCTCTCACATCGAAGGACCATATTACCAGTCTTGCTAAGGCAGCCTCCCAGAAGCTTGGTGTGCTCAACCGCATCAAGGGGCTCTTTACCCCTGCACAGCTTCATGTTCTGTACAGGAGCACAGTGTGTCCTTGTATTGACTATTGTTCACATGTGTGGGGAGGATCCTCTCACACCACACTCCTAGACAAAGTAGAAAGGAAAGCCTTTTGTATCATTAACTCCCGCCCACTCACCAATTCTCTGCAATCTCTCTTTATTCGCTGCAATGTTGCATCTCACTCGCTATTCTATCGCTACTATAATAATCAATGTTTCTCAGAGCTTTTCCAGTGTATACCACCTTCTCTACGTAGGGTACGTAGTTCCCGTCTTGCAACACAATCCCACCCTACTCTGTGCAACTCTCCAACCCAAGAGTGAAACGGTACTCTGACTTGCTTCTATTCAACTGCTGAGCTCTGGAACTCTCTCCCAGAATCAGTCTTCCCTCTTCCTATGACTTAAATTGCTTCAAACTCCGTGTGTCTAGGCATTTTGGCTCGAACATCCCTTGATTTTGGCCCTGTCACTTTTTCAACTCTGGGGGAGGCACTCGATACCTGCTCCGTCACCCGCATAGAAAAACAAAACAAAAAACAAAATATATAAACAGTATTATACAGTATATATATATATATATATATATATATATATATATATATATATATTTCAGCTATACTCTTGTCGTTAGGGAAGCGGAGTCGTATGAGGAATAGTAAGGCCAACGTTGGTATGTTTCCTTTTAATTAATAAGATCTTTTAGTTGTACCGGTGCACAATGCCGAGGATTTATACATGTAACCACACAGCTTTATGAGAAGCAGGCCAATTGCGTGTTTGAGCCCATCAGAAAGTTTGACTATGATATGGGAATTTTATGCATACAACCAATTTTACATTAATAACAACAGCAATAAACTAGATATGTGCCAGGAGAGATTTCTCGGGGTTTCTGAAACAAGGGAGACATGGCAGAGACGGAAGCACCACGAGAAAACCGGGCAGATCAGGAGGTCGGCTTGGTAGAGGCAGAGGAACGGATAATCTTGGAGGACTATGGCCTAGCACAGTGGTCTTCAACCTTTTTGAGACCATGGCCTACTTCTGGCATTCCCAAACACTTGTGGCCCACTTTCCTTCAGATTTTGAATATGATTTTAATGCATTCATATATTACACACTTATGAAATGTTATTACAGTTTACTGTTGTCTTAAAAAAATTAACCACTGTCCTGTAATCGCTGTAAATAAAACTTGTGTACTGTACTTTAAACTTTAAATATACTTTAACAGCCATAAGACATATATAACAAAACTACTCTACTTCACCATGTAACTACTAACTAGGTTAGGAAGGTACCGTAATATAATGGCTGTACTTGCTTCGTATCTGTAAGGCTATCAAATCGGGGGGAAATTGCCGTTAAGGCACATTACATATCATCCTCCACCTTTTAATTTGAAGTAGGGTAGTAAAGCCTGACTCACACAAATAAGTGGAAGATAAAGGTAGAAGTGTTTTTTGTGCAATCTTTCCTATTCTAGGGTATGATGCACTTACTTGGGCCCTGAATTCCTGTACAGAAAGTTTGTTATGCAATTCTTTTACACCTGAACCAATTATTATTTCCAAGTATTCATCTTGGTCAGGGTCTGGAACAGAATCTGGTTCAAGATTAAATGGATTTCTTACAATGACAGATCTATGCCCTCAAGATCATGGAAGGACCTGGAAAAATCTTGGTCCTAATGTTGCAGGTGATTGATTATTTCTTGGAGACAATAATCTATTTTGTTTTTCCTTCAGCAACTTCTCAAACATTGCAAAGTTACCTGCGTTAACTCTACTATCCCAGTTCTGGATCCTAGCAATACAATCATGCAATGGGTCAACATAAGGAATCACTGAAGTTTCAGATTAAGTTGATTAAGCTGGTCAAATAGATCAACTAAGTATGCTAAACTTAATGCCCACAGTGAGTCACTGAAAAAATTAGATTCCTTATATTGCATGTCCAAAAATGTCTTTAGAGCTTCTCTAAGTTCAAAGACTCGACTGAGAACGTTGCCTTTTGACATCCATCGAACTTTAGTGTAGAATAGCAGGAATTGATGCTCTGAATCGAAGTCTTTACAGAGCTGTTTGAAAAGACGTGAGTTGTCAGGCTTGAACTTTACATAATTGACAATATTTATGGCACTGTCCAAGACGGCTTGAATTTCCCTAGGAAGGGTTCTGGATGCAAGTGCCTGATGGTGAATCATACAATGATTCACTGTAAACCCAGGAGTAGCCTCTTAAACTCTGGATGTAAACCCTGACTTTGAACCTAACATTGCAGGTGCCCCATCAGTACACATGTCACACATATTCCCCGATGACAGTGCTTCCTAATGCAAACCATGAATTACCTATTTCATATCTTCACCTTTTATTTTTTTATTAATTTTTTTTTAAATTCTTACTTAGTAGATGTCCGTGGCCCACCTGAGAACCAGCCCATGGCCCACTAGTAGGCCATGGCCCACAGGTTGAAGACCACTGGCCTAGCAGATACTAAATGTTTTAAGTGCTGAACAACCAATGCAAGAAAGACGTTGCAAAAATGTTCCAGCTGTCTTAGATCTGTTCATCTAAGTTGTGTTAATTTGACAAAGAAGACATCAGGAGAACAACCAAACTGGAAATGTCACTCATGCCTAGGGCCCGCTGCAGGGCAACACCGGATGCCGACTTGATCCAACTTGTGACCAAATGGAAAGCGCGGATCCAGGTCCTTGCCCGGGTACCTAATGGAGCCAGAATCCAAGTGGCGGAGGCCCTTACAACCATCATAAAGCAGGCCCTACAGCTCAAGACACCCCTCGCATGGGCACGGCTCCTTGGTTTCTCTTATGGGGCCCTCCGAAAACCACCCAGAACCAACATACAAGACCATCTTCAAGTTTCACTAGCCACCAGAGTGAAACGTTAAGTAGCACAGTATATGGAGGCAAACAGGCTGGTGGACCTCCCCCGAACAGCAACCAAATAGGGCGGAGAAGCAACAGGACAAGGAAGAGGAAGAGGCTGAACAACTACATAAGAGGGTCGCAGCGAAACTGGCGGATAGTGACATCAAAGGGGCCATCAGACTGTTGTCCTCTTCAGAAGGTTTTCCTGGTCATGGCACCGAAGTTGTCGAAGCCCTACGAGGAAAGCACCCACCTACACCTGGGAACCTAAGCCTCCCCCCAGCCCCAAACGACCAGATACCCCAACCTTCAGTTATCACGAAAGAGCAGGTGGTTGCCGCAGTGACTTCGTTCCCAGCAGGTTCAGCAGCGGGCCCAGATGGTATCCGACCCGCCTACCTCAAAGACCTCTTGGGTCAGGGATGAGGAGCAGCTGGGGAGGCACTCTTGGAAACCCTCATCAAATTTATCAACATGGTTTTAAGAGGGGAAGTACCCGACTGTGCCACACCCCTATTTTTCGGGGAATCACTCTGTGCACTGGCAAAAAAAAGATGGCGGCGTACACCCAATAGCAGTAGGGAACACCTTCCGTCGCCTTGCCACAAAGGTGGGTTTGAAACCGCTTTCGAATGGCCTAGGTCAACACTTAAGACCAGTTCAACTAGGTTTTGAAACTCCAGGGGGGTGTGAAGCTGCTGTACATGCAACCCGCACTTACCTCAGCTAAGCCCGAGAAAAACGAGTGCTTCTAAAGATTGACATGCGGAACGCATTCAACAGCATCCGCAGGGATGTCTTCCTCCGCGCAGCTCTAGAGCACATCCCCACTCTGTACCCCCTACTTTGGCAGGCTTATTCCAAACCATCAATTCTGATTTTCGGCGAGGCGGTAATCTCATCAGCAACCGGGCTACAGCAGGGAGATCCAGGTGCTCTTGCTCTTTTCTCAATAGGGGTGGACGCAGCAGCTAATAAAGTTAGGTCAGAATTGAATGTTTGGTACCTGGACGATGCAACCTTGGGTGGGTCTTTAGAGAATGTCCTAACCGATCTAAACAACATCATAACTGACCTCGGCAAGGCTGGGCTAGGGATAAATAACACCAAATGTGAACTTGTCCTCCTCAATCACACACCTGAAGAAAGAGAACACACTCAGGCCCGATTTGAAGGCACATTGCGAGGTGTAAGGATCCTTCAGGAGCACCAGCAAACCCTCTTAGGTTGACCACTAACTCTGGCAGCAAGCCCACCAGCACTTCAAGAAAAAAAGGAGGAGCTTCAACGTCTTGTGAGTCGCCTGATACACATCGATGCCCACTGAGCTCTGGCCCTTCTCAAGAATTTGTTTTCCATCCCAAAGCTCCAATACCTTTTGCGCATATCGATGACATACACGAACTATGGCGGCCTCCAAGAATTTCGATAACATAATCCGAGAAGCAGTGACCAGCATCACCAACATGGAATTTCAAGATCGGAACTGGGCACAAGCCACTCTTCCTGTCCGCCTTGGGGGTTTGGGCATACGGAGAGCCACGGATATTGCCTCCCCTGCCTTTATCTCTTCCCTTATCGCGACCAACGACCTTGTAGTGTCCATCCTTCCTTTTCAACCCGGAATGACACTTATTAGGGACGTAGCAGAAGCGATTAACACCTGGAAGGAAAGTACAGGAGTAGAGGAGGAGTCTCAGGGTACCGCCAGGAGCAAGCAGAAACCGTGGGATACCATCTCGGCAAAGAAAATACAAGAAAATCTCCTAACCAATGCGGACCAGGTTGCAAAAGTACGCCTCCAGGCAGCCGCCCGTTTGGAGAGTGGCTTGTGGTTATATGCCTTCCCTATCCCACCCCTTGGAACTCATTTGGATGCTGAAGCGCTCCGGGTTGCCATCGCGCTCAGAGTGGGTGCGGCAGTTTGTCACCCACACACTTGCAAGTGTAGTGTGTTGATGGATGCCCAAGGTCACCATGCCTTGTCATGTAGTCACAGCGCAGGCCACCTGCCAAGACACTCTGCACTAAATGATGTCATAAAACGGGCCCTGCAGAGTGCTAACCGTGCATCAATCCTTGAACCACATGGACTTCTCAGAGAAGACGGCAAACGGCCAGATGGGATGATCACCTTCCCTTACAAGAATGGCCGGTGCCTCGTGTGGGATGCCACATGTGTTGACACTTTCTCCATGACCAACATCACCAGAAATGCCAACGAAGCAGGTTAAGCCGCCCGGATAGCAGTAAGTAGAAAGCGAGAAAAATATCAAGCCATTGCCAGAATTCATCAGTTCGAGCCTCTGGCATTCGAAACGTCAGGAGTCTTCGGCCCTACCACCCTCAATATGGTGAATGAGATAGGCCGTAAAATCAGAGAAGTTTCAGGAGAACCCCGGGAAACTCTCTGGCTCAAGCAAAGACTAGGGATGGCTATCCTCCGGGGCAATGCCACCAGCGTCATGAGCTCTGTACGACTGGGCCATGCTACTGTGTGAGGCCCGGGCAGGAGTGGTGTATCCGTAGTCTTTCCACGGTAGGGTGTAAAAATAAACTTTATTTGTATATACCATGTTGATGCACATAAATAAAAGGAGATGTGTCGGATGGTTGATAGCCACAGTTGCTCACGCGTTTGGGGCTAGCAACACGTATTATGAAAAACATGTATCCATCAATCCATTCACTGTCTCTCACTTCACGCACTCACCCCCGCAATTTACCAGAGGATAACAGGTTTTTCACAATATGTAGACAGAGGTCTTTAAAAAAAAAAAAAAAATTAGGAACATCTTTATTTGATAACGTTTTGGCTTCTCTTCATGAGCCATCATCAGATATAAAAAATTAAATAAACGCACAGTCATCAGGATTAATTAGTTTCATTTTCTCTGTTAGTAGCACTGCACGGTGGAGAGGTATCCCCTCCACCTCCTCTCCTTGTTGTTCCCATACCCCCACCTAAACCCTCCCATTTTCTCTCCGACCCCAGAACTACACCCACCCTCCCTTCTCTCGCTCTCACCCAGCTATAGAAGCTACTTCTGGGACCTCGCCGATTAAATTTATTCTGAACACCTAATGAAGGAATGAAGTATTTCACACACATCTCTCGACCACCATCTCCTGCGCATTAAACCTTTCACGTTTATGACGCGATTTTGAGCCTATTGGGTATACTTTAAAGTCTTTGTTACCATCAGGGGTATTTAGAAACCTTTAGTTTAGTTACTTCAACCTCTACAGTTGTCTTTGAGTTAGCTGTGGGCAGAAAACTAATTTTGGAGAGGTAATTATAAGAGTGAGAGAACTATTTCTTATTGCTAATCTGGCAACCTCTGCGTCATAAAAGCATGAAAGAGTTAAACATATGAACTAAACCAAACCTAACCTGTAGCTGCTAATTACTACCGTTACTAGTAGGGTTAACTGTATAATGATAGGGATATACCAGGTATGAGGGGTAGAAATACACACTTGTATAATTATATACAGTATAAGGTATAATGAGATTATTTGGTTATACACGAAACTGTTATACAAAGTGGTATTGTAGTAGAAGAATTATTGATCAGTTCAATAATATAACTCTTGTAGTTAATCTGGGATTAAATATATGGGCGTTATACAGTTATTCTTGACAGGTGAGAATTCAAATTATCTTGAAAGTTATCTCAAGAGAATGAGCTTGAATAGGCGTGAAGCTTTCAATAGTACTATGTGGAGTAGATACCCTACGTCTTGCCATTACTCAGGGAGTATTTAACGCAATTTGCTATGTTTCAACACATATTGCTACGTAGCCATAGTGAACGCCCCCCTTAACTTGGTTACAAAACAAGATACCTGATCAAATAGAGTAACCTTATGGCAAGGTGTTAAGGGTAAGGTGACAACATGAATAAATCCTTCCCTAATGTGTGGGTGAGCGTAAGTGTTGAGGGCATGGGAACTTTAAAATAAGACCGAGGGGTAGTTAATTAAAATAGGGCATAATATACATTGGTTATCAATCATTCAGGAGTATTAAGCCTGTTTATGTCAAGTAATATTTTCAAGCCTGGAGCCTCTTTTCGAAAACCCCAGTACTTGCCCGAGGGTAGTTCGTGTCCCGTGTCCCGTTTATATACAGTAATTTTACATTATGGCCAATTAGGAAAACAATATAGCCTAATGATTGGGTAGATAGCTCCGTTAAGATAATGGCTGTTGAGTTAGCGTAATTAAGTAACATGGCCGACTCACTGAAAACATTCTCGGCAATAATTCATAGCATTTATTGGTAAATTGGCCGATTACACTTAATGAGTCCTGAACTGTCTGGAAGCAGAGAGATGTGTGGTGAATATGATTAGGCAAATGTTTTGTTCTTGTATACGGTGCTAATAATTACAGTAGTGATATTAGTATTTAATAATTGTATATAAATAAATAATTCAAATGCTTGAATGGTTTACTTTGTGTGTTCATTGATGGGAGACACTCATGGTGGAATTGACACAGACGGTCCTCGTTGTCTCAAGCTTGTTACGTAGCCCAGTCTGAGCCATTACAACGATGAAAATTAAATACAACTTCACGTGGGTTAGTTTGGCAGCTATATAGAGTATGATACAGTACTAAACCATCAGTACATCGGTATGAACCCTTCTGGGGTCAATGGTAAATGTATCGGTATGAATCACTTGAATCATATCTAAGGTTTTCGGGGAACATTCCCCCCCCCCCCCCGCGCTCTCTCTCTCTCTTTCTCTCTCTCTCGCTTTCTTTCAAATTTAGTAAAGCTAATACTTGACTCTGCCTATGATACATTGCATTCCTTCATTAGGTGTTCGGAATATATGCAATTGGTGAGGTCCAGAAGTAGCCCTTAACGGGGTGAGAGCAAGAGAAGGGAGGGTGGGTGTATTTCTGGGGTCGGAGAGAAAATGGGAGGGTTTCGGTGGGGGTATGGTAACAACAAGGAGAGGAGGTGGAGGGGATACCTCTCCATCGTGCAGTGCTACTAACCCCTTAGTCCAGGGAAACTGAAACTAATTAATCCTGACGACTGTACATGTAGTTAATTTGTTGGGTAAAATTGTATTATCAATAAATTATGTACATATAAATTTACCATAGAATGGGAAACTAAAACGAAAGGAGTGCAACTTTTGACTGTCGTTGTGTTTGTGTAAAGTGAAGTAACTAAGTATATAGTGTATAATTAAGGTTAAACATGGGGATATTTGAGATTTTGATGTAATTTGTACTAAGTAAAAATAAATAAGTATAGAAAAGAATTCGCGATAAATTTCAGTTGAATTTGTAAATGTGTGTGGATGAAACGTGGAATTTAATACATTTTGCCTACAATTAAATATATATACTAAAGGATATAAGTATACATAACATACCAGTTAATTTAGAAACATAGTAGTGGAGTAGATGTCTCATGCGCACTGAGGAATGGTTTGAGGTCCTGGGTGAGAAGGGACTCTGCTATTAATCGCGTGACACTGTTGGTGGTGGTGAAAAGTATAGACAAATTACACTTGTTAATGACATGGCCAGAGGCCTCAAAAGGGTTTTCAATGGCCGAACAGGAGGGCTTCGATAATGGAAAGCCAGTCCTAAATGACACTCCCTTAGGGCCCATTCACACCAACGCCGGAACCAGACATATTGCGGCGCAAATTGTCCGACCATCTCCGTCGGAAAAAAACAGACATGGTAACAACCATTAAAATGATTCATGAACCTGGTGAAGCGTTCACACTGGTGGTCCGAATCATATCAGAACCTTGCGGCGCATATAGTATGTCGTCGGACTTTTTACATCAGAATATGTCTGGTTCCGGCGTTGGTGTGAACGGGCCCTTATGCTCTGCAATCCTAGCCGTAAGATGGCGGTTGGTTTGACTAATGTAGGTCGCATTACAGCGACTGCACTAAGTGCAGTAACTATAAGTAACTATAAGTAACTAAGTAACTATAAGTAACTATAAGTCTTATAGTTATAAACCACGGAAGATCACAGTGCATCAGGGATTCGGTCCTTAAATCTAAAACATCGAGATAGGGTCATATGGGATTGAAATATAATTCTTAATGAGAGTTGGGGGTAAAAATCTCTTATTAATGTGTTTATTTTGTTTCGTATATTATACGATTTACTACCTAGGAATGGGATACAAATATATATTACGTTTTTTTTTTTGCAGTTTGAGCTTTAGGTTGTGGGGAGTGTAATTTTGTGAATTGTTTTCCTATATAGGTGTCTGTGAATTGAGTTGGGAAGCCATTGAGTTTTAAAGTATTACTTAGATATTCCAATTCTAGGTGGAGTGAAAAATATGTTGAACGCATGTTGTAAGCTCTGGTTACTAGAGTGAGAAGGAGATTCCTTTTGTATTGAATAGGAATGTTGGAGTTGAATTTGGTCATTAGTCCAGTAAAAGTGGGTTTCCTACAAATGGATGTAGTAAAGGAAGATTCAGTTTCTTCTATGTTTATGTCAAGAAATGTAAGTTTATTGTCATATTCTGTTTCACAGGTACAGTCAGAAACCGCATTTTCTGAGACACTTTGATAGGGCCCAGACATATGGAGTGCATCGTTTCTGGACGACAGTCCACTTTAACTATCACAAGGCCGCATACCTATGAACACACGTTTCGAACCAATAGATGCTTCACTCAGTCTGCCATGTAAAATTATACGGTAATGCTGCTGCTATGCTATGATTCGTATTCATATATTTATGGATATATAAATGTCAAAAATACCTTTATTACATTCCCTTACGTATTTACAGTAATTACGGACACAACTATTACCATACGTTTAACACAAAAATATGAAAATAAATACTTCCAAATTGCAAAGTGAATGACCAGGATTTAGGTGTGTGTGTGTGTGTGTGTGTGCTATTTTCTTTGCACACCGAGATACCATGCCCAAGATGGGGTCCCGGTCGGGGTTCCAACCTTAAACGTTTCATTGGATGTTCAGTAGGCTATTATAGTGTAATATTTACCTTGCATTGGTGTGTAATAAATAGTTGTGTAAAGTAACGATGGTAATTATGGCGTAAATTGCGAGTTACGATTAGTCGAGTGTGTGTGTGTGTGTGCGTAACTGAACCGATGTGTGTTGTAATAGACATAATGCTATACAGTAGGTGACAAATGCTGACAACAGAAGTGTCTGCTTCATGACATACGACACAACGAACTATGCAATGTATCATAACATGTTTTCATCTGGTTATGAAATTCAGGTGTGAAACGGCAATGAGTTATCAGTAGTGATATATGGGGGTATATATTGTGTATATATGTATTATATTTTAAATTATGTAATACCACACTAGGTTAAGCTTCGGACGCTGATAGGTTTATATAATAATTATTCGATATTAATTTAGTAAAATGTTTATATTCCACTCTAAAGGGTAAAGGCTATATAAGCATCGCATCGTGATATTACGTTTAGCAATGGCTATAGATACCTTTTCGATGTTAGTATTATATTATCTGATATATTGCAATGTTTACACAGTGCAGCAAGGTTAATAACATGATAACACATGGATGACTTATATGTGAATACCGTTATGTGTTTAATAGGAAGTCTGGTGGGAGGGCTTGTGGCTTTGGCTCCGCTGCATGTCTGCCTGCCGAGATCGGAACCTCTCCGGGTGGTCAGGGGCCGGGGGAGTGCTGGAGCTACCATGGTAACCCTGGTCTCTGGGTCTTCTCCTGGGTGACCTGGATGTGTGAGAGTTTGTGTTTTTTATCTGTGTTTATTTTTTTGTTTTATGTTGTTTTTGTGTTTTCCCTGTTCTTGCTCTGTCTTGAGTAGGCTACCCCCAAAATGGGGATTGGGCCTGAGCATATAGATAGATAGATAGATAGTTTAATAGTAACTACTATGGATGACGTCTGATGAATCACACACACACAAGGAAAGCCTGTCCATTCACTGCGGTTTGGTAGTGTTTCCTTACAGTCTTAATTCTTTAATAGCTATCCGTGTTTTATGTAGATACAGGAGGGAATAACAAACAATGGTATTTGGTGGTAGGCCTATAATGGTTAAGGTGTCTAAAAATATGTGTGTGATAACCCGGGTTCGAATCCTGGTGGATCACTATATGCTTTCATTAATTTCATTGAAGGTGTTTGGTGTTCTGGTAAAAAAAAAATATATATATATAATAATTCTATGGTATGAATCGTATCGTAAGATAATTAGGATAATTTTACATGGCAGACTGAGTGAAGCATCTGTTGGTTCGAAACGTGTGTTTGTACATGTGTGACCTTGTGATAGTTAAATTGGGTTGTCGTCCAGAAACAATACGCTCCCAATGTCCGGGCCTTATCCAGGTGTCTCAGAAACTGCGGTTTCTGACTGTACATGTAATGTTTTTATGTTTAGAGTTTAGGTAGTTTAGGAATAGGGGAATATGATCTGGGGAGCTAAACATATAAAAAGTGTCATCTATGTAGCGTTTGTACAATAGGGGTTTAAAAGATACTGGGCAATTATCTAACCATTGAGAGTCATGATATATATATATATATATATATATATATATATATATATATACTGTATATATTGTCACATCCCCTGAACATATAACCTCAGTTCAGTTGTATGTGTGTTATAATAATTTACATAGCCTTTGCTATTGGGGGCGAGTCATGTTTTCTCTCTCTCTCTCTCCTGCATCCTTCGTGTCAGGGTTGTGACGTCATGGGTACCATGTGAGGGGCCTTGTAGAGAGGCTAGCTATTTCTTTTGTTTGCCACGAGTATAATTACTTCTTTTGTTCAGCCCTTGGGGGATTATTTCGTTTATCATAAGTTTGCACAATGATGTCTTATGTTTTACTTGATTACTTTGTATTGCTAGTGAGAGCCCAGGCTGTCTAGTTAATTATATGTTCTGGCGGTGCCTGGCGCTCCCCGTTTCCCTCCCTCTCGCTTGGCTGTGGGCCGCGAGAGCTTTCAGTCCAGGCGTTCACACTGACAACATCAACTGTCTGATGCTGTTAGGTTGTGTTCCCTTGTTTCCCTTAAATACCGCATTTATCACTTTTGTTTCTTAGTGGATCGAAGCATTGCAGGGCTGAAGTCATTATAAGCATATAGTTTTTGTTTTAATCTTAGTTGTTTAATTACTAGAGTTTATTTCATTTACACTGCATTCCTTCCTCTGGCAAATATAGATTATAAGCTTCACACTATCATGTGTATATTATCCTGGTTGATATCTTTAGTGGTTTGGGGACTGGCCTGCTTATCCAGTTTCTGTTGAGCATTTATTGAGCCCTTGAGGACAGGGGTTGTTGGGTGGTGGGGAGGCCTGCATACTGCCTTAATAGGCTACTTTGATTTTCCTCCCACCACACAGCATCCTCCAACAGGGGCCTTATTTAACCCTTCGACGGTGGCAGCTAATTTCCAACCTACTAGGATATCAACCCGTGTGCCTTGTTTAGTTTTTAGCAGCAATACATTCGGTGCAGTCAGGGACTAGGGGTGGAGCCGTTACTAGGTGAGGTTGTCCCCATTGCACTCGTTTGTATTGGGCTAATCGCAGATTATGTTTTAAGGGTTAAGTCATTAAAGTTGTTTACCCCTTACAACACCACCGCCGTGCTGTGCTGAAGAGACACTCGGTGTATTAATAGGACATAGGGGCTTGGCACAGGTTTATTGCACTGGACTTTCCATGGGTTTTTGCTCTGTATTGTTCTCAATTCCTAAGCGATTGGGTTCTGGGAGTTGTTACGACCGGGACTACGAATAAAACAAGGTCACTTAATGATTGGACTAGTAATAGGGCACTATGCACCAATGGTACGCTAGATCCAAACCCTCGAACTTATATGCCGGCGAACAAAACACCTATACCCTCCAGGGTTAATCTGCGATAGCGGGGTATCCCTAACTGGGCATAAATGTACTCTACTTCAGGCTAACCAGCACTGGTATAGCCTGATAACAAACAAGATGCAAGTTATGTTAAAATGCATAAAAAAGGGATCTATGGAAAGATCAATTAAATCACTGCAAGATTTAATACAATAAAAAGATGCTTCAATACAGTTACTCTAAACAACAATAAACTCTTCACTCCTATCTGAAAGAAAGTGAAGTATAGTCCTACAGCATAGACCTGGAAACTTCTGAAGAAAGTCTGATGCTCATAAGATGCTCGTACTTAACTTAGAACTATATAAAGGCAGGAGGCAGGACACCACACGTGTAAATCGAATACACTAAAAGATAGGACATATAATGTTAACTGACACGAGAATACTATAAATGCGCAACGGTAGCAATGCTCGACACTAAAAGAAGTACTTCCTCATCAACGAAACAGTCTGCTATGGTTGTGCGGCTCCGCAACAACCTAGACTATTAAATGCTGTGAATAATAATGCGCACATATCAAAGAGCTTATATTGAATACTAACAAGTGTCTACTCGATTAATAATGTCTAGCTGGGATACTCTAGGTAAGGAACTGGGGTTGAGCAAGACAGACTCGTAGCCTAGCGATGTCCTTAAGACTGCATCCTTTAAGTTACGTTAATTGACTAGGGGGCTCTCCCGATAGATCCAGATCACAAGTATCTGGTTCTATCCTGGCGACCCTCTAAAGACAAGCAAAGAGGCAGCAAAGTGTGGAACTGGTACAGGCCAAAACACTCAGTCAACACAATGCTGCACTCGCAAAGGACGCAACCGAAAAGACAACCCAGGCTACCACAGGACCGGACGAAGTCATGTAAGAATAAGCAAACCGTACACACATCGGAGACAACGACTACAGTTACCTTATCCCAGTCTAGCATTAAATAAAAGAGCAGAAACATCAATAATGGAGACACACAAAGTTCTTAATCAATACTAACTAAGAACCCTCAAACCTATTCTAAGTACAGTAAACTTCTGTTAATCCGAAGGGCAGCGGACCGGCTCTCGTTCGGATTAGTGGATTTTTCGGATTATCGGACTTTACCCCTATGAACCTGTGTATGACGAAAACATTGAGACATTAGGCCACCCAAATGACACAATGGTGCACACACACATATCATATGTTCATGAAATCACTTCAAAAGTTTACCATTGTCATTGTAGCCTATTACCTACTTCAAAACATTCAGATTAATGGTCAAAGGAATCTGCTGATATAAACGTCTTCTTCTTCTTCCGTCTACTAGCGAGTTTGTCTTGCTCTTGAAGATCAGATGTGGTTCGGGAAGTAATGCCTTAACAACGGCACTTCCCTGAGAGGTTCTTGTAATTTTCCTTTTGTGATTTTCCTTTTGTGACGTGCTCTGTTATATTATATTGTATTGAAAGCACCCTTGTCTTGTTGTCTTGAAAGCACCCTTGGGATGCTCCGATCACTGAACTATAAATAGTAGCGTATCGGAACATCCAAAGGTGCGTTTTCAAGCTCAAGACTAATACGTCCAAAGGTGCGTTTTCAAGCTCAAGACTGAATGCGCTTGCAGAAAATGCGGTGCAAGCCAGTAGCGCATCGGAGCGTCCCAAGGATGCGTTCAAGAGCAAAACAAACTCTCTAGCAGACGATGTGGAAGAAGAAGAAGACGAAGGTGTTTACGATTATATCAGTAGCTTCCTTTGACCATTAATCTGAATGTTTTGAAGTAGATAATAGGCTACAATGACAATGGTAAACTTTTAAAGTGAATTCATGAACATATGATATGTGTGTGCTCCATTATGTGTCATTTGAGTGGCCTAATGCCTCAGAAAGGGGACTTTGGGACTTCTTGAAATTCGGACCATCGGGTGAATTCGGATTTGGCCTCAAATTGAAAAATTCGGACTATTGGGAGATTCGAATCATCGGTCGTCGGATTAACGGACTTTTACTGTACATGTAAATATCTCTGAGGACGGCGCATGCAATACAATGGGCCGGCTATGAAAACCGTATGCAGAACCCAAGGGGAGTGTTGTGCAGTTAATAAAGGTTAGAGTTTGGAAAGAGAGAATCGAGTGAGAGAAACAGTGATAAAGGTGGTGATCGGGAGAGAGTATGCAAAGGGATGTTAGAAGCACGCGCGCAAGCCTGTCTTGACGAGGACAGCTCCTAGGGACCCTCATAGAGGAGGTAAGTTACACAGGAGTCCGCAAAGGCGCGATGGTCGGCCAATCACGGGCCGAGACGTCACAAGACTGCAGGCGCCACATGACACAGCCAGACACCCACTACCTCCTCGCTCTGAAAGTCTTTCTCATTCCCACGCTGGTACTATTATCACTACTGTTGATATAAAATATAACCCGTTGTCACAGACGAAAACAAAGACCACCACTGGACTGTCTGTGACAATGCGATTACTAGGAAAGAAAGAACAACATTCTCTGATAACTGTAGCCCATTTCAATGTCCCTGGCGAGCGCTAGTGGCTAACGAGAGGCGATTCTGCCAACGCTGGTAGACGTCACAGAGTCTAGGAGTGGTATGGTTAGGTAATATTTGGGCAGTTTAGAATAACCTTCAAAGTTTTCTTGCATACTACACGCACTGTGGACTAGACTCGGGGACAATAGATATTTTTGTGTCTCCTTGTTACTGCTCTAATAGAGCAAAGAGGAAGATAACCATTTTTCCTAGAGAACCTGCGTGTCTTGGTGTTTGAGTCCGATATTAAGAGCGGGTCTGTTGCAGGGTAGTACGGTGCTGTGGGCTAGGCTAGTTAGAGCATCTGGTTGCCCCGGCTCCCCTCGTAACAGTGGCGACCTCAGGTCAGGTGTGAAGCAATTATATTTAGATTGTTCAGTAAATGTTTTCCTCAGTTGAAAGTCTAAGGACATAGTACTCTTATTTCATTAACCCGTGTCCACAACTATTGCTAAGATGTCACATGTTGATTACATTCCTGTTCACATTGTGGGGAGGGAGGACGTTTGGCAATTTATTAGAACCCAACCTAGCCAAGAAGAGGTTGCTAGCAGGAGTAGTGATGAATAAAGACGTGTCTTGGAGATGTATGGGTGGAGGTGCAGTGCTATGTCTAAGGCAGAGTTAGTTCAAGAGGTTTGCAAGTTGGCTGCGCAGCCTAGTGCTCCTTATTTTAAAGCTAGTACTTGTGTTGTGGATGATGGCACCATCCTGCATGTGCCGCAGCATCCTAGCAGTCAGGTTAGCTATTATTCTACTGTGGCCCGGAGTCGAGCAACAACTCCAGAGCAAGGTGATACTGTATTTAGGCAGTCTCCTACTACTACCACAGCACCTGCCACCACGCCTCCACCGTCAGCATTTAACTTTATCAGTACGGCCCCTTCATTTTCACAGGGCTATGTTCATGCCCCTATGGCCATTACATTTGTTTCAAGTTATGCTAGCAATCCTCAGTATCCTCCTTTTCCCCCCCATGTGTCGTGGGCCACACACCAGCATTTCACTGCCACTCATACGGTGGGTGCCCAGCACAATGTTCCCCCTTTCGCCCAGTTTCCTCCTATAACCCCGATAGGGTCGAGAAGGATTCCAGAGCTTGAGCTTAAACTGAAGAGAATGGAGATGGAAGAGAGACAGAAAGAGAGAGAGAGGAGAGACAGAAAGATAGAGAGATGCAAGAG
Organism: Paralithodes platypus; assembly: GCA_032716605.1. Taxonomy (NCBI): domain Eukaryota; kingdom Metazoa; phylum Arthropoda; class Malacostraca; order Decapoda; family Lithodidae; genus Paralithodes; species Paralithodes platypus. Next base: position 64,560,646 of record CM064575.1, on the reverse strand, counting down.
AGGATTAGGCTGAAGGAGATGGAGATAGAATTGGAGAAGACGAAGTTGGAAACTAGTGGGCAAAGACGGCAGTGGAATAATACTGGTCATACATCTAAGGAGGAGGCAGAAGAAGTGATGTCTCGACGGCTGAAACTCGTGCCGGCCTTCGATGAACTTAAGGTCACAGAGTGGTTCTTACGTTTTGAGAAGAAGGCCCACGAGTATCAGTGGCCGAGGCAACGCTGGGCGGTGTTGGTGTCTAATGTTTTAAAAGGCAAGGCTCTTGATGCATACGATTGCCTAGAAGTGCAGGAGCTAGAGTATGACGTACTTAAAGAGGCTGTGTTAAAAGCCTACGAGCTGCGTCCCGAGGCTTACAGGTTGGCTTTCAGGGGGGCTCGGAAGCGGCAACGGGACTCGCATGTGGAATGTGCCAGGTACCTGCGCAATACTCTAGCTAAGTGGCTGCATTCAGAGTCAGCTGGTACTTTTGATGTTTGGCTGATGGAGCAGTTTACCAGCATAGTTAAAAAAAACATTGGGGCAAAATTAAAAGAAAAGCGGTTTAAATCATCAAGGGAAGCAGCAGTTTGGGCTGATGACTTTGCACTAGCCCAGCGTGGCAGTGGTAAGGGGAGCATTGGTGACAGGAGACCGACCTGTGCACCAAGCAGCCAGGGTATCAGCTCGCCCATCATCACCCAAAGGTACCACAAATAAGACACAACATTATACCAAGGCTGACAACCAGCAAACTTCTACGGAAGTGAGATGTTATTTTTGCAAGCAAGTGGGTCATATTAAACCTCAGTGTGCTACCCAGGAACCCAAGGCTGGCCAGTTGGTGGCGACATTAGGGGAGGTGCCTGTGAAAGGCAAGCCAGGTATTGGTGAGTTTGGGGGGCAGTGTTGGCCAGCGCGAATCAGGGTAGTAAGCACTTTGTCGCCCTAGATGGTATCACCACCTGAGCATAATCAGACTTCTGATTGGTGTCGGCCATTCATACACGACGGATTAGTACGGGTTGGGGAGCAGACCTACCCTGTCAAGGTGTTTAGGGATACTGGTGCGAAACAATCCATGCGTCGCAACCTAACAGAGGGACCTATTAGCACGGGAGAGTTTGTAATGTGCAGGGGAATCAACAGTGAACAATTCTGTGATTTAGTCCCGGTGACCCTAGAGTGCCCACTTTCGACTGCCGAGTGTAAGGTGGCCATGGTGGACACTCTGCCAGTTGAGGGGGTGGACTTTTTGCTCGGGACTGACTTGGCAGGGGATGTAGTTTTCCCGCTTCCTATAGTCTTCGCTGAGGCTGCTTTTGTGCCCCCTGGTGGTGGTTGTTGTTTGCAAGAAGATAACATGGACTCTATCTACCCTGTTGGTGCAGTGACCCAATCAGTGGCACATTTGGCACAACAGGTGGATGATTTAGTGGATGCGGGGACCGACAGCCATGAGTACGGGCCATCCCATGATGCACTACTAGATGACACTGGTCCGGAGACAGCTGTGGGCTTGGCTGACCCCCAGTGAGGCTACCGAGACTAGTAGAGGTGACCTAGTGCCGAACGAGGAGTCTGACACAGTGACACAGACTCAACCTTCTGATATTTTTGAGAGGTAAGAGGTAACTGCCTTGATGGAGCTACCTAGAAACAAACTGAGCAAGTTGCAGCAAGAGGACCCCAGTCTGGGCCTCCTGTTTAAAAAGGTTGGTACAACTGGTGGGAAGAACGGTCAAGCAGAGCAATTTGTTGTGAAAGGGGCATTGTTGTATCGGCAGTGGAAGCCGGATACGAACTCAGGTTTGGGGGAGGAGCAGTTATTGGTGCCTGCCCAGTTCAGGGAGGAGCTGGTTAGGCTAACGCAGGTGGCACCACTGGCGGGCGGGTCATTTTGGGGTATGTGAGACTACTGATAGGCTACATTCTCATTTTTGGTGGCTAATATGCATGCATCGGTGGCTTCTTTTTTGATGTGTTATATTGGTAAGCTAGTTGGAGAACCCCACCCAGGAATACCCGTGGCACCTTTGATCCCTACACCTGCAGTTGAACCGCCATTGACTTGTGTCATAGTCATGGTTGGTCCCTTATTACCCACCAGTTTGGGAGATAAATACTTGCACACTTTAATTGGTACTACCACTAGATACCCGGAGGCTATCCCGGTTAGCAGCATGAACACGAAGATAAGAGGCTATTGTGACAAACAGGCTAAATCTAGGGTGTTCAAGGTGGGCGACGAGGCTTTGGCATGGTTGTCAGTTCAGGGTTGACCCATGGCTACTAAGTTTTGTGGTCAGTATCAGGTCATTAAGCAGATTGGTGAGGTTGACTATGTAATAGATACGCCTGACCGTCGCATAGCCTCCCAATGCTGCCCTATTAAAATGCAACAGCCCTACCATAGACCGACTGCATCTGGCCGTGGCGCTGAAGGAGGTGATGCTGCGCAGGCAGGTTGTTACGATCGGGTCTCGTATAAATCAGTGGCTCTTATACATTGGACTAGACTGGCATAAATGCAACAACAGAAACGCTAGATCCAACCCCTGATATATAATCCCGTCGAACAAAGAACACATATTATACCCTCCAGAGTTATATCTGCGATAGCGGGGTATCTAAACTCTCAGTATCTATGTGCTTCTACTATAGGCTGATGTTCTCTGAAACAGCCTATTACCTATAACATATGGTTGCTTAGTTATGGTACACAAGGAAAAGATAGTTCTATCTATCTATCTATTGCCTGACGCCGTGATCCCCGAAGGGGTGGCCACGAACGAACCGCCCCATGCACCTCTGTCCCCAGTCAGTCGACGCCCCTCCCCCCAACCAGCACCGCCTTCGTTCATGTAGTTCCTCACTCCATCCTTCCACCTCATATTCGGTCTACCTCTCCCCCTCTGTCCCTCCACCTCGCTCTCGTACACCCTCTTAGTCATTCTCTCGCTTTCCATACGTTCCATATGGCCGAACCATCTCAAGTTGTTCCTTTTCACACTTTCCAGCACATCTACCTCCACACCACACCTCCTTCTTACTTCCTCATTAGTCTGTCTATCCCTCCATGTAACTCCGCACGCACTCCTTAAGTAATTCATTTCCACTGCTCTCACTCTTGTGAGTTAACTCTTGTGAGTTAACTTAATTAAATCACAAGAGTGATCTAATGCAAACAAGAAGAAGGTTTACTTAACGTTACGTTAATCAATAATATCTGTCACTCCTTTATGAAAGAAAGTGTTGTAAAGTCCTCAAGCACCGAACCAGGAATCTTCTGAATAATGTCGGATGCTACTAAGAAGAACGTATCGGAAATGGAACCACAAAATAGCAGGAGGCAGGACAATGCACGTGTAGGCTAAATACACAAAAAGGCTGGACCTATAATGGTATTGGACACAAGAATATTATAAGCGGTGCAACAGTAATAATGCTCGCCACGAAAAAGTAGTACTCCTATTAACAAAACCGGTCTATGCTGGTTGTGTCTCTCTACAGCAACCTAGACCTCAAAATGCTTGTGTAGAAATAATGGGTATGCATAAAAGAGTATATGATCTAATCCAGCTAATGTCTACCCGGGTTAATAAAGTCTAGCTGGGATGCGCAAAGGTACAGAATTCTGGTGGAGCAAGGCAGCTCCTAGCCTAGTGTGGACCTTAGGTCTGTGCGGCCTGATTACGTTAATATGAAGGGGTGCTCTCTTGAGGATTCTCGATCACAAGTATCGAGTATCCTCCTGGCGACCCTCAAAAGTAAAAGCAAATAGAGTTAGAACAGTGTTGGGTGGATTAGGCAAGCAGCCCTCACGCACTACACAGTCTAAACTCCAAGGTACACAGACAAAAGATCCACCCAGGTAACCCACAGAATCCGTAGTGTCGTGCAGCTCAAAAGTAGCCTACACACAGTGAAAACACCAACAGCAAGGTACCTGATCCCTAGTCTAGCATTATTTAACCCTGTAGAAACATTAGTGATTGATGGAGACAGTCCGAGCAATACAATCTCCCAAAAAGACAATGACTATCTTCAACCTTAGCCTAGTACATAAGAAATGTAAGATCCAGCATATAATACAGTCTGGCCACCAATTCAAGGTGTGGATGCAGGGAACCAGAGGGGGATTGATATTAATAAAAGGTGAGGAAGTAGTGGAAATGATAGAGGCAGTAGAAGAGAAAGATTCTAAGACAAGAGTGTGGAACAGTTCATGGGAGATGCTTAGAGTATGCTGTCTGGGACGGATCTGACCAGGATATTTCCAGGGACCGCATGGGTGGAGTCCCAGTTCGCAGGAATGGCACGAGGGCGCGCGACAGTCGCCCAGTAAGCAGCCGCCTAGTAGGCCGTGTTAGGCAGGAGGCAACGAATCCCGCGAGGCCTATGTAAGGGGGCCGGCCACGCGCCACACTCACCACCAAGTCACACCACCTGGTCTCTCTCTCTCTCTCTCTCTCTCCCGCTCGCCTTCCCATCATTCAATTACTTAACACATTACTTTCAATTGACTAAATAAAATAGAAAGGATTGTGACAGACGAAAACAAAGAACAGTTCTGAACTGTCTGCAACGCAAGCTTTCTCGAGAAGGAAAGCACACAATGATAGGTAGACTGTAGCCACATTCTCTGCCCCGGCGAGTCCTAGCGAGTAAGCCATGCGGTTCTGGGGGAAGCGGTGAGCGTCACAAGGTGTAGCCGCAAGGAATGCATGGGTGTGCATGTATGGTATCGGCGGGGAAACCTGGCACTTATAAACTGTGAGAGTGACTGGACAGGTGGTACAGATTGTTCATCTCATGACCTGGCTGTATTAGGGACGGAGGAGGAGAAGGAGGGAGACTATAGTTTAGAAGCTGCGGTCCCGGCTCGGTTGTGGGAGGGCAATGAGCATGTTGTTCTTCGAGATAAGTTGCAACCTCTTGTTCCTAAGCGCCAAGAGAAGTTGCAACCTCTTGTTCCTAAGCGCCAAGAGGAGTTGTTTACTAGGCTGTGGCAGTACTTCCGCATGTTTGTTGATTCTCCAGGCCTGATGTCCGGGGTGGCACCCGACATAGAGGCTGGAGACAGTGAAAAGCTCAAGTTGACTCCCTACCGTATAAATTCTGCTCGAGAGCCTGTCTTATGCCCCTTTCCCACATGTGCGATTTCTTACGATTTTCACCGGCGACACCAATATTCGTGACATGTCGGACAATAAACGTATACCCTCGCATCATAATCGCATGCTTCGCCCGGCCTCTCGTGGACCCTCACGGGTCGTCGCAAATGTTCGGTTTGTTTAAAATTTTGGACGAGGACTCACGAGGGTTCGTTGCCCTCGCAAGCATCGTCGATCATTGAAGAATGATCCGCGAGGCCCTCGGGGATCATCGACGACGTCGGCGAGGGTGTCGCATGAAAACAAACTTCAAAATGTTCCAAAACGTTGCACGCTGGCCCGCCGATGATCCCAGATGTTCCAAGAACATCGCCGATGCCCAATAATCACCGGCGATTTCGCCGCCATGCGGATTAATACTCGCCGAGGCTGTACCCGCCAGGGGTACACTCTGCACGAGGCAGTAGAAGGCATGCGAAGGGCCTTGCTACGCCGCCGATGCTCACGACACACCTCGGCGAGGCCAAAGAGGATGTTCGACGAGAGGTGTGTAATAAAAAGGGATTATCACCCTGTACCTCAATTTTAGTTTTGAGGTGGGGTGAGGTCAGGTCAGGTCTCCATTGTATCCATTGTACGTCTGTCAGAAGTAAGGTCAGGTCAGGGAGTATATAGGCTGCGGTACAGCTCCGAAAAGGTCATTCCACAGTTTCCAGTCAACAATCAACACACCACTCTCCAAACTACCAACACTCTACATTTTACCATGGCTCCCAAGGCACAACCAACGCTGAAGAAGGTGGCGAAGAAGGTGGCGAAGAAGGTGGACAAGAAGAAGGTGAACAAGAACAAGGCGACCACGACAACTGTTGAGAGTCATCCAAGCCGATGATGCTCTGCTTGCCATGCCGGGTGCTGAAGGAGAGGGGACGTCAATGGACGTGGATAGGCCCAAGGAAAATCAGCCGAGCCAGCAACTTATTTCCACACAGGACGAATTGGTGGTTGAGGTCCACAGGAGCCAAGATGACATCGACCAGATCAACATTACCCCGGAGGAGAACTCGTCCTCCGACAGTGACGACGCTGCTGCCACATACGGAGTCATAACTGCCACCATGGAAAACGACCTGGCAGATTGGATCCAAAATCACCCAGCCCTATGGGCCAAGTCAGACGCTCGTTACCACGACAAGAACTACAAGGTGCGCATTTTCGAGAAGAAAGGGAAGCAACTGAATTTACCAGGTAAGTGGGTACGAGTTATTTGTAAATCTATATAATAGTTTGTGTGATGAACATGGTGCTATGAACACATTTACACAATAATCTAACAACATGACACATGACATTTTTTATATTTCTGTCGATTTCTAGCGCTTGCCCCTTTTTTTTTGTTAAATAATCTCCCCTCATTCTCACCAAATATCGACATATTCTCTTGATGTTTGTAATGCACTCTCTCTCGTTTCCTTTTCAGCGGCTCATGTGTCCAAATTTTATGGAAACACGAGGACACGGTACGGCAAACTCCTCAACCTCACCAGGAAGAGCGGCTCCAAAGCCAAAACCCGGAAAATGAGGGATCAGTGGATTTGGGACACATTTTCCTTCCTTAAGGAAAATGTTTCCCAAAAGGAACCAAGGATCAGCAGCAAGAAGGTACGAACAATGATATATGAAAACATTTGCTATATCTATATATCTATCTATATGCTCAGGCCTAATCCCCATTTTGGGGGTAGCTGACTCAAGACAGAGCAAGAACAGGGAAAACACAAAAACAACATAAAACAACGAATATACACAGATAAAAAGCACAAACTCACACACATCCAGGTCACCCAGGAGAAGACCCAGAGACCAGGGTCACCAAGGTCGCTCCAACACTCCCCCGGCCCCCGACCACCCGGAGAGATTCCGATCTCGGCAGGCAGACATGCAGCGGAGCCAAAGCCACAAGCCCTCCCACCACACTTCCAGGCGCACCCTTCATATTTATCGTCTCGCCGGGCCAGGCGCCTGATGGACTATTATCTAGTCCAACTTGCGCCCGACCCCTTACTCCAAATGACCACGTGTTCACTCAACTATTCACAAGCATTCTCCATTCACTCCTGTCCACCACCACTTCCCCTGCCTGATCTATAGTCATTCCTCTATCATCCAAAGCTTTTCTTACACAGTCTCTCCATCTCAATGGGGGTCTTCCTGCCCTTCTATCTCCCCTTGTACCTGACTCACATATTCTCTTTGTAAGCCTTTCATCTCCCATTCATTCAACATGACCATACCAGCTCAGCACCCTTCTGTCCACTCTGGCTGACAAATGTTCCTGCTGCCCCACTCTCCTACGTATCTCTTCATTCCTCAATCTGTCTCTACGAGTAACTCCACACATACTCCTCAAGCAGCTCATCTCCATCACATCCAGCTCTCTTTTCTCCTTTTTCTTCAGAGCCCATGTCTCAGCCCCATACATCACTGTTCGCACAACAATTCCTTGATACAGTGCACTTTTTACTTTCACTCCGAGATTTCTCGTCTTCCACATACTTCCCATTGCTCCGAAAACCTTCCTTCCTTCACACACTCTCTGTTTTACCTCGATTTCCATACCTCCACTCCTACTTATCGTTCCTCCTAGATATTTAAAACACTCTACTTGTTCCAATATTTCCCCATCCAGCCTCACATCTAGATTCACCCTATGCTCTCCCCTATTACACACCATTACTTTACTTTTATTGATGTTCACCTTCAGTTTCCTCCTTCCACAAACCACACCAAACTCTTTGACTACCAGCTGCAGTTTCTCATCAGAATCCGCCACCAATGCTGTGTCATCAGCGAACAGCAACTGATTCAACTCCCAATCTCTACCATTCTTTCCTACTAAACCCAATCCTCTTCCCATAGTTCTCCTTTTCACCTCCCTCACCACACCATCCATAAACATATTAAACAGCCATGGTGACATTACACAACCCTGTTGCAAACCTACCTTTACCTCAAACCATTCACTCAACTCACCATTTCCTACTCTCACACATGCTCTGCTCCCTTCATAAAAACTCTTAACTGCTTCTATCAAATTTCCTCCTATTTCATAAATCCTTAACACCTTCCACATTGCTTCACAGTCCACACGATCATACGCTTTTTCCAAGTCCATAAAAGCCCAAAATATCTCCTTATGCTTCTCTAAATACTTCTCGCATAACTGTCTTACTGCAAACATCTGATCCACGCACCCTCTTCCCCTCCTAAAACCGCACTGTTCTTCTCCTATTGCAACTTCCGTACACTTTATTATCCTCTCTATCATCACCCTGCCATACAGCTTTCCAACCACTGACAATAAACTAATACCTCTATAACTTGAACACTCCTGCCGATCTCCCTTCCCCTTGTACAACGGCACAATACATGCACTCTTCCAGTCTATTGGTACCATTGACACAGCAAAGCACACATTGAAAAGTCTCACCAACCAATCTATTATCACATCTCCACCCTTCTTTATACACTCCACAGCAATACCATCCAAACCTTCTGCTTTTCCCGCTCTCATTTGTTTCACTGCTTCTTTCACCTCATTTTCCTCAATCCTTTCATTCATTCCCTGCCACCTGGGTGGCCTGGGTAACCTATCTCCATCCACCTCTGCTTCAATCACTGCTTCTCTTCCATCTCTTGTATTTAACAAAGATTCAAAATAATCGGCATATCTTTTCCTCACTTCAACTGGTTCCACTAGTAATTCTCCATTTGCATCTTTCACTGACTCTTCCCTCTTTTGTCCTCCTTTTCTTACTTTATTTACCTCCTTCCAGAACATCTTCTTTCGTTCTTCAAAATTCTCACTCAACCTTTGACCCCACCTTTCGTTTGCATCTTTTTTCGCTTCTCTAATTTTCCGTTTTGCCTCTCTCCTTTTCTCCTTGTACCTCTCCCATACCTCAACACTACCATCCTGTAAAACCCTCTCAAAACACTGTCTCTTCTCCTCAACTGCCTTTCTCACCGTATCATTCCACCACTCGCTTCCCTTCCTGATACCGATATGATTTGCTATATAGTGTAACGTATATTTACATGCTCATATTAACTTTCGGTTGTGTGTAAGATTATTACTATGTTTGACTTTATAATGCTTGACAAGTTCGATATGGTATTTATTGTATTTTACTTTCAGATCCAGAAAATATCGCAGCCACAGCAGAACGTGGAGGAGGAGGAGGTGGTTGTCGTGGAGGAGGACGAAGCACAGGTGGATGACGCGATGAGCCAGCCATGGGAGGAGCTGTCAAACTCTCCTGTGATGCCCTCAACACACAGAAGGGGTGTGGGGACAAAACGTGGACGTCTGGCGGCGCCCCCGGCCAAAGAAGATCCCCTGTATTTGAACAGAGTAAGCATTTAATCGTAATATATATATATATAATATAATATATATATATCTATATGTATAGAGTTAAATATATTTATGCCTTTTTACTCATACTTTATAAGTTCTTTAAACAGAAAACAGAAATCATATTTCCATCATCACACTTCATCATGATCATTAAATATTTTGTAATTAATATTGTTGTGACATTAATGTATGTTTTTTTACTTATTCAGCTCCTCAGCAAATACGAGGACTACGTCGACGCACGGGAGAAGCCGGCCCAGGGTAAATCATTGCTCCACACACAGATACGGAGCTACTGTGATGCCCTGGAGTGTAAGCTCATGAGGATAGACCCTCTGATGGTGGATGAGTTGATGTGCAACTTCGATCGGCAGGCACTACAGGCAATCCAGGCATCAAGACCTGCAGTTGTGGCGGCACCTACAACCATAGTTCCTGTGGTCACGAGCCTGGCGGACACACCAGTAACGATGACACCGTTGCCAATTGTGTCAACGACCAACACCTACGGGGCCCCATTAAATTATCCTCCTGTACACTACCAGCTACCACTGGCGTATCCTCCGGGTGACCCGCGGGCACCCACACAACTGCCGGGTCACCTCCTTCATCCACCTGCTACTCCACTTCTTCCGGGACAACCTCCTCAACTCTACACAGTACCCTACCATGGCCAACCTCCACGTCTCCCTACCCAAACCACGTTGATGCCAGGGACAACACCTTCACCTTCACCTTCACCTGGGCTCTTCCCATTGTTGTCGCCTGGGCAACCACCAGTGGCCATGTCACCGGTCACAACGATGGACATGATGATTCATACCCCTGCCCCGTCAACCAGCATGGTTGGCCACATGAAATGAATAAATGACATTTTTTTCTTATGTAAATAAAGGTATTAAAAAAAAAACGAAAATTTTCTATTATTTTCCCATATTCCCTGTTTCATTGATGATAAAGTATACTTTAAAATGTAGTTATCTTCTTTGTTAAAAATGTATTTAAATTGTTGTTCCGCTAAAGTTAAAATGTAGTGATTCAGCAAATACCTGGATAAATTAAATAAACTTATTTATGAGACATTGGCGGTACAATATCTATAATATAACATTTTAACAAAGAAAACAAATCTTATATATTTCTTATACACAAAATTTAGATCATAAGAAGAACTTAATAAATTAATAATATATAATATTAATATTTAATACACGAAATAAAATACATACAAATTGTTATAAAAGAATATTAAATAATATTGAATGACTTGAATGTTATTACTTGATACTTTGTAAATATAAGAAACTGTTAATATATATACCTACGAAAATAATAGCTTAATCAAATACTCAAACAAGTTCACAATGATGAAATCTATTTATAAAGCGATGGACGAGTTCATTCAAGCCGTGCGCTAACCCGCTAACCCGGGTTCGATTCCAGGTGGATCATATTATTATTTTTTTTTTTTGTAGATGTTTAGGTGACAATCACCACGGTCGATCTGGGGATCCGCCGCTGATGAGCTCGTCCTGGAATCTTTACGACTCTTTACGACTCTTTACGACTCTTTACGACTCTTTACGACTCTTTAAGAATCTTACGATTCTTTACAGGACTGAACATGCCATTTTTATCGACAATAGCTCAGAGAAGAGTGTTGAGAGGGGAGAAGGGGTGTTGGAGAGAGAGGAAGGTGTTGGAGTGGCTTTGTTATGTGTGTTTTGTCTGTATACGTCATCAGGATGTCCCCTGACTGGGTGCAAGCATGTGAAACATGCTAGGACGTACTACCGCACCCACTAAATGTCCGCCGTGGCAGGGATTCGATCCCGGGTCTTTCAGATTCACATGCGAGCGTGCTCACCACTTGACCACCACTAATTAGAATAATTTCATTGGTAGTCTTTGGTGTGGTGGTGAGATTAATGAAATATAAAATACAATGCGTGTATGTTTGTACGACTGACATATCAATGTCATCAATGTCGATTGTCACGTACGCCACACTCAGCATGGGTGTGTGTGTTTGTGTGTTACACACAATCAAACTCATAAAAGTATAAATCAATGAATAATTTGCATTAAAGATAAAGACGTATGTTACCTTAACAGAGATTATTAATATATTAATTTACCTATGAAAAAAAAAAATATATAAGCAAGATAATGATTGTCATATATTTCCTAGACACAAAATGAAAACCAGACAAATGTTAGTCAATGAATAGTAAATATTAATTATATACCTGAATGCCAATAGTTGACTAACTTTTGTAATATAAATATGTAGTATTATTTTACTATACGTACGATGAAAGTATGCAAATAATTCCTCTAAAAAGTACACAATTATTAAATTGTGTGTGTGTGTGTGTGTGTGTGTGAGTATCTAGTAGACAGCCACTGCTGCAGGCTGGAGGGTTGGTCGTGTTAGAGATTAGCCATTGGGGCAATTAACCACCTGGGTCTGTGTGTATGTTTGTGTGTGCGTGTGTGTGTTGGTGGGGGTGGGTGTCTCGGATAATTAGCCACCTGGTTCTACTTTAGACAGGTTTCACCATGGTCCAGATAGAGAGGAATTTTGTTATATGTTTCGTTAATTTTTGTCATACAAGATGTTCGTAGCTAGTAAATAATATTATGTCTACGTAATTCGAATATTCACCCAATATGACATTAGCCAGATGTTGTTGAATAAAATAAGTTATCATACAACAAATGTTTTCTTACTACGCACATTACTGGGTCATGACATGGAGTCGAAATTAAACAATAATCACATTATCTTTCCATTTTATTAGGGTATGTTTTAGGTTTCTGATGGGGTTCGTCCTATCATCGTGTTTTGCCATGCCACACTCCCAGCTGGTGAGTTGTAATAGTGTTTGAGACTGTCACAAAGAGTCTTCCCATCATTGGTAGCTGTGTTGCCCCACTGCCTCCCAAGACGGTCTAGAATGTCGGCCGGACGTACCAAATTTACGATTTCTCCTGTTGCAATGTTCTCGTCCACGACAAGACCCCGTCGATCAGAGGGATTCCTGTCACGAAGGACATTGTGTAGACAACAGCAGGCCATCACAACGGATTCAACTCGATTCGGATGGATAGGCATGGTCGTTAGCAGACACCGGAACCTGTAATGAGAATGATTAAAACAATAAATACAGTTAGTCTGGGGAAAAATATATTAGTTTCTCAATGAAAACTTTATAAGAGAATGAAATGGGAAGCTCGATTAGGGCGACCAACCCACACAAGTCAGATCCTTTTAACAACGAACTCCAATCCCAAATATTAAAGTGAAGCCAGCAGGTTATTATAAGCTTTTAAAGATGGACAAATGTTGTTAGTCGACATGGGCCTGAAGCCATATGGGCGTAGGATGTGGATGTACCGTATGTACACAAACACATAAAATTTGCTATGTATATATACTGTATATATGTATAGACATATATATATTTATTCATATTTTTATGTATGGTAATGTAACTATATATATATATATTTAACACCTTACGAGCGGCATATGCGGTTTATTTATATGTACCGCCCAGCGGGGTGTTTTTAGCCAAAATAGGGCTGTTTACGTGATCATTTTCATGCCTAAATAAGACCCAGAACGTAAAACAAGTACCTATCCCTGAAAGGGCATAAACAGAGCTTTCGAATGACACCATAACGATCCTTTTATGATGGCTAGTTTTCTTGCAATAACCGTGCAACGCGAGTGCAAAAAGCATGTAATTCGGTACTTTCCCCATATAATTCAGTATGTAGCGAGTGAGAGAGGGAGGAGGGAGCTGAGATTCGTGTCAGTAGGTTCGCCGCGGTGGTCTGGAGCAGTCATACGCTCGCTAGTCTCCTGCCACCACTTGTCTCTCTCTCTCAGCAAAATTACGTGCTGAAATTGCCACTCGACCTATGTCGAGCGCCGCCACATAGTCCAGCTTTATTTAACTCGACTTATGTGGTGAGCCGCTAATTAACCCGGCAAGCGCGATAGGCCTCACGGAAGGCTTCCTATAGGGAACGCGATAGGCCTCACGGAAGCAGGACCATAAAAAAAGCCTTCCATAAAAAAAAGGGCCTATCAAAACAAAGGAATTTGTCTCTAGGTGAGATAATTCCCCTCCAGTACTCATCCATGTAAATCTCACCCACCCCCCTCCCCTCCTTCCCCACCTTATTCCCCCCTCCCTCCCCTCCTCAATTATCACCTATTTTTCCTCTTATTATCATCATTTATCGGTTATTTTTCTCTCCCGCGATAATGTAGCACAAGTGGGTTGCATAAAAGATCGTTATGCAACACCCAGACACCGGCACACACCGCCCCGCTCCCCTCAGTTGACTCCCAGACAGCGAGAGGGGAAGGCTGCCTGTCTCTCTCTCTCGCCTGAGATTATGACCGGGTGGCCAATATCTTCGTTTTTCACCACCCAAATGCTTTTCCCACTTATTTTAGCACTCTTGAAGGTTCATATATACATCATACATGTAAAATAAAAGTATACCGAAAACAAATAATGGTTTATATTGTAAATATAACGAATTCTGTCAGAATCCAGGGCTAGAAATGCACAAATAACTACCCTAGCACCTACGTCTATATCGCGCTTGTCAGGTTAAGGGTTAAATATACATTAAAGCAATTGACATATTTTTTTTAAATTCGGCTTTTACCTGGCAGACATTATACCAAACACATTTTCAACCACTCTCCGGGCTCTGGATAGGCGGTAATTGAAAACGCGTTGATCATCATCCAAACCTCTCATTGGGTAAGGTTTCATCAGCCAGGTCCTCAGTGGAAATGCGTTGTCACCAATGAAGAAGAATGGAATCTCCTTTGTTACGTCCTGGGATATATAAACACTGGGCTCTTTCTATTGGACTAGGTGTGCGGCAACAACGGAAAACGCTAGATCCAACCCTTATCTATAAACCCAGGCAACAAACCACCCTAAACCGTCAAGAGTCCTGCCTGGACAACAAGGTATCCTATGACTCGGTTACAGGGTGCACGCACTATAGACTGCTGATAGTCAAGCAGGCTATATAAAAGATCACACAATTAAGTTGACTTAAAGCTTCAAGGAAAAGATAGATAACGGAATTAAATTGCAGAAACAATTTAATAACAAACTAGAAGAAAGTACATTTAACGTTACGTTAATTAATACAACTAATCACCTCTGCGTGAAAGAAGGTGAAAGCAAACAGTCCTCAAAACATCGTACCGGTAGACAAGATGCGGGGTTCTAAACTGCATGCGGCTACTGTAGGATCTGATGCTTAGCAAAGAAAGTACGTTACGGATTTAGAGAACTCTCAACTCATAAGCAGGAATAAATACTAGTGATAGGACCTACAGTGTATAATGGCATAGGTATAATTAAATAAAGGTAGCAACTCGCAACATAACCACATACAGGTGTGCTTCTCACTCTTAGTCAGGCAAGCCTGCTCGGACAGAGTCTCTAAGCCACACCCTGACTCGCAATGCTCACAAAAACGGTAAACTGTGGCACAATAACAAGCATACAGAAATAATAAACCCCTAGCTGTTAATCTGCCAGGCGGCAGAGGTCTAGCCGGAAGGATATAGGCTTCGGATACCCGGGCTGAGCCACCTGCTCTAGCCTAGGGACGTTCCCAAGTCTCTGCGCCAAATTACTCTAATTAAAAGGGTGCTCTCTTGAGAGACTCAGATCGCAAGTATCTGACTCTCTCCTGGCGACCCTAAAACAAAAGCAAGGCGTGCTAGCGCAGTGCTGAGTGGACTAGGCAAGGGCCCTGACAACACAACACTAGACACACAGGGACACAGACAAGAAAATGCCCCCAGACTCCCACGGGTATCCTAGTAAATTCGTGCGGGTCCACAGGACTCGCACCAGCAGACTTTACTTAAAGGATCTCAAAAAGCCTCCCCTCCGGTCTAGCCCCTGCTAACCTGACACAAGAACACACTAGCAAGCATGAAACCACCAAATATGAGACAACAAAAAAGCTTCCTAGGTCTCATTAACAATTACGTCTCTGTATAAGGCCCAAAATCCTATCTAGTTATCTGAGAGCTCGTCGTTAATACAATAATAGATATAAGGTCTATCAAGGGGATGGGATAATTAAATAGATTGGTGAAGTAGTGGAAGGAAGGTATACAAAGTAAGAGAGAAAGTTTCTAAGTGGGGTTGAGAGGGATAGATATCAAGGGGGTCCGAAGGGTACGACAGTGAGGTGAGCTCTGAGTCTTGAATCTGTCTGGACCCCGCACTAGGCATGCAGAATACATCCCAGGCTTGGCAACACTCAACACAGTTGCTGGGTCAAAATCGTCTACCCCGTGCGTGAGTCAAAACTAAGCCTAACGTTGCCATTAAATGCACGTGGCACATCAGGCTCGTCCCAAGCTAGACTCTCCGCGCGAAGCAACGTTCCCCAGCCGGTCTCTCTCTCCCGATCGTCTCCTCCCACTCTCACTAGACTTACATCTTATATATTATAATGAAACAATCAACTATCGAGAATAAAATATACTAAGATGCGTTGGTTAAGAATAAGGGCAGCTACAAGCTGTGAAACAACATAAGAATATCCCAGACATTAGTTACATTGTCGTAGGATATATACTAAGGAAAAGCCGGCCGGCCGGCTGCCGCCAGCCGGTTTCTAAACGGCTGGGCAGCCGATGCGCGCGCATGCCCGCTCGTGGTTACTATGCAGAAGCGTCACACCTTGTTCCCGGTTTCAAGCGGTTCAGGCTCAGGAACACCAACGTCATTCCTCTCCAACAGCAAACTAATAGGGGTTCGTAGAAACAACCCACCTTCTGACGCTGATCCCTCTGCACCAACATCGATGTATAGGAATTTGTAGTCAGCGTCAGCGATGGCAAGCAGCACAATGGAGTGGTAACCTTTATAGTTGTAGAAGGTAGAGGCACCTTTGGGTGGTTTTCCGATGGCAACATGTTTGCCATCCAAGGCGCCCAAAGCATGTTGAAATTGCCACTTCCTAGCAAATCTATTTGCAACAGCCTTCCACTCTTCTGGTGTTGTAGGACAAACAATTACATCATCCATGTATGCACTGACAATAGCCTCACAGACGTCGGGCACAATTTTGGAGATGGTGTTGTGCGCTATCCTGAACAAGTAACTGAGACTCTTGTAGCTGTCACCTGTAGCTAGGTAACGCAACGTCACTGCCAAACGCAAACCAGGATCTATGGCTTTCCTCCAGTGTGTGTCCTTTTTGGCAATGATGGGTCGAATTTTTCTGAGAATTTCTTGAAAGAGTGCGTGGTCCAATCTCATGAAGTTTATAAAATCCGCTGGGTCCTCTTCTTCAACTTCTTTCAGGAGATTTTCATATCCCCCAAATCGACCTCGCCTTAACAGCCAGTCTCTAGTCCAACATTTCCGCTTCTTCATATGTTTTCTCCTCTCCTCTTCCTCCTTCCTTTCCCTCTCAGCTTCCTTCCTTGCCCTGTCAGCTTCCTTCTCCCTTCTGGCAAGCTCCAATAGGCATTTCAAATAAAGTAGATCCGTCCGCTGGGTGGCAAGGGCCCGCTCAACACGTTCATTCCTCCGTAGATGCTGCGTAATCCTCTCCATCTCAAGATTCAACAGGCACGTTCAAGGGTCGAGGTTATAATGTGGTGGTGGTGAAGAGTAGCTATGCTCGGTGTGGCTGCTCAACTCAGATTGTTCTCTGTGACAGAGTCAAGGTCTATATATACCACAGGAAGGTTTGGGGAGTTGTGGGTGGTTGTTGGGGCCAATTACTTACGCGATTGTAACGTGAGTAGATGCTAATGCCACTGAATTTAGCACATTCACATGACATTCGCACACCTCGGCGACGTATATGCGATGGCGTTGGCGACGATCGCCGTGGATTCGTTCGTTCATCGCAGGAATTTGTGCCCGGAAAAATATTCGGACAACCTCGCCGAAGTAATCGCCGGACCATCGCTTGAACCGCCGAAGACGCCGCAGAACATTCGGCGAGTCTTCTTTGACCATCGCATGATGTCGCAAGATATTTTTGAAAACGTGTCATTCCTCGCAGAGATCTTGGCCGAAACATCGCTCACTTCGCTGATAATGTCGCAGGATGACGGCGATTGCATCGCATTCATCGGTGACATCTTCGCCGAGTATAATTAGTTACCTGTTTGTAACGGTCAAAATCGTACGCGTCGCAGAAATTAGATGCGAATTGACAAGACTACGTCCTCGGCGACGAAAATCGTATGAAGTCGCACATGTGGGAAATGGGCATTAGAAGCAGAGCTGGACTACATGTTGGAGAAGGGTCTGAGGGATAATGGAGATCGTGAGTGGTCTTTGCCAGTGACTCTGCAACCTGAGCAGAGTGGCGGGATCCGTTTTTGTGTTGATTGCAGTAGGGTTAGTGCATTATCCCAGACAGACACCTCTCCATTACCCAGAGTTGATGACCCCATAGATTGCATCGGGGCTGTCACGTTTATCACTAAAATGGAATTATTGAAGGGTTATTGGCAGGTCTCGTTGCCTGAGAGCGCAAAGAGAAGTGCCAGTCTTGTGGTGGACTGGGCCGTTTATCAGTGTCGGGTGTTATTTTGCTGAACACAGTTTGGATGTGTGGCATGATAAGGGCACTGATAATGTTATGGCTGATTGTTTGTCACGGAAGGGTATGTTTTAAGGAGAACCCTCGCCATTCAGTCAGTGTTGGCGTAGCCTCCTATTTTGCTTTGATTAGCATGTTTACGTCTGGTGCTTGTTGGCTGCCGTATGTAGCCCAGCGTAGGGTCGTAAAGTAGGAGTTGCTGTGTTTCTGTATAGAAGATAATATTTAAATACAAAAATATAAAAAACTATAAAAATAGTATAAAAAAAGACTGTAGTTGTGGATGTCTTGTAGTGTTATTGAAGTTTGAGCAGTCTGTTGTTTCAAGATGCACCAACAGACTCCCCCTTTTTTTTTTTTTTTTTTTTTTTTTCTATGTGATTGAGGGAGGCAAAAGGCATAACTGCCTATAGCGAGTGCCTCCCCCATAGTTGAAAGAGTGACAGGGCCAAAATCAAGGGACGTTCGAGCCAAAATGCCTGGACACACGGAGTTTGAAGCAATTTAAGTCATAGGAAGAGGGAAAGACTGATTCTGGGAGAGAGTTCCAGAGCTCAGCTATTGAGTAGAAGAAAGTTTGAGAGTAACGTTTCACTCTTGGGTTGGAGAGTTGCACAGAGTAGGGGTGGGATTGAGTTGCAAGACGGGTACCACGTGCCCTACGTAAAGGAGGTGGTATGCACTGGGATAGCTCTGAGGAACACTGATTATTATAGTAGCGATAGAATAGCGAGAGAGATGCAACATTGCGGCGGAGAGAGAGAGATTGCAGAGAGTTGGTGAGTGGACAGGAGTTAATGATACGAAAGGCCTTCCTTTCAAATTTGTCTAGGAGAGCGGTGTGAGAGGAACCTCCCCACACATGTGAACAATACTCAATACAAGGGCGCATTATGCCCCTGTACAGAGCAAGAAGCTGTGCAGGGGAAAAGAACCCCCTAAGGCGGTTGAGCACACCCAGCTTCTGGGAGGCTGCCTTAGCAAGACTGGTAATATGGTCCTTCCAAATGAGAGCAGAAGAAAAGAGACACCAAGAATATTGAGAGAAGATGAAGGGTTGATTTTTGTATTGTTGAAGAATAAGGGATAGTCCGCTAGGAGATCCTGACGGGTAGATAGATGGAGAAATTGTGTTTTGGAAGCATTAAAGTTAACAAGGTTTTCTCTGCCCCAATTGGAAATAGTATTTAGATCAGAATTTAAGAGTTCTATGGCTTCATTACGTTTGTTGTTGAGGGATTGCTGGCTGGGGCGTTCTGAAAAACTAATGGAGTAGTGTAAGGTTGAGTCGTCTGCGTATGAATGGATGTGAATTAAGGTACAGTTAAGGAGATCATTTATAAAAATTAGAAAGAGAATAGGAGATAGGACAGAGCCCTGAGGAACACCGGAGTTTATAGGGTGAGGAAGTGAACAATGGCCGTCCACAACCGCGGCTATGGAATGGCCGGAAAGGAAATTAGAGACAATGAATTAGAAAGTGAGGGTGTCACATTCTCCTGACCTTATAACCACAGTTCAGTTGTATGTGTGTTATAATAATTTACATAGCCTTTGCTATTGGGGGAGAGTCATGTTTTCTCTCTCTCTCTCCTGCATCCTTCATGTCAGGGTTGTGACGTCAGGGTTACCATGTGAGGGGCCTTGTAGAGAGGCTAGCTATCTCTTTTGTTTGCCACGAGTATAATTACTTCTTTTGTTCAGCCCTTGGGGGATTATTTCGTTTATCATAAGTTTGCACAATGATGTCTTATGTTTTACTTGATTACTTTGTATTGCTAGTGCGAGCCCAGGCTGCCTAGTTAATTGTATGTTCTGGCGGTGCTTGGCGCTCCCCGTTTCCCTCCCTCGCTTGGCTGTGGGCCACGAGAGCTTAATTCAGTCCGGGCGTTCACACTGACAACAACTCTCTGATGCTGTTAGGTTGTGTTCCCTTGTTTCCCTTAAATACCGCATTTATAACTTTCCTTTCTTAGTGGATCAAACCATTGCAGGGCTGGAGTCATTATAAGCATATTATTTTTGTTTTTATCTTAGTATTTTAATTACTAGAGTTTATTTCGTTTACACTGCATTCCTTCCTCTGGCAAATATAGATTATAAGCTTCACACTGTTTGTCCATGTTCTTTTCCATTATTCTGCTGCATTGTTGTTCACTATCATATGTGTATATTATCTTGGTTGATATCTTTAGTGGTTTGGGGATTGGCCTGCTTATCCAGTATCTGTTGAGCATTTATTGAGCCCTTGAGGACACGGGTTGTTGGGTGATGGGGAGGCCTGTATACTGCCTTAATAGGCTACTTTGATTTTCCTCCCACCACACAGCATCCTCCAACTCGGGCCTTATTTAACCCTTCGAGGGTGGCAGCTAATTTGCAACCTACTAGGATACCAACCCTTGTGCCTTGTTTAGTTTTTAGCAGCAATACATTCGGTGCAGTCAGGTACTAGGGGTGGAGCCTGTTACTAGGTGAGGTTGTCCCCATTGCACTCGTTTGTATTGGGCTAACCCCAGATGATGTTGTAAGGGTTAAGTCATTAAAGTTGTTTACCCCTTACAACACCACCGCCGTGCTGTGCTGAAGAGAGCCACTCAGTGTATTATTAGGACATAGGCTAGGGATAATAGGCTTGGCACAGAGGTTTATTGCACTGGACTTTCCATGGGTTTTTGCTCTGTATTGTTCTCAATTCCTAAGCGATTGGGTATGATATTGAGTGTTCTGGGAGTCTAGTAGTGGTATGGTTAAGTAATATTTGGGCAGTTTAGAATAACCTTAGAAGTTCTCTTGCATACTACACACACTAGACTCCCCGACTTAGATTTTTGTGTCTCCTTGTTACTGCTTTAATAGAGCATTATAGAGATTATTCTGAACTTCTTATACCTAACTTCAGTAAACCAGTTCTTATTCGGCGTGATTCTATTCCTCGTGTTTCTGGAATGAGCTTGTATATTAGATCTGGGTATAATGATCAGCACTTAACTAAGCATATTTGTAAATGCCATGAGATGCATTTAGTTAAAGTTTCCAGCAAGTATCATAATCATTACATTTTTAGCCTGTACAGAAATCCTGATATTAACAATGACATATATGACTGCCTCTTAACAGCCATGGCTTCAATACAGTCTGTAGATGTCAAATCATCCTTTATTTTTGTTGGTGATGTCAATGCGCATCATCAAGAGTGGTTCAACTCGGTCTCTCCAACTAATAGAAATGGTCTTGCTGCCTTGGATTTTGCAAACTTATCTGGTTGTGAACAGCTAATCTAAGGACCTACTCATATGTCTGGAAATTGTCTTGATCTAGTACTAACAGATATTCCTGACGTTGTAGAAACCTCCGTTCTTGTACCTGTTGGCACTTCCGACCACAATGCCATCATGTGTAAAATTAATCTTGATTTTTCTGTTCCTGATATTACTCTCTCAAGTAAAGTCTACCTTAACCCATAATTAGCGGCGAGCAACATAAGTCGAGTTAAATAAAGCTGGACTATGTGGCGGCGCTCGACATAACTCGAGTGGCAATTTCAGCACGTAATGTGGCTGAGAGAGAGAGACAAGTGGTGGCAGAAGACTAGCGAGCGTATGACTGCTCCAGACCACCGCGGCGAACCTACTGACACAAATCTCAGCTCCCTCCTCCCTCTCTCACTCGCTACATACTCAATTATGTACCGAAAGTACCGAATTACCTGCTTTTTGCACTCGCGTTGCACGGTTATTGCAAGAAAACTATCCATCATACAAGGATCGTTATGGTGTCATTCGAAAGCTCTGTTTATGCCCTTTCAGGGATAGGTACTTGTTTTACGTTCTGGGTCTTATTTAGGCATGAAAATGATCACGTAAACAGCCCTATTTTGGCTAAAAACACCCCGCTGGGCGGTACACATAAATAAACCGCATAGGCCGCTCGTAAGGTGTTAAATCCCGGGTTAACTGGGACAACGTTTGTAATGATGTTTGTAATATTGAGTGGAATCACATACCGGTACTAAGATCTCATGACCCGGTTTCAGCTCTCAACAATTCCCTTCTTGGTATCCTTCGCAAGAGTTCCATCAAAAACAATTAAGTCTCGTATGAGGGATAAAGCATGGTTTAATGATGACTGCAAGTGTGCATTTGATGACAATCAGGCTGCATATCGTCTATGGAGGCGTAATCAAACCCCCTTGCATTGGGAAAATTATGTTTTTAAAAGGGCAGCTGCGCAGAGAGTTTATGATGGTGCCGAGAGGAACTATAACTCCCATCTTCAGGATGTTCTGGCAGGAGCTACACAGCCTCATAAATGGTGGTCCGCTTTGAAATCCTCTTTATTTGCAATAGATTCCTCCATGCCTCCTCTTTGTGATTCTGATGGCTCCATCTCTTTTGATCCATTATCGAAGGCCAATATTCTATCTAATATTTGTATTAATAAGCAGAGTAATCAGGAATTATCTTTGCCATTGACATTATTTCCCTAGACCCAACCTCAATTCAATGGCATTCAAATCAGCTGAACTGAAATGGTACTTCCTGGATCTTGATACCTATGGTGGCACAGACCCGGATGGGTTTTTCCCTCTCTTTTTTAAAAAGGTTGCAGTGATTTTGGCACCTAAATTGGCTGTGGTGTTTAGGTTGCTTTTGAAATCAGGTAGTTTTCCTCTTTGCTGGCGTAAGGCTAGCATCACTCCTATTCCAATGGGAAATACTGCCTCGTCATCTCCTAATGAATATCGCCCTATCTCCATTACGCCTATCCTATCCAAGCTCTATGAGAGGCTTTTGTCCAGACGCCTTTCCTCTTATTGTAATAGTCATAATTTGATACCAAACTCACAGTTTGGTTTTCGTAAGGGACGGGGTACATGTGATGTGCTTCTGACACTCACCCATGACTTGCAATCTTCATTGGACCAGGAACATGAGTTTCGTGTCATGGCTATTGACTTTAGTTCTGCTTTTGACTTAGTCAACCATAAAGCACTTCTGTATAAGTTAAAGCTCATCGGTATTGGTGGCAATTTTTTAAGGATCTTTGAAGATTTTTTGACGAAAAGATCTGTCTGTGGCCATTGATGGGTGTCATTCCCCTTCTGTTCCGGTTGTTTCTGGCGTTCCACAAGGCAGTGTCCTTGGGCCTTTGCTTTTTATTATTTTTACTGCTGACCTGTGTTCCGAGCTTGAAAATAAACTAATCTCCTATGCTGATGATACAACTTTATATGCGTCAATTCCATCACCAATAGATCGACACGTTATTGCTACTGCTCTGAATAGGGATTTAGCCAAAATTACATCATGGTGTGAACTTTGGGGCATGAAACTTAATGCTAGTAAAACCCACTCCATTATCATCAGCAGTACCTTGGATCATACCTTGGATCCTCCCCATCCTTATCTGCAAGTTTCTGGCGAGCAAATTGAGAATGTGGATACTCTGCGTTTGTTAGGAGTTACTCTGGATCCCAAACTTACTTTTGAAAAGCATATTCGTTCTTTCTCCTTTTCCATTTCCCCCAAAACTGGTCTGCTTCGCAAGGTTTATAAAATATTTGCTTGTGACGCCACAGTTATCAAGTCTTTTTATGCTTTTATTTTGCCACATTTCGAGTACTGCTCACCTGTCTGGTTGTCAGCGGCTGACCGTCATCTCAAATTGCTTGACAGGTCACTAATTTCTATCAGTTTTATTCTACCTCATTTGTCTCTTGATCTGTGTCATCGACGTAAAGTTGGTGCCCTTAGTCTTTTATTTAAAGTTTTTAATAACCCTCAGCATCCCTTACATGGGGTTCTGCCTGGGCCCTATGTCCGGGCTCGTGCAACTAGATTCACAAGCAATCTTAATGATCTCGCCATAAGCCGTGTTAATTTTTTTACTACATAGTTTTCACAGTGTTTTGTGCCGGCCATGGTTGACTTGTGGAATAAGTTGCCACATGAGCTAGTCAATTCAGCTCATATCTCCATTTTTAAGTCTAGAGTTAATGATTTTTTGCAGCATTAATTCTAATTTTTAAACTTATTATATTATATTTTATTGTATAATATTCATACTTGATATCCTCCACCGCATAATATGTTATCTGTGTTTAATATATGTATATGTACAGTATACAGTATATGTTTTTTGTTTTCCTAAGTTGTTGTAGTCTCTCTCCAGTGCCTCGGGTGTTTTGTGTGGATTCATCTTGCTGGTGTTTCTGCACCCTGGTTGGAGGCTTCGTCATCTCATATAATACTAATAATAATAATAATAAAGAGGAAGATAACCATTTTTCCAAGAGAACCTGCGTGTCTTGGTGTTTGAGTCAGATATTAAGAGCGTGTCTGTTACAGGGTAGTACGGTGCTGTGGGTTAGGCTAGTTAGAGCATCTGGTTGCCCTGGCTCCCCTCATAACAATATATATATATATATTTTTTTTTTTATTTTTTATTTTATTTTTTTTTCTATATTCCAACTATTCCCTCTGGGCATAGGCTGAGAGCCTGTAGTGTACATTCCACCTCTCAACACGGTGAAGCCTGTGAGGTCTTCATTCCAGTCTGGGGAGTGAGACATGTGAAGCATCCATTCATGGCTCGAAGCAGCTCCATCTCTGAAGCGGCTGGTTGCTTCATTCAAGTGCTTCACTGTCTCACCCTCCAGACTCAGACCCTCACTCTCAGGTGAGTTATATATATATATACTGTATATATATAGATATATATATCTATATATATCTCACACATTTTGTTCCTATAGAGATAAAACCTTTGATTTTCTCAAAAGATCACTGAATCACTTGGCAAACTCGTCGTTTTACTCTCAAAATCCTCACAATACTACCATTACAAAAGAAGAATGCTGTGCACTTAAATCTCTCAAAGAAGATGATTCAATTATTATTACAAGGCATGATAAAGGCAACGGGGTAGTATTACTAGATAAAGCAGATTACTTACAGAAGGAACACAACATATTGAATGACAAATAAAAATTCACTCGGATATCAGAATGCGTTATTTCCAAATTGATCCAAATAGAAGATAAAATCAATAACTTCTTGAGAAAACTAAAACATGAGATCATCGATAACCCAACATATTCACATTTATTTGTCTCAGGTTCACAACCAGGCGTACTCTATGGTCTCCCAAAAATCCACAAAGATGGATGCCCTGTTCGTCCCATTCTTTCAGCTATAGGCACTCCAAACTATAATTTAGCAAAATTCATCATCCCTATAGTATCACTATTAACTACAAATGCTTACACAGTAAAAGATTCCTTTTCATTTGCCAAAGACATTTGTGAACTCCACACAAACAATTGTACAATGGCCTCATTTGACGTAAAATGATTATTCACTAATATCCCTCTGAACGAAACAATTAGCATCTGCACCGAATAACTATTAGCAAACACTGACAGGGTACACGGTTTCAACAAATCTGATTTTCATAAACTTCTCTCCTTATCCGTTAAGGACTCTATATTCAATGATTCGACATACACACAAAATGAAGGCCTAGCAATGGGCAATCCTCTTAGTTGTAGCTTCGCCAATATATAGTTTTATTCTGCTTAGGAAGGACCTATACCAACTAAAAGGCAACAGACTATCTTATTTAAGCCTTTGATATACCACAGATCCTTCCTAATCTGAATATAACCGTCTAATAGTGTCCATAATGTTATGATAGGTACTAAATGGGATAACCACTAGCTAGTTTCAGGCTATTTAAGGAAGTTGGAAACTTAAACATCGATGCAAAACAGAGATGCCATAACAATGTAGGTTTTTTGATGGATACAATGTTACGTGTTCCTAAATGCAGTACAATATATTTTAGCTAGTACTTATGCTAAATATTGTAGTCTACAGCTCCAACTTCCTTATTGTTTGAAACTTGCAAGTGGTTAACAGTACTATAATCATACTAACAACAATCTGGCTGCTTACTGTTTAGTTATAAATAATTGACTAGGCCTATGGGACTAAATTAACTGTTTTGGCAGTCCATCAGTCCTCATATTAAGGGGAGGTTTTTAGTTTGCACCCTAGATCTCCTTCAAGCTTAAAGAATATACCCCCTAGATACCCCTCTGAGATAATTGCGTTTTTTTTTGTTTTTGTTTTTTCTCGGCCGGGTTTTTCTAAATTACAATCTCGCTATCGATCCCCAGGATATAATTAACATCTAAAAGGCAAGAACAGGTCTTAATATTGACAAAAAAATAAAAGGAAAGGTTTTATAATCGCCAAACTAATAGGGGGAATGTCTTAAAATCTCATAAATAAGGGGGCTAAACATGAGGGAGAAGAAGGTACAGAAGAAAATATAAAACTTTCATTAATTTAATGATTACGATTATCCAATAATATGCAGTATATTTGTCTGTTCTGATGTCGTGATAGTATATTGTCCCAACTTTACCATCCTGATCCCGTAAGCTCCAAAACTTTTATAATCATCATATGCATGATCATTTCCTGTCTCAGTTCTTGTCAATGCGCAGTTTACACAAATTGTATATAATCTGCAACCAGATGATTTAACTCTGATTGGAAATATCTCGCAGAGTGAGCTGCAATTGTAATATCTCGCAGAGTGAGCTGCAATTGTAATTACCGGTATGTTTTCTTTGACTTTATTATTAGATTGTTCGTTGTTACATTTGACTAAGACAGATACTTCCTTGATTAAATACAATTGTAGGTAGGTAGGTAGAGAGGTGGATAGACACATAAATAAAGTAGTTAGTTAATGACAAAACAAAATCCTACTAAAGGGGTGAAGATGAAGCAATAATCTTATCCTATTCTTCTTTCCTATTATTTAGTTTTCTTATTTTTTCCCTTATCATAAAATATTGTCCCTACTCTATGATGGGGATCCCGTAAGTCTCGAGCTTGGCCATGAATCTATAGCATGATCAGCTCCTGCGTCAGCTCTTGTCAATAAACCGATTGTTATCAGTAAGGGAAGCAGATGGTCCTAATACAACCAGCCTAGGACCGGACAACTCAACCAGTAGACCAATTCAACCAGTAGCTCTCAACCAGTACCAACTATACCAATACTGTTAGGTTAGGTTAGGTCAAATTAGGTTAGAACTTAAATTTGACACCTATTTAGCTGACCCTGGTTGATTTGGCACTGGTTAAGATTTACTGGGTGCAATGGTCTGCTGGTTGAGTTGTCCGGAAGCCCAAACAGCCAACTTCTTATCCAACCAGGATGGGGCAGATGGTAGAACCTCCTGTACAAGAAGCTGATAGACTCCAGTCAAAAATCGTGTCCAACCTCCATAATTGCATCACTGGTAATCTCTTTAGTTTTAAATCAATGCATATCATTAGGTGAAGGTAATGAGGTCCGGACGGTGTTCCTCCTGTTGTTCTCAAAAACTGTGCTTCCGTGCTGACTCCCTGCCTAGGCAAACTCTTTCGTCTCTGTCTATCCTCTAACGTCTTCCCTTCATGCTGGAAGTTTGCTCACATTCAACCTGTCCCAAAGAAGGGTGACCGCTCTCAACCCTCCAACTATCGTCCAATTGCTCTTATCTCTTGTCTTTCTAAAGTTTTTGAAACTATTCTTGCTTCCAAATTTCTTAAGCATTTCTCTTCTCATAATCTGCTCTCAGATCGCCAGTATGGCTTCCTTAAGGGTCGCTCTACTGGTGATCTTCTTTCATATCTTACTAACTCTTGGTCATCCTCCTTCCGGGACTTCGGTGAGACTTTTTCTATTGCACTAGACATATCGAAAGCCTTCGATAGAGTCTGGCATAAATCTTTAATTTCTAAACTACCCTCCTTCGGTTTCTATCCCTCCATCTGTGCCTTTGTCTCTAATTTCCTTTCCGGCCGTTCCATAGCCGCGGTTGTGGACGGCCATTGTTCACTTCCTCACCCTATAAACTCCGGTGTTCCTCAGGGCTCTGTCCTATCTCCTATTCTCTTTCTAATTTTTATAAATGATCTCCTTAACTGTACCTTAATTCCCATCCATTCATACGCAGACGACTCAACCTTACACTACTCCCTTAGTTTTTCAGAACGCCCCAGCCAGCAATCCCTCAACGACAAACGTAATGAAGCCATAGAACTCTTAAATTCTGATCTAAATACTATTTCCAATTGGGGCAGAGAAAACCTTGTTAACTTTAATGCTTCCAAAACCCAATTTCTCCATCTATCTACCCGTCAGGATCTCCCAGCGGACTATCCCTTATTCTTCAACAATACAAAAATCAACCCTTCATCTTCTCTCAATATTCTTGGTGTCTCTTTTTCTTCTGCTCTCATTTGGAAGGACCATATTACCAGTCTTGCTAAGGCAGCCTCCCAGAAGCTGGGTGTGCTCAACCGCCTTAGGGGGTTCTTTTCCCCTGCACAGCTTCTTGCTCTGTACAGGGGCATAGTGCGCCCTTGTATTGAGTATTGTTCACATGTGTGGGGAGGTTCCTCTCACACCGCTCTCCTAGACAAAGTTGAAAGGAAGGCCTTTCGTATCATTAACTCCCGTCCACTCACCAACTCTCTGCAATCTCTCTCTCTCCGCCGCAATGTTTGCATCTCTCTCGCTATTCTATCGCTACTATAATAATCAGTGTTCCTCAGAGCTATCCCAGTGCATACCACCTCCTTTACGTAGGGCACGTGGTACCCGTCTTGCAACTCAATCCCACCCCTACTCTGTGCAACTCTCCAACCCAAGAGTGAAACGTTACTCTCAAACTTTCTTCTACTCAACAGCTGAGCTCTGGAACTCTCTCCCAGAATCAGTCTTTCCCTCTTCCTATGACTTAAATTGCTTCAAACTCCGTGTGTCCAGGCATTTTGGCTCGAACGTCCCTTGATTTTGGCCCTGTCACTCTTTCAACTATGGGGGAGGCACTCGCTATAGGCAGTTATGCCTTTTGCCTCCCTCAATCACATAGAAAAAAAAAAAAAAAAAAAAAAATACCTATATAACGGCACCTCGTATCTACTTTTCGAAGGGTTTTGAGAGGGTAAAAGGGATGTTGGAGAGAGCAAAAACTGTTGTAGTGGCTTTGTTGTGTATGTTATTAGTCTGTATACGTCGTCGAAGTGTCTCCTGACTGGGTGCGAACATGTCAAACCCGCTAGGACGTAAAAGCACACCCACTAAATGTGCCCTTGACCAATAGAAACCAAGCCTTTATATTCAAGGTTTGATCAGAGTGGTTCATGGATATTTGGTTAATAAATCAACAGAGCTTATTTACCATGAACTTTAATTTACACGAACTCGGGGGAAAAAGGGGCGAGGGGGTTGGGTGGGGTGGGGTGGGGGAGGGTGAAAGCACAGGCACCTCACAGCCACCATTCCTTAACTCTATCTCTCTCTCATCTTCAGCTTAAAATTTCATCATACTAAGTAGTTCGTCAGTATCCAGGAACAAAACTGGCAAACTTACTCCATTCAAACATACACACACACACACACACACATATATATATATATACAGTATATGAAAATATATATATATATATATATATATATATATATATATATATATATATATATATATATATGGGGTACATTGTAGACACCAATCGAACAAGGCTATACCCAGGAAAGGCTGTAGGCATTTGATAGGAAGTCGCTGGAACTCCTGTTTCATTTGCTTGGTCTCTCTTACTGATTCTCTTTGTGCCTCACTTACACTGAGAGTAGACCAGCCAGCTCTCACAAATACTTCCTCCTCCTATCATGCCCGCACACCGTCCCGACCTTCCCCTGAAAACCCCTCTAAATGCTCTGGAGCACGGCCTGTCAATCTTACTATCAACTTCTGCAATATTCGTGGCCTTTCCTCTAATTTTCACTCACTAGAACACCATCTCTCCTCCTCCTAACCTTATCTTTTTTTCCTTACTGAAACCCAGGTGTATGAGGCAACTGCCAGTAGCCCCTCCTCTGTATCCTTCTACTTTCTCTATCCTAGTTTGAAAGTCAAAGGTGGATGTTGTGGATCCAACTCTAGCTCTTCCTAGGCTTTCTGGCATCTAGCGAAAAACCTCTCCAACAATTTTTCTTCTTCGTCGTTCCCTCCCTTTTTTCACTCTGATGACACAACCATCACTTCTTCCTCTGACAAAGGTGAACTCTTCGCTCAAACTTTTGCTAGAAAGTCCACCTTGGATGATATCGGAGCTATTCCTCCCTCTCAACCCCTCTCACCCAAACTTATGCCTAATATCCTAATCTCTTCTGAAGATGTACTTTCTACCGTCTCTGGGCTTAATACTAAGAAGGCGTATGATCCGGACGGTGTTCCTCCTGTTGTACTAAAAAACTGTGCTTCCGTGCTGACTCCCTGCCTAGGCAAACTTTTTCGTCTCTGGCTCTCCTCTAATGTCTTCCCTTTATGCTGGAAGTTTGCTCTCATTCAACATGTCCCAAAGAAGGGTGACCGCTCTCATTCCTCCAACTGTCGTCCAATTGCTCTCATCTCTTGTATCTACAGTTTTTGAAACTATTCTTGCTTCCAAATTTCTTAAGCATTTCTCTTCTCATAATCTACTCTCAGATCGCCAGTATGGCCTCCTTATGGGTCGCTCTACTGGGGATCTTTTTTCATATCTTACTAACTCTTGGTCATCCTCCTTTCGGGACTTCGGTGAGACCTTTTCTATTGCACTAGACATATCGAAGGCCTTCAATAGAGTCTGGCATAAATCTTTAATTTCTAAACTACCCTCCTTCGATTTCTATCCCTCCATCTGTGCCTTTGTCTCTAATTTCCTTTCCGGCCGTTCCATAGCTGCGGTTGTGGAGGGTCACCGCTCACTTACTCATCCTATCAACTCCGGTGTTCATCAGGGCTCTGTCATATCTCCTATTCTCTTTCTAATTTTCATAAATGATCTTCTCAACTGAACTTCCAGTCCCATCCATTCATGTGCAGATGACTCTACCTTACACTACTCATTTACTTTTCCAGAACGCCCCAGCCAGCAGTCCCTCAAAGACAAACGTAATGAAGCCATACAGCACTTAACTTCTGATCTAACTACTATTTCCAATTAGGGCTGAGAAAACCTTATTGCCTTTAATGCTTCCAAAACCCAATTTCTCCATCTATCTACCGGTCCGGAACTCCCATCGGACTATCCCTTATTCTTCAACAATACAAAAATCAATGCCTTATCTTCTCTAATATTCTTGGTGTCTCTTTTTCTTCTGCTCTCACTAGGAAAGACCATATCACCATTCTTGCTAAGGCAGCCTCCCAGAGGCTAGGTGTGCTCATCCATCTCAAGGGGTTCTTTACCCTTGCACAGCTTCTTCCTCTGTACAGGGGCAGAGTCTGTCATTGTATTGAGTATTGTTCACATGTGTGGGGAGGATCCTCTCACACCACACTCCTAGACAAAGTAGAAAGGAAGACCTTTCGTATCATTAATGCCCACCCACTCAGTGGTTGCAGACAAAGCATTTCAACTGCTTTCACCTACTGCCAACAAATTTTGTGTGGACTGGGTAGTGTCTCTGTACACACACCTGGATGCGATCAGGGAGGTGGGGACCGCGCCAGCCCACTTTAGATCGAATGAGCTCGCCATACTTCTCCAGGACTTGATAAGATATGTTGTACACAAATTCCCGAAACTTTAGTTTCTTGTTCGGGGTCATGTCCTTCTTCACCAGCTACATAATGTAGGCGTTGATCATTGTGATGTCGATTAGATGAAGGAATAACTTATGATACTAGTTCACAGTCTTCCTCAGACACTCAATGCCTGCAAGTTGACAATCGAACTTGTCCACTAGACGCACGTTGTTTGTGTAGTTCACTACCAAATCAGGTTTTTGGATGGTTTTCTTGGTACGGTAGTGGACTTTACCTGAGTCGACCTGGGCACCTGTGTGGACAGTCGAAGGCAGGTGAACATCACGTTTGTCCTTCCACTTCATGGCCTCCATAAGATATGTTGTACACAAATTCCCGAAACTTTAGTTTCTTGTTCGGGGTCATGTCCTTCTTCACCAGCTACATAATGTAGGCGTTGATCATTGTGATGTCGATTAGATGAAGGAATAACTTATGATACTAGTTCACAGTCTTCCTCAGACACTCAATGCCTGCAAGTTGACAATCGAACTTGTCCACTAGACGCACGTTGTTTGTGTAGTTCACTACCAAATCAGGTTTTTGGATGGTTTTCTTGGTACGGTAGTGGACTTTACCTGAGTCGACCTGGGCACCTGTGTGGACAGTCGAAGGCAGGTGAACATCACGTTTGTCCTTCCACTTCATGGCCTCCACTTTGCCAGACTTTGCCAGCATTTGAAATTTCCTAGCCCTCTTCGTCGCCTTCTTTGTTCCTTTCTCTCACTGCAAGTTCGTCGTCTTCTGAAGGTGTGTCACTGGAGAATGGATTGTCAAGTGGAAAATGGCGATCGACAACTTTGCCATGAACTTTTTTTGTGATTCTGACAGTCCCACATGACCCCATTTGGTTGTAATGGAGAAACTGGCAGAGAGCAGGATAAGTACTGTATACCAATTGTTGGTGTACAATGTGTGCCCCTTGCCATGCTTCTTTACAAGAGATGTGAGCATCAACAGTGCAAAGAACATCATGAATTAATTTACAGTCGTATCTACCCAGGCTCGTATTCTCGCCCTTGGAGAAATGATGTCCATGCTTTCCTTCACCCACCTATAATAGGCATTGGTTCGGGCAACAATGTACGTCATTTTCTGTAAGTCGAAGAATGCAAGAAAGAAATCCATTTCGCTTGCATTGTCACCACAGGGCCAATCTGAAGTTGAACCAGATTGACTTGCATCAAACTGGTGCAAGCCTGGTACAAAATCGGCACCGTCAGACCATGCAAACATATGAATGTTGGCAGCTCGGGTCGGTATGTCTTCGTCATCCTCGTCAGCGCCACCTTCAGACAACTCACTCTCATGGTCACGGTAGAGTATGTCATCATCGCCCTCCTCTGACGACGAACGCGCCTCCTCATGCTCAGCATCTGGCTCCGACTCGCTGTCACTGTTGATGCCCCACCCATACGCCCTTGCTGTGTCATCAGAACCTTTCGTATCATCCTGGGTATTGGCGAATAGCAGGGCGTCATATTTAGATGGAGTCAAACAAAGGTGTTTTCTGGGCAGGGGCGGAAGAGTCGGCAGGGGCAGGTGGGGAAGATGGGCGTGAGGCAGGCAGTTTTCTCTTCTCAGTCACCTTGCCCTTTACTTTCTTCCCACTTGCAGCGGCAGGGGCGCCGGCAGGGGCGCCGGCAGGGGCGGCGGCAGGGGCAGTGGCGGCATGTGAAGCACCCACTCACGGCTCGAATCAGCCCCATTTCTGAAGTTGCTTCGCCTTTTTGAGCTTCACTGTCTCATCCCCTCTACTCGGACCCTCACTCTCAGATTTCCACCTATTGAGCTAGGCACTAGGCACTGCCCCCCTGTAGCACATTTTGAATATGGGAATATTCATACAGTGCTATTTAATCAGGAAACAATGAGGGTATTTTATTGATGTTTCGGTGAGCTTTATGATTATGCACTGATACTAGGTACAGCACAAATTCCATCCCCAAAATATCTTCCCATTGACATATCGGGATTCAAACCCGGGTCCATTGGATTACCAGTCCAGTGACATATACATATATATATATATATATAAATATATATATATATGTATACTGTATATTGTAAAAAGTACATCAGCTGATGACCTAGGGCATCTCAGCTTCCATAGTACAGGAGGAAAAGGACGCTTGGAAACATCTTATTTATTTTTCAAATGTTCAGCTAACCTCAATCCCGAAATATATCTTGCTAACAACAGTTGAACTATATATGTCTGTGTCATGGATGGTTCATTTGAAGTTTATGGGTGGTTTAAATGTTATTTGTTTCTCAGACTTGCTTTCCTTTGTCAATCCTTTTCATTTTTGGCTCAGTGCCTTGGTGACCTTTGTACTGGCTGGTTGTCCTTGTGTGCTTCCGTGTCATGTTTGGTAAGTTTGCTGATTGTTTGTATATAGGTGTTTTTCATTTTCGATAGGGACATATATGATTAATGATTAGACTGAAGAAGTTTTGTAAAGGGTTAGTATACAGTACATTATTGAGATGATTTAGATTATTTGAACATTATACAGTATACAGTCGTATTTATTTTATTTACTTTGTTGATACAAGTTGAAAATAATGTAATTAACGTAAAATTTATAGGTTTTTCGGATTTAACCCCTCTTTGGCGGGACCGGACTTAAGTCGGTCTAGAGAAGAAAGGACTATGTGGCGGGGACCGACTTAAGGCGGTGTGCAATTTTGAGCAATAATTGGCTCTGAGAGAGAGACGAGCGGTGGGAGGAGTGTAGGTCGGCTCTGACCGTTCGGCACGGGTCCCGCGCGGTAACTGCCGTCCCCTCCACACACATCCACACTCACTACCTCGCTACACAGGGAATTATGTAAGGAAATTACCCTATTTTAGGGATTTTTCCTTCGTCGTGCACGATCGTTGCAAGAGAACGCGTGGTCGTAGAAGGATGGTTCTGGTGTCATTGGAAAGCTCAATTATCGCCCTTTCAGGGATACATAATTGTATTACGCTCTGGCTCTTGTTTATGCATGAAAAAGAGCACGGAAACAAGGGCGTTTAGGGTAAAACTACCCGCTTGGCGGGTAGTAGAAATTACTGACGGGCCCGCTCGTAAGGCGTTAAAGTGCAATATTTAAAGTCAAACTAGTTTATTTGGAATATATGGATCAATCTATCTATCTATCTATTGCCTGACGCCGTGATCTGGCCACGAACGAAACACCCCCATGCACCTCTGTTCCCAGTCAGTCGACGCACCTCCTCCCAACCAGCACCGTCTTCATTCATATACTTCTTCACTCCATCCTCCACCTCTCTCTCAGTTTACATCTCCCTCTCTGTCCTTCCGCCTCACTCTCGTACACCCTCATAATCATTCTCTCGCTTCCCATACATTCCATATGGCCGAACCATCTCAAGGTGTTCCTTTTCACACTTTCCAGCACATCTACCTCCACACCACACCTCCCTCTTACTTCCTCATTCGTCTGACTATTCATCCATGTAACTCCGCACGCACTTCTCAAGTAACTCATTTACACCCCTCTCACTCTTTGTCTGAGTCTCTCCACGAACGTCCATGCTTCGCTACAAGTCAGTGTCGGGATTACCACACTGTCATGCAAGGACTTCTTCATTTCCATACTGACCACCCTATTTCTTGTTACTGCTTTCAGCGTTCCTACAACCATCTTCCCCTGTTGTACCCTCTTCCGCAATTCTTCATCCATACTCCCATTTTTACTCAGCACACTGCCTAGATACTTATCCCCTTCTATACCAGCGACGGCAGGGAGCCGTGAGTAGATAAATCACTCCTCAGTCCCAGCGACGGCAGGGAGCCGTCAGTAATGCACTTTCCTTGTAACTGCCAGTATCAGGCAGTGCCTGGTACCACAACTGTTTAAGCACTGCTCTAGAGTTGGCAACACTGTTCAGCTTATATCCAACCCTCTGCAGGCTGGGCGAGCCAGTATTCCTTCATCTTTTGAGGTGGGAGGTTGTTCTATCTTGCCATTTTGGCCCCATTGCTTGGGACTGGGAGGGACTTTTATTACTGTACCCTACGGTATAGTAGGGGTTAAATGAGCTGACAATCTCCATAGCCTGACCATTCAACTTCACCTCACACTCTGCAGCTACACCCCTTTCGAAGACCATAACCTTGCTCTTCCCCGCATTTACCTTCAGATTCCGTTTTTCGCACATGTTCCAAACATATTTACCAGACCCTGCAACTCCCATTCATTATCGCTCATCAGAACTGTATCATCAGCAAACAGCAGTACAGGTAGCTTCCACTCGTTTCCCTCCCTTATCAGCGATACACCAACATCTACTGTTCTTCCCTGTATTTCTTTCATGACTCCATCCATATATACAGTAAACAACCACAGGGACATCACACACCCCTGTTTCAA